>JAHHFK020004150.1:1200000-1794100 GCA_024533555.2 Aedes koreicus
TTGCATGATTGAAAAGCAATCCGCATGCTTTTAATAAGTCGCAGCAATTGGGAACTTAATTCCATCGCTATGACATTGTCTGAGTCTAATGCTCGTTGCTGAAGGTATGTTCCATTAGATCAGAAGTAAGCAGAGAGATCAACGTCCAAATATTGGCAGTTCAATTTATTGATTACATGATGCATGAACTGCCTAAAACTCGTCCCGTACCCTCCCAAGCAACACATAAGTTTTAATAATGGATGAAAATACTTTTACGTGACTAGATTACATAAAATTATGAAGATGGATTACTCGGGCTTTGTCCTTGTGAAATGTTTTTGTCTTTTAAATTTTGTCAAATAATATGTTTCCAGTTTTGAAATATTTTGTTAATTAGTAAATTCATTCCAAATGCAGCTCAGAAATATTGGTTCTCTCTGTGCCAACCAGAGCGATCCGTATCTGAAAAAACCTTATTTTTAAGAAAACAAATGCAAAGAGAAAATTTTAGTACATTATATATTTTAGTATTCTTTTAGTTGTTGCCTAGAAATTTGAATTAATGCCAAATTACTGATTCTTAAAGGCACACCCTAACTAAACTACTAAAAGTTTCTCTAATTCGATCATTTGAATGTTTAATTAGATTTCATTTTATTTTATTTGGACTCAAATTTGGAAACCTACATTTTTTTCTAAACAATGTTGTTATTTATTTCTGCAAATAAAATAGTAAAATTTTACACGATAATAAGGTCTTATGATCGCCAAAGCTTATTAATATCAAAAGAAGGACCTTATTAAAAGGAATGACTTTGTGGAAATTTGCTTTGCATTCAACACGAATGAATTTCACATCCGGAAAGACATTCGAATCCATCGGGAATCAAACCCTTCACCTCTGGCTTGAAAAACCGAAACGATTACCGACTCCGCTCTACAACCCCAATAAATATAATGAATTTAAAAAAAAGGATCTATTTCAGTTCCTCAACACAATCTTTACATTGAATGCGGCCCGATATGTGATCAGCCACATTTCGCATATTTACTCCTAACAGGCAGTATGCAATGTGCTCAATACTCGACAAAAAAAAATGCCATCAAATTACATTTCTACATTCGCCATTCAGAGTGCAGCACAATTTCCAAAAAATTGCCTCTTTACTTGTGGAGAATCGAGCTTGCAAAAATGACCCTGACAGATGTACTCTACTCCAAGCGCGTCCATCCACAAAGGAGAAAAAACATCTCCGTCATAAAACAGCAAAACATTCCTTGGGGCATATTTACTTTTGAATGTTTACTTTCATACATCGCCCTCGTCGAGTTCGCCTCTTGGTGCCACCTCCCAGCAGGTGTTTACTTGACAGTCCCCAAGCTCCTATTCTTCGATGGACCCCACTTGTCTGGATTGGTGAAGAGGAACTTTGCTGTTTTCCCTCCCGAGCTTTTGTTATTGCACTTTAACTATACACTCTGTCAGCTAGTCATCCGGTTCGGGAAGACGGATCAACGACGACGACGACGACGACGACGACATTAAGTCGGCTAAAGTTGCTGCAATCGGATCCGGAAAAAATATCCGAGACTTACGTAATACAGCGTGGACTTATATAGAGACAGAAAAAAAAACTTTCTATCCGCTATTCTGAATGAAAAATTGCGCTCAGCTGCTGCGATACTCGGGAAAAACTTTCATGCCTTGGTGACTGTGTGGATGTGTCACTCCCGGCTTGCATGTTTTTTTTTTTCTTCTCAAACAAAATAAAAGAAATCTAAGAGACAAACTTATTTCTTTACCGAAGATTGCCAACACTGGGATGGATTTCGTTCGTCTTCCCATTGTAGGAAGTGAAAGAATTTTCATCTCAAGTACAGCGCAAGTTTATTTTTACACTCCACCTGGTTTAAAGTGGGAAGAAAGCCGACTTCTTACAATGGGCTCAAAGTTTTGCTTCTGAAACGAGATGGAAATGGAATTCGAAAGTTGCGTCCATGGGAATGAATGAATAAATGTTCACTTGACGAAAACTACCGGACAGAACATTAAATAATGCTACTTACTACAAGTTAATAAATAATAAGCCCTGCCTTTAACTAAATGCAGCATAATAAGCTCAACGAAAAACTCCGAAAAATCACTTCACGTCCATTCGGAGCCGAGCTATGAAAGCTCAACCGAGCATAGATCGTTTACATTTTGCATTAGTCCACTTCCCACGATTTTCTTCATTTTACAACTTTCGGTTAACATTGTCCAAACTGGACTTAATTAAATTATGCATTTGCCTCCGAAAAAGAGCAAGAGAGTGGGTCAACACAAATGGATGGTGATGGTCTGCTGCATGGAAAGCAAATCCAGCAACCCCCACCAGCGTTACCAGACTCGCTCGGTCCATTTTGGCTTTCTTCATTATGTCTGTAGTAACTTTTTTTTATGTATTAAATTTTTCATTCTCCTTTTTTGATTCCAACAGATCGCTCGGGCCCGAATTCGGTGGCGCTGTCGGGATGTTGTTCTACACGGGAACAACACTAGCGGCCGCCATGTACATAGTCGGTGCGGTTGAAATCGTGCTGGTAAGTAGAAATTGCGCTCTATTCCTAAATGAACGGTTTGTAATGGAACTCAGCTGTAGGAACGATGATGTATCTTCATTTACGAAATGTTTCTCATTAGTGAGGGTCCGGGGGATAAGAACTTGCGATGCAAAATGGCAGGGAAAGTCATGATGGCGGTTGTGATACAAAGGGAAAAGCAGTTGGGAATGGACACATGACATTAGCGTATTTAAGAATGCTATATATTAATTAATGAAAGTAAGTTAAATACAGGAAAACTCTTTTTTGAAGAATTGCCTGCTAATTTTGATAAGTCGCAAGACCACACTCTACACTACATCTAAATTATTATTTTACACAAGAAATAATGTATCTTTGGCACCAAATCGGAGAACGCAAACAAAGATTTCATGGAAAAATTAGTCTCCCTCAACCTAAACATACGCAACACAACAAATGATGTGTTTGATTGAATTTATTTTCTCGTCTCTTTCAATTCATTCTTATGTTCCAAAGCATGCTTGCATGCGTCGGTCTCAAGGCATCCAAATTTAGATGATATATATTAGGTGCGCAACTAAGTTCCCGCTGTTTAGCAATAGATGGCGCCAGTAGTAAGTGCTGGTCGAATGTTGTACATCTCAAGCATCATAAACCAAGCTCAGACATATGGTAAACAAACCGCTTTGCCAAATCAGTGATTTTGGTTTAGTGTTATATATTTTGGTTGTTTGAAGATGTCTGATTTCGTGCCAAATAATCGTCATTTGCGGGAAGTGTTGATTTTCTTCTTTCATTCGAAGAAAACGGCGGCTGAAGCACATCGAGAGCTCCAAAAAGTTTACGGTGATGCTGCTCTGAGTGAAACAACGTGTCGTGATTGGTTTCGTCGCTTCAAAAACGGTGATTTCAGTGTTGATGATCGTCCGCGTGAAGGCCAAAAAACTTCGAAGACTCTGAATTGGAGGCATTGCTCGATGAGGATCCGTGTCAAACGCAAGAAAAGCTTGGTTCAGGATTAGGAGTTTCCCGCCAAGCCGTTTCTAAGCGATTGCATGCGTTGGGAAAGATTCAAAAGCAAGGAACTTGGGTTCCTTACGATTTGAATTTGTTGAGCGTCGTTTTTTCGTCTGTGAACAACTGCTCCAGCGGCAAAAAAGGAAGAGTTTTCTACATCGCATTGTGACGGGTGACGAAAAATGGATTCATAACAGTAACCCAAAACGGAAACATTCATGGGGACTGCCCTGGCATGCTTCAACATCGTCGCCTAGGCCGAATATTCACGCTGCGAAGGTTATGCTGTGTATTTGGTGGGACCAAGTTGGTGTTATTTATTATGAGCTGTTGAAACCAAACGAAACCATTACCGGGGAACGGTATCGAACTCAATTGATGCGATTGAGCCGAGCACTGCACGAAAAACGGCCACAATACGAGCACAGACACGAAAAAGTGATTCTTCAGCATGACAACGCTCGACCTCACGTTGCGAAACCCGTGAAAACCTACTTGGAAACGCTCAAATGGGAAGTCCTACCCCACCCGCCATATTCTCCTGATATTGCACCGTCCGATTATTACTTGTTCCGTTCGATGGCACATGGTCTCACTGGTCAGCAATTCCACTCATATGATGACATCTCAAAATGGCTTGATTCTTGGATAGCATCAAAAGACGAACAGTTCTATCGAAATGGAATTCACGTTCTACCAGAAAGATGGGAAAAAGTCGTAGCTAGTGATGGGCAATACTTTGAAAAAATAAAGTTCCTTTTTAGGATAAGGATTAACGTTTTTTCAACCAATGTCGAATATTAAATCACATCTTATTGTGACCAACCGCATGAAGGAAGACAATCCCTTCCGATGCACATTGGTTCCCCCATAGGCCATTAATACAAAAAATTGACTTTGAGGAATACGTGTTTCTATCTCGGCATTGCATTGTTTAAGATGTATATTTCAATGTTCAACGCTTGATTTTGACGGTTTTAAATGAAATTTTTCGAGATCGGGTCGCATATGTGAGAGTAATTGGTATCCAAAACTCAACATTTCATTAGTGATATATAGCATTCATTTATTCGTCAGTTAAACTTTTTTCTAAATAACAGTATGTATATTTTAATGGATATTTGCTTTCAATAAAGTTAATTTTGAAATTTTATGTCAACTACAGTGTTGATATTAAAAATTTTGTTCAGTAGAAATGCACTCAAAATAGTGTCTTATGATAATCTAAAAGAGAATAATTGGAATTTTTCAGCATACGTAAAAACAACTTTCCCCCTCGATCCCCCTCACCAAACCTTCATCAAAACTTGCCAAAATGTATTGACTTCAACTTGTAGTAAGATCCAGCTGCGCATATCTGCGCCCAGGTTTGCTGTGGTTAGTTTATGTGGCTCATATCAAATCAATTGCTTTTCCCCTTAGAATGTATGTACAGAAAGAATTGACATACACATCTTTTCCCCTCGATTCCTCTCACCGAATCTTCAACAAAACTTCATTGAGAGTATTGACTTCGACGTGTACTGTGTTCTAGCTGCGCCTTTCTGCGCCATGGTTTGATGTGGATCGTTTAAGTGTCTTATATCTAATAGATTGTTTAAGGCTCAACTCGGATTGATGTATTTTCGAGCAGTTTTTGTCAAAGCATCATTTCAGAATGCAAAATGCACTCGTCCATTTATTCCTTTTACTATTTCAAGCTGAACAATTAAATGGGTCCTAAGTAACAGAGATTCTCTTCGTCAACTTTCTTTTTCGTTAATAGTGTGTCTATGTGTTGACGTATTGGATCATTAATTACGCTTTATATTGCTGTACTGTGTGTTGAAAGTACTTGAATACGTTATGACATAGCCGTAGGAAAGCAAAGAGAAAGTCGAGGAGTCTGCTAGGACCTAATGCATAATTCAGCTTGATTTCACGAAAGTTGAAGCGGGCTAGCGAGCCTTTTTTAAATTTTACGAAAAAGCAGCCTTAATCGATGAAATTCTGATTTGTTTTTACTTATCAATCGTAGTAATCCATGGATTACAGTTTGACATTATTATATGTTTTGGTGTTTGACAAAATATCTTCAAATTTGGTTAAAATATAAAATATCTACTAGTTACCAAAGGATAATCAGCAAATCATAAACGCTATGCACAAATCTTTTAAAAAAAAAAAAAAAAAAAGCTGTTTATTTTTTAAAATTTTTTTTGGTTTGGGGATTTGGAAAATCCGGGTCTCTCTCGGGAATGCTTTTTTTTGAAATTGGGGTTTTGGGAGGGGGCCAGATTTCAAAAAAACCAAAAAAGTTCTAAATGTTATTTTTCAAAAGCTTTCCAAAAAGGGGGGGGGGGGGGTTGGGTGGGTTAAAAACACGTGTTTTTACGGCAGCCCTATGTTTGCACCTTTAAACTGTAGGAATGATCCATGAAAAATTGAAATTCGTTCCATAAAAAAACGTATTTCTGACCCATAAAGCTCTGATGAAAATCCATAACAAAATTAAAATGATCCATAAAATACAGCAATGTGATCCATACTTTATGTAAGTTTTAGCAATAAAATGTCAAAAATGTACCGTTATATATCTAGGCTATGATCCATAAAATTGTAACGATTACCCATAAATATATTGCAAATTATCCATAAAAGGTTCAATAACTTTCCTTAAACTTGTAAAATTGATCATTAGAATTTAACGTTTGTGAACTAAAATATATGTACATGATCAATAAATTATTGGAAATATTCCATAAATAAATCGCCAATGATCCATAATTGGTTTGAAAATGAACCATAAACTTCTAAATATGGTCCATAGCAAATAAATTTTGTGCACTTAAGTTAATATGTATGATCCATAAATTATGCCGGAGTTTTCCAATTTTGGGTACAATTTTTTATAAATTTTAACTACAGGGAAATCGATCCTTGACTGCACTACTACTCAGATTTATTAACATGTCCGTTCCTTTAGCAATGCAGCTTAAATATTGCTGTAAAAGAAGGATCACTTTGGAGAAGATTTTTAATTTTCAGAAAGCTGACTTACTCTTGCGATCTCACGTTCTTTTACGACCGCAACTGTGACATTTGTTTTCCAATAAATTTGGTAAAGAGCACTCGTGCACGTAAAGAACTACGGCAGCCCTATTTTTTGCACCTTTAAAACTGAAGAAATGATCCATGAAAAATTGAAAATCGTTCTATAAAAAACGCATTCTTGACCCATAAGACTCTGGTGAAAACCCACAAAAAAATAAAATAGAAATGATCCGTAAAATTCATCGATTTGATTCATACTTTTAACAAATTCAAGCAATAAAATATCAAAAATTAACCGTTTTATATCAAGGGAAGAATATACAATTTTTTTCGGATTTCCCATTAACACATTGCAAATGATACTTAAAAGGTTCAATATTTTTCCTTAAACTTGCAAAATTGATCCACAGAATGTAACATATGTGCGTATCATCTATTAATTATTGTAAATGTTCCATAGATAAATTGCCAGGGACCCCTGATAGTTTGTATAACATATCATAGTCTTCAAAAAATGATTCATAACAAACCAACTTTGTGAACTTAACATTATTTGATCTCCCCGCAACTGCGACACATGTTTGTCGAGAAATTTGGTAAAGAGCTCTCCTGCACATAAAGAACTTCAGGTCAAATTTATGACTTGATTAAACTGTTGTTTCAGAAAATTTGATTTAAATGATGCCGGGCAGACGCTTGCTGTCCAACTCGCTATCGCTCGTCGGACCAAACTAAAAAAAACATCCTCTGTTTGCATTATACCGGGCAAATGCTTGAATCAGCCGTTTGCCTGGAATCTAATCTACGCTATGTTAACAATTCGGATGTCGGAAACATCGACCGCTTTCTGCCACCTTAGTTCTTCAATCCTCAATACGGCTACGCAAAAACTCCGCAATCCTTCTTTAGCAGCAATATTTTATCCGGTACCTAAAAGAACGGACATGTCACTAAATCTGAGTAGTAACGCAGTTGGAGATCAATTTTACAATCTTTAAGGATCAAAATTTAAAACAAAGTGCCCCAACCTGGAAAAATGCAGGCATAATTTATGGATCATACATTATGGTTTAGCGAACAAAACTTATTTACTATGTAGGGTAAGGGGATGTAATGTTAGCCTAGTTCCTTCATTCGGCCTATGCATCAAATATGTCATTAATTCAGCGAAAATTAACACAATCACAAAATCATGTTGTTATCAAGATAGCCGATTTAATTCGAAGGAATCCAGACATTATTAATCAATTGACTGTTGTTCACTTCCGTGTAAGTTAGCTGTTAGCTGTAAGTTAGTGTAAGTTAGTCTTAGCTTTTGAGACTTCATGATTTCGCTAGTTAAGCTGAACAGATTATCACCATGATCTTCAAATGATCTTAATTTGGTTAAATTAAACCGATAAACCTTATAATGTAGCCTAGATATACAGAAAATAGTCATACGTTACAAACAAACAGTTCACACAGATAAAATAACATTGTTTTATCAAGAAAACCGTGGACCCAATGTTAGGGACATATTTTTTCTCTGTTCCCAACTATGGCTTGTTGTCTGGAAAATTTATTAAACATGTTGTTATTAGCAAAATTTTCAATGGAAATGTGTGAGTTTCGGTTGTATATTTTCCAAATGGCTCATCTTAACACAAACCGTAGTAACAAAACCTGTGCAAAGTGAATTATAATGTTTTCATTATCGGAGAGCCAATACATCATATGTGAAAATCTCTTAAGTATTTCAAAGCTTTAATTTAAGCTTGTTTGTAAAATTTTGTTTTGGGCAAAATGAATACAGCTGCAATGCCTTAAATAGAAAATATCAGGGGAAAAAAACCGTACGAAGGCAGCATTTAATAATATATCAATTGAATGGGACAATGGGCATTCACAAATCGACCCAATTTGGTGCTTATAGACCAACATTACATCCATATCCCTTGAAAGTTTCTGACTTTATAAAATGAGTTGTATAGCTTTTCGTGATACATACTACCAAACGTCTTATTAAACGTATCTAAGCATGAGTATAACTAGCTAAACATTGCTTCAAGCTAAAATAGTTTATGATTTTAAATTAAAAATGTAATCGATCGTTGCTTATTAGGCTGAGTTAAGGGACACATACCCTATCATTATTATAAGCTTATGGTTCATTATTCATCATTCTATGGATCATTGGCAATTTATTTATGGAAAATTTCAAATAATTTATGGAACATGCGAATATATTTTATTGCACAAAGGTTACATTCTATGGATCAATTTAACAAGTTTAAGGAAAGTTATTGAACCTTTTATGGATAATTTGCAATATGTTTATGGGTAATCCGTACACTTTTAACGACCATGCCCTAGATATAAAACGGTACATTTTTGATATTTTATTGCTAAATTTGTTATAAAGTATGGATCACATTGCTGTATTTTATGGATCATTTCATTTTTTTTGTGGATATTCACCAGAGTCTTATGGGTCAAAAATGCGTTTTTCGTAGAACGATTTTCAATTTTTTATGGATCGTTTATTACTTTTTATATGCAAAAGTACGTTTGCCGTTTTTTACGTGTGTAAGAAACTTTCTGCAATGTGGAAAGCAACTCAAAAAAATAAACCGAAATTGATAAATCGGTACCGTGACTGGCTTAATGCAACAGAGGATGTTCATTTCCACACACCAAACAACAAAAAACAACCATCTCTTCCACGTGGTCGCCCTAAGAAGAACTTTGAAGAATGTAGTAAGCACTCCAAGCGACGAAAATTAGCCCAACTTCGAAAGTGTGACGAATCCGCGTTAAATACTTTGCGTCATGTTACGGCTGACGAAAATATCGATATAAAAAAAGTATTGATGATATAAATGAAATATTGTCATTGATTGTTGAGGCAAAGCTAACAAAGCATCAGTATCTTTTGATCAGGAGCTTCGTTAACGGTAAAACAGCTTCTATCGTTTTTCCTCCATATCAGGTATTCATTTAAATTCTTCAAACTATAAACTTGTTTTTTTTTTATAAATAATTATATATCTTAGATTGTTCTGAAGGCCAAACAAAAATGCTATCCCATAGACGAGATCATTACTGAAACATCAGCCGGAATTGAGTTACAAAGTTTGCTGGACCACACTGCTGAGAGAATAGTTCAGTCGCAGACAAATATTCTCGACAAAATGCGCAATAATCCTCAAGCGGAGATAATTTTGTTAGGGAAATGGGGGTTTGACGGCAGCTCAGGACATAGCGAATATAAGCAGTCCTTCGAAGATCCAACCACGGAAGATGGAAACCTTTTCGTTACGTCTTACGTTCCTCTCCACTTGATGATGAAATCATCTCTAGACAGTGATGTGGTTCTTTGGAAAAACCCACGTCCTTCATCGACTAGATATTGTCGACCTATCCGGTTTCAATTCTGCAAGGAGTCAAGTCAGCTGTCTGTTACAGAGGGAAAATACATTAAGAAGAAAATTGACCAGCTTCAAGCCACTGTAATTGGTCATGATTCCACCTGCCATGTTAAGCACAAACTTCAGCTCACCATGGTAGATGGGAAAGTTTGTAGTGCATTGGCGGAAACATCTTAATCCAGGTTACTTAAGTTAGTTTCAACTTAACTAAATCATATAAACCACAACCTTTTAGGTGCTACGTATGTGAAGCCACACCGAAACAAATGAACAACATTGAAGATTGTTTGCAACGAAAAGTTGATGAAAATCGGTACGAGTTTGGGTTGTCACCATTACACGCAAGAATTCGCTTTTTTGAATGTTTCATTCCCTTGTCCAATCGTCATGATGTAAAAAAGTGGCAGGTTAGGAGTGCCGAAGACAAAGAGTTGGTGGCAGCTAGGAAAAAGATGGTGCAAATGAAGTTTAGAGAAGAATTGGGTCTTAATATTGATAGACCAAAATGTGGTGGATCCGGGAGTTCTAATGATGGCAACACGGCTGGATTGAAGAAAGAATTAATAGACAGCTGCAGAATTATCTTTAATTTAGCAATTCTAGTCTTATCTATTTAATATCAGATTTTATAGATTGGTTAATTAACCAATTCATGGAGAAACTAATTTTTATTTATCGTTTAAGATGGGGAGCTTTGTTGCAGTGTCTAGCGTCTGGATATGAAATAAGAGTAGAAGAATTCAGAGAATATGCTCTTGCTACTGCTAGAATGTTAGTGAAGGAGTATCCTTGGTACAATCTTCCTGCTACTGTACACAAGGTATTAATCCACGGATCAGACATTATTAGTAGCGCACTCTTGCCGATTGGAGAACTGTCAGAGGAAGCTGCAGAATCCAACAACAAGAATGTCAAAGAATTCAGACGAAGTAATACGAGAAAGGTTTCTCGTACAGCGACGAATACGGATCTATTACAAAGGTTACTTTTGTATTCGGACCCTGTTATAACTGGATTGAGAAAAATTCCAACCAAAAGCAAGGAAGATATGGCTCAAGATGCACTTAATTTGTTATAGGGAAACTGCCCCCATATTAATCTCATTGTTCCTATATTCATCCTACGATGAATCAAACAATTGGGCAGTTGAAGGATCGGTTTCGTTTTCTAATAATGTTTGCTTACGTTAAATAACTACAACAAACATTATTAACTAATCCTTCAACTGCCCAATTGTTTGATTCATCGTAGGATGAATATAGGAACAATGAGATTAATATGGGGGCAGTTCCCCTACATATGATCAATTTGTTTTTTTTTATTAGTTTTATAGTTTATAAGCCATAATAAATTCACTAATTGATTTCATGGAGAACAGTTTATTTTCAATTATGAAACTTAACTCATATAAATAAAGTTAGCGAATATTTAGTCCAAGATGCATCGATGGAATACGATTTTTTTCTCTTCCTATGAGATTGAAAGACCTTATTTTATCCACCTGTTTTAATATCTAGCCAATAAACATTGTTTTTTTTCTTTATTTAATTGGTTTTTTACCTGAGGCTGCTTTGCTACTGTCCCTTACACTCAATATAACTAATAATAACTAATAAACAAATAATCTTTGAAGATCACATTGATGTAATTTCACTATAGATACTTCCGTGTGTTGAACTGAGAGTCACGCAATTCTCCTGACTAGTGCGTTGGATTCAAAGTTCAATCAAAAGAATTTATTGTAATTAATCTCGTATTAATGCATTATAAAGATGTAATGATATTAATGAAAATAATGTTTCTGGACTTAATGGGATTAAACGTATAAAAACTGTAATTGATGGTACTGAAAATATTCAAATGGAATTAAAAAAAGATTAATACACGTTTGTTATAATGGACTAAAATAGACTAAAGATGGACTAAAGTATCGTTTAACTAAAGCAGTTTAAGCTGTAATTAATGTACCTAATTTATACCTGTGTCAAAATTCACGGTTATTGCGTGCACCTCATCTAAAACTCTAAACATGTCGGCAGTGGTGGCCAATTTGGATTTGGATACTAAATAAGACAAGCAAAGAACTTAATTTTTAATTCTCATGTGATTCGAGGTGTCGCATGACAGGTTTTGGACCACTTTAGAAACTAGCCACTTCCCCGGGGGTACCCGGAACATGTCTGAATGAGGACAATGTCGTACTTGTTACTTAGTTTGACTGACATTGATCTTGTTATCAAATTTTCATGTGATTTGAGGTGATGAAGGATGGGTTTAAAACAACCCATCACTGGCTGATTATACACACATGATCCATATTCACCAGAACATTTCCCGGTGATATTTGCAGAACCAGTTGACCGATTCCAAAAGTATTCAAGAGCTTTCTTTCGGACCCCAAAGCCATTTGATGGTGGTTTCGTCTGGTTCGATCTAGTGATTATTGAAAAACTCGTGCGATATAAATACTTTTCTTTGTAGGGTGTAAACTGTCAAAAAGTTCAGTTATCACTGCAAGGAGGATCAATCCGGTCTTTTTGACATCAAATTTGAACTCAGCGCCCCAAAATTCATGAAAGATACATGGTTTTATAAAGAAATTCTCAAAAAGACTATTTTTGGCCGCGTCTCTTCTAAGTTGGAACCACTGTGCGATGGACCAATGATGAGTTCCCGCACCACGATGAAACCCTCATTTAACCTTTGGGCTTAACTTGAGCGCAACCCAAGATCATGTGTTGTAATCTCCTGACAACCCTGCGTCGGTCGGTCATCTTAATCACAACGGAAAAAAAGTTCCGTCTCTGTTGACCTTTTTCCATCCAGGATGTTCGCCAAGCAAGCAACAACAAGCAATGGCTGCTCTACTAAATGAAGGACTACGGAGCTCCCACTCGCTACGGTAATGGGTCATTAAAATCATTCCTTCGTGTTTGCCACCCAGCCCGGATGCACAAAATCACCCAACAGCGCAATTAAAACCACCACAAAAAGTAAACAAACAGTTGCCACACCAGCCGGGTTTGACCTTTTAATGGGATCACCATCAGTTTCCTCCCAACGTTGAACATGAGAGACATGGCAGAGAAGGTGACACTGGCCCAGCTCATCTTGATGGTCGGTTGCTCGAACGGACCAACGTTATAGTCAACAAAATAATATGTGTCTCAACGGAAACACCAGTGGCAACAATTTAATCGCCTTCTTGAACTTTTTCGTGTCTCTTATGGCAATGGGAAAACAAAGAAAACAATCAAGTTTCCCTCAAAGCGAAATGCTTTGCTGGGTCCTTCTGTTTGGTAGTGTTCCTAAGTCAAATAATGAGCAATGTGATAATTGGACTTAGCATGAGCCTAACCAACCGACCGATTATTGCTTTGCCTACCATTTATCTGAAATGGCTTTCCCATGATCTTTCGATCCGGAGGAGAGATGTTACTTTCACTGACAGCTTTATTGAATGGGATTTTCGGGTGCTTTTGTTCCGGGGACCGCCCAACAATTAAAGTAGATTTCAGGCCTTAGACAACAAGGATGGAGATGAAATCGGATTTCAATTGGGATTTGGTGGTAGGATAAGATGGGTCCCGGATAAAAATAACCGTACAATGACAATAAAATAATATAAAATAACATCAAAATCTATTGCCGAACGTGAATCTTATTATTCACGTATTGGATAAATGAAAAATGCATATTGTCATAACAATAGATTTACTATTCACCCTACATGCTAGAATTTTCAACAATTGGGAAACAATACAATCAATAGTAATTGACTCAGATTTGTTCGGGAAAAAATGATTTTTTCTATAGTTAAGACACATAACAACTCCCTTATTCTATTGTCGATGCCTCAATTAACATTAAATTCTATTGTGGAAACAAAATATCCTATTGTCTTCTTATTGTCATGAACAATAATATTAATTGTACACACTGTTGATTCTATTGTATGGTTACAATACATTTAATTGTAAATCTATAATAATTTGTTTTTTTCGGGGTGCCAATGTTGTGATTGGAATTATTAGAATGGGTTACGATGCCATTTGTTTTTGATGTTTAGTGATACACGTAAACCCTTGATTTTACCAAATATACTATACTAACAATAAAAGTCACTTCACATTTTTCAGGCGATCCTTTTTCTGCGCTTGTGGCGCCATAAGTGAGAAACGTGGCAACTACTAAACTCTAAATGCGCACGATCAATCTAAGCTATCCAGCTTTTTTTATACCTAGCGTAACATTCCAAAAGAACTCAACAGGCAAATTGAAACGAATCACAAATTGTGAAACTAAGGCCCTAACTCACGAGACGATTTCTGAACAACTCGCCGCAACTCCGATTTGTTGCCGGTTGCGAATGTCATGACAAAAGCAACACGCAATTATAGTTTGCTGCAACTTGGACAGGATAGGAAAAAGTTCATCTGTTGGAAAGAAAGCAAGATTTATGGCTTGCAATTATTATGATTATTATTACGAATGGTTTTCAAATATTGCGAAGTAGAGAGATACTTGGATGCAATTGGATAACATTTTGGACTGAATTTCACAACATTTTTATTTTTCAACAATTCACGACATGAAAAACACACAACACTATTTTTTTTTAATCTTAGTTGCCAACAAAATCATTCGCAACATTTTATTGTTGGCAAATGGTTGGCGACCTGCTCTTTTGTTGCTAGTTTTTCGCGGTTTTTGAAGGAAAATTGATTCCTTGGCCCTAAAAAAAATTTTTTTCAATGAATTCAGTATTTTTTATTAAAAAAATATTATGTTTATTCTTCAAAAAAAAACGACAATGAATATTGGAGAAGGGGCCCTGGTCAGGCGTACGACGTAACTTTGTCGCGATGCTCTCACAAGAGCGCTGGACGGCACTGACCTCCATCTTCCGGATACAATTCCGGATCCTCGTGGTCAACTGCTTTGTATCTTTGGCCCTCCAATTATTTTTGTACACTAGGGCACTGAGGGAGCCGAAAAAATCCTCAATGGGATGGCACTGGGGCAAGTTGGTCGAGTTCCTTTCTTTCGGCACGTACGGTATCTTTTTCTGCTCAAGATACTCGAGCGTCTTCTTGGCGTAATGGGAAGACGCCTTGTCCGGCCAGAAGACGTACTTCCCATCCGCATGATGCTCCTTTAAAAACGGCAGAAGAATTTTCTCAAGACACTCCTCCTGGTACACTTGTTGATTGATGGCCAGACCGCTCGGCTTGAACCACTGCTTTGAAATCCCTCTGTCCGATATGGCGATGTACAGCATAACTTTTTTTTTTAATTTATGCTTATACTTATATTTTACTTCGAGGGGTGTGGCCGACTTGTCGCTGGAATAGTACCTGTCATTTCCTGGAATGTGGGTCTTCGAGAGCGGAAAGTAACTTTCGTCGTCCAGCACGAACGATATCCCGCGGTAGTTCTTCGTCATCCACCGACACTGCGATTTCACGGTCGCTATCTGCTCGTTCGTGTACTCGGAGGACCGAGTCTTCTTCCGACAGATGATGTCCTCCATCTTGAGAGTTCGGTGAATCAAGGTATGGGAGCAGTGATATTTTCGGCCGGCGTCACGCAAACTCGTCCCGTCCTTGTTGTCGAACAGCTTTTTCAACGCTTCCTTGTTTTTCTTCGTCATTATCTTCGCCAGACGGCCGTTACCGGCCTTCCGCTCCACGCTGTACTCACGGGCACGTTTTCGTCTCGAAAGTGGTCTACCGTAAACTTTTTTCCTCGATGACCATGCGTTTTGTAAAATCGTACAACACGCTCGCGGAGTGCTTGCTGTTTCGACGCCACCTTCGATTGAACTGACGGCACCCGAGCGAAAAGAAACATGCCACCCATTTCTAGGGAGTCCAGAGAGCAATTCTCTTGGAGAGGAAAAAAATTACGCTCTTTACTTTAATTACAGAAAGGTATTGAAATCATTCTCATTTTTTAGTGAACACCCGTTACTTGTCAAACTGGTGTTGGTCACTTCCATTGTTAAGCAGCTCAGACAAGATGATGTTTTTGATTTATGTTGGCAGAACTAATTCAGTTGTCGCTGTGATTGCGATTTGACATTTACCGTTTCCTTCATTTTTTACTGAGATAAACATTCTTAGAACTACGCTGTCGTGCTGTTATGCACATGGTTCAATAGGGTTTATATTGATCACCATTATATTTCAATATCCAAACAGGTTAACCATACTTAACCGTAATGCAGCGTTAACATGGGGCAACTGAGTGGAAACAAGTAAGACGAATCAACTGGCTTGCCAAAAGTTGCGAAAAGATTCATCTGGCTTGCCAAAAGTTGAACATGTTTAACTTCCTTGTTCAACCAAGTTGATGTAAAACTGCTTAATATGACAAAAGTCATCAAAGTGATCATTGTAAATCTTTACTTATTTTACTTAGCTTATATCGATTAATAAACAGCAGCGCAGTTGTGTCAAAGTTGTGTGGTTTACTATATTTGTTCATTCTATAGCAACCGTTTCTGTGATTTTATTGGTCTATTATCGTGAATATCAACACATGCCCTATGCCCTTTTCAAGTAATACAAGTCAGGGGCTTCCACCTGACAATTAAGCAAAACGAAAACTTAGGCGAGCAAAGTGAGTGAAAAAAAAAGGATTTTTTGAAGCTGGTTTTGGCAAATTTGAATAAAATCTGGACAATTTTCACTGAAGTATACATAATTTAGAAACGATTACGATTATCATATAGCAATTTTGACTAAACAAATCATAATCCAACCGAAAAAAAATTGAGGAACATTTGTTGCTCAAACAAAAAATTTTCCGGCTTTTCTTTGTGAGTTCTCCTCACCATGTAAAATATTGTGAGAAACTTTTTCCGAATAATCTTTTCCCTAGATTACTAAGCAAATTCTAATGAACTTTTACTAAGCATCTTGGCTCTTTATGTGCTTGGTTCATTACTTTTGATTTTTTTGAATTTGGTGATGCTTCGGAAAAGTTGAAAATTTCCAATGGACTTTTTTTCGGGAAAATTTTCAACACTGATTTTTACAATTTTACTTTAATTCATATATCCAAAAGCCCCAACTAACTATTCTGAAGGAATGTTCAACATTAATGAGCACGACGTTTATTGAAGAATTCACGATTGCAGTTTTTTTATTGTATTTCGATTGAACTTTCGTCCAATTAGTAGCAATCGCAAAATTAAAACGAAGAGAAACGTTAGCAATCCTTAAGGTGACGTCACTCCCAACTTACACTATTGAAACTATAAACTAAGCATTTTCGTGTAAAACTGGGATTTCCGAGGGGATTACTTATAATGTGAAAAATTCGTAGTTTGTACACCCGTGATAAAGTCATAAATGAGTAAATATTACTGCTGCCAAAAGAAGTTTAAAATGCGTATAATGTGTTAGTAATATTGACGCCGACGTTTAAAAAAATACAAAATTATCATCTTGATTAAAAAATAAAGTAATAAAATTATATGTATTTGCTTAAGAAATTATACAGTTTGCATGAAACTAGTCTTATTTCCTGACAATGCTTCATTTAAATGGAGAAAAGTAATTCCCTTCTAGGAGTAAAAAGAGCACATTTTGACGAATCTGTGCTTTATTCTCAAAAGTGCTTTGAGAATAATTATATGGTTGTACCGACAATTAAATTATGGTCAAGATGACTATCGCATATAATGGCTACAAATACTATGAAAATTTTCGGAGGCAGTTTTTCATCATCGCATTATTAGATTATGTTCCTGGTTAGAGGAACTATTCTGACATTATAGTAAATGTTGAATCAACTATTTTGAATGGTCATTTTGATCATGATTAGTGTTGGTTGAAAATTATTATTTTGTCCTTGTCATCCTAATCTCCAAGAATGGTAAAATAGACTCTCAAACTTTTCTCTGTGTGAGCAAACAATACTCATAAAAAGAGTATATTAGTTTTACCGTGGATACACGGTAGAATGAATCAAACAAATTGAAAGGTAAAATATATTTTGATTGCCTTTTTTATCACCAGATAGTTCTGTTGGAGGCCCTACATGGGTCGCCTAACATATATATGTGGAAAAAGGAAGGGACTTATATTGTTAATATAAAGGGTGTCCACGATGAAATTGCCACACACAAAATTGATTCGCAAAATTCGAGTTTTCATCCGATTGCCATCAAATTTTCAGGGATTGAGAAATAACTTTTAAACTTCATTTTACCATTTTACTCGTATTTTATTTACAGTCCATACGCAAATGCCCGCATCTTGGCCTTAACCCCGGCCATAAGATTCTGCACAACCTGTGAATCAACCGTTTTTTGCATGTAAACCCATACTTTCTTCAGTTCCTCGACTGTCTTCACTACCTTAGGTCGTTTAAGAAGGTGCTGCTACATAATCGCCCAGTACTTCTCGATGGAGTGGAGCTCCGGAGTGTTGGGAGGGTTGAACATTTTCGGCACGAAATTGACCTTATTGTCCGCATACCACTTCAGCACGTCCTTGGAGTAGTGGCATGAGGCCAAATCCGGCCAGAAGATTGTTGGGACGTTGTGGGCCTTCAGGAGAGGAAGCAGCCGCTTCTGGTGGCACTCTTTTATGTACACCTGTCCGTTCATCGTGTCCTGGGTCACGAAAGGTGCACTCCGCTTCCCGCACGTGCAGATGGCTTGCCAAACCAGGATTTTTTTCGCAAATTTGGACATCTTCTGAGTGCGGACATGCTCCGGAACGCTGAACTTATCCTTGGCCGTGAAAAACAGGTTGCCGGGGATCTGTTTGAAGTCGGCCTTCACATATGTTTCGTCGTCCATGATGCAGCATTCAACTTTCGTCAGCATGTTGAGGTACAACTTCCTGGCACGGGTTTTGGCGGACTTGTTCTGCTTCTCGTCGCGATTAGGGGCCTTTTGTACCTTGAACGTTCGAAGCCCAGCCTTAGTTTTGGCCTTCTGGACAAAACTTCGGCTTAGGTGCAGCTTCTTAGCCACATCCCGAACGGAGGCGTTCGGATTTCGGTTGAAGGCCCCAACTACGCGGTTGTGATTTTTGGTGTTGTACGGAATACTTTTTCCTTCACTTCTGGGCTTCCGATCGGTGGTCAACCGTTCCTCGAACCGCTTAATCACTCGCGACACCGTGGAATTCGCGATTCCCATCGTTTTAGCGATGGAACGATGCGAGAGATCCTTGTTCTCGTGATGAATGCGCAAGATTTTATCACGCACGAGCTGTTTTTTCGACTGCATTTCCGCGAGTTTTGATCACAGGCCTTTAATGTAAATAATGCACTATGAACTAAATCCACCCAAATTTTCATTAAATTCTACCCAACGGTTAAAAAGTTAGAGCAATTTCATAGTGTGGCAATTTCATCGTGGACACCCTTTAGTATATTTAATTTTACTGTAAGTTGCAATATTTGTTTGGTGTGAATTGTTTCTGTGACTGTTGGTTCGCCAATTCTATAGGAGTAGTATTTCTTTGCATGTCCAATCATACACTGAAAATTAATTTTAGTTTATATTACGAAATCAAAGGTAGCACATACGAATCCATCCGTTGTTTTCTGCAACGAAACTGATTTGTACGTTCTATAAAGCTACCTTCGTAATTTATGCCACACACGCTACTGTCAAAACCACGTTGTTAAAAACAGAAAGAACATCCGTTCATTGCATAAAAACGATACAAAGAGCTACGAATATTTTACTACGAATTAAAAAAACGTCTCTCTGGTGGGTGCAAGAATGACGGACAGCGTTTTTTTTTTTAAAATATTTCTGGCATGGGATTTGATCCCGTATTTTTGCAAAGAGCTGTTATTGAATCCGTGGTTGATCTCACTAGGCCACGGTGCCACACGAGAAGATCCTTGATTAATGAGTATGAATTTATAACTCTCGGTAGTGCTTTAATTTTGTTGTTGAGATAGATAAATTATTCCCGCCCATCCCAGCAGCAACACCAACAAAGAAGCAGCGATTGGCTGGTCTTCACGAAACACATTTCGTGCATTCTACAAAAAGGTGTAATGATTGCATTTCACGAGATAAAAAGCAATATGAATGTTTCGTACAATACACGAGACATTTGTTCTATGTATAAAGTCCATGTTTACAAAACGAGTGAAAGCTTATTTACGAACATTAATTTTCAGTGTATACATGGTAGAATAACAATCCCCATGTATTGATATCATGTTCCAATATACATCCTACGCTGAATCAAGAAATGGAAGATGATTACCTCTGTGTGGGTCCCCTCACATTGCTCAATTCCAGGCAATAATAAGGCGGACAAGATCGGCGCAAAAGAAGGCGAGATTTTTAAAAAAGAATTTCACATGATGAATTTTTCCCATTGGTACGTCAGAGTTCTCTTTAAAGTTGGCAAAACTATTGGACAAGTAATTCTCTTGGGCGGTGGTTACATTCGATTATTCCAAATGTTTCGTCGAGATCGTGGTTCAAAGGTCTGGATGTAAGTCGCGGATGTCAAGACTTATGTCCAACCACTACTCGCTAGACGCACATCTCCACAGAATTAACCTCGTCGATAGCAACATATATAGGTGTGGAACCGGTTATGATGAAATCGCTAACGCAGTTTGGCATTGCCCGGATAATGATGCTTCCAGAGCACGACTATTGGATACCCTAGTGGCCCGAGGTAGACAACCCTTCCGCGAGGTAAGAGATGTTTTGGGAATGCGTGATCTTCCCTACATGGAAGCGATTTACGCATTCATTTGTTTGTCTGATCTAAGAGTGTAACGTCATCATCCCCCTTCCTTCCACTCTAGTAAATTCCCTGCCATTGTGTCCTAGTTATATTACCCTTTTGTTTCCGTGCTACTTGTACCTGCCCAGCAAGCTGTGGTCACCCGTCTGTGGCTTAAAGCCTGAAAGTGACTACAGGGACCGAGGATTTGGTAGATGTCGCAACCATGAGCAGCAAATAATGCCTGAAATAAGTTACCTACCTAGCCCCTTCCAAACGATAATAAGACAAATTAACCTCGAGCTAGCCACGAGTAATTGGCACCCCAATTTACTAAAATCGAAAAATAAAACATTGTTTATTACAATATTGAATATCGGCTCCGAAAACTGTTACACACGCCTGAGCCTAACAAATAAACGAACTGATTAAAAATAAGAAATAGAAGAGTAAAAATCAACATTTAGAAGAGTAAAATAGATCAATTTTTATGTTTTTAAACTCTACAACCACCTAAAATATGCAGGAGCTTTTTAGCACCGATTTAATATTATAACTCTAAGATTCACTGGATATTTAAATGAATTTAGCTTCAGCTACCTGTTGATAAAATGTAATGAACGATCAATTCCTGCCCATCACCTTCAGATAAATTTCCTGGAAAATAAATAAGCCGATTAATTTTATTGCCAATTTATCTATCCTACGCTGGATATACACCTTTTCATCGATTCGGTTCCCGCTAATATTTTTAGACTTCGTACGCCTCCATCTACGCTGCTCTATCTACGCGAAAGTAATCTTCTATCATTTCTTCCCGCATGGAAAAATCTGCCTGATGAAGCATTTTTCCGAACTTTTTCGACAAAAAAAGAGCATCAAGTCAATTGGGCACCTAAAGACAATACACGCAACGATAGCGGCACGAAAATTTGTCGACACCCCCACGCGTTCAGCGGCTTTTTCCAATTTAATTTGGTAAATATCTTCCGCAACAACGTGCGTCACGGAGCAGACAAAGTTGAGCTGTTTTTTCCTCCCACCCGCAGTCAATGCTTGATTTCAATTCCACCCGAAAACGAATTTTCCAATTTGTCATTCACCAATTGACGCCTAATCGAATCACATCGTTGAGCTGGCTCCTGGCTGTTGCTGCACTCAAATTTTGCAACAATCGAGGTACCAGCAACCGCCTCTAATGTACGCAATAACTGGCATATCGATGAGCTGTGAGAGTTGCACATGTAGCATATGTTTCCGGTTGTATCTACTATCGCATGTGTGCCGGGCATTGAATATGCACATATAGATTTAGGTCGGCGACTACCACCATGCAGGGTAGAGTCATGCGAAGCGGCATCATTGCCATGGCCACGGACAGAACTGGTGGTTTCCAAGAGGTTGCGTATTCGACGAGCGGAGAATATATAGAGACGTTTCTCCAGTGAAATTCAATTATCATACGACCGCACTTTCCGCACATATTTTCTCCCATAGTTGGGTTAAGGAATGAACGTCGTCCGTTCGTCCGTGGCGTGATGCTCGTGCTGATGTTGAAATTGTTCTCGAAATGGCTTCCGGAAATCCTCGTAGGAGGCGCTTTGTCTGAACGTCTCTATTCTGCTCTAGGTTGAATCCCAATGGAGTTTGGAAAATGTTATTGAATTCTAGATTCGAGATCGAATTCGACTTGTAACATTTATACAATCTAAAAGTGTAGTCGGTTTTCATCGGAATTCAATCCGAGGATCTGGGAGGATTAAGAAACTGAAAATAAAATTTAGTTGTGCCATCGAATGGCTCACAGAGTTGTTCAGTGACACGAAATAGATTCTTACTATTAACACTCCGAAGATTCCGAAAATTACACGGATTACGAAGCAATGAACGCAATGTTCGATATGTATTTGTTAAAAAAAAGTTTTCTTTTTCTGAAAAGTGCCTATCTTGAAATATACGGACGTTTGCTAGGGAATATATTTACTAATCTTGAGAAAAAATTTCATCCATGTCAAAAATAGATATGTATATAAATCAACTTAAAAAGATTTAAATCATTTTTTTATCAGTGTAGGACTCAATCCGGACTTTTTTCAATATTTTTATTCGATTTTACCAAGTTTTGTGATATTCGCCTTAACTACACTTTTTTGTGGGATTTGTCATTTTCAGAGTATCAAATATTCACTTTTAGTACCTAAAAACATAAGATAACTTTGAAAAGCGATGCAACCGATATTTTCTCACTCTGCAACAAAGATATGTTGTAATCTGAATTTATTACAATAAAACACGAAGCAAAACAACAAAATGTTGTATTGCTGATGGGAAAGAGACAAGTTGCTGTGAGAAAAGCTGTGTTGTTTAATTCACCAATTGCTTTTGATGAGTGAATTTGATGAGTTGCGCTGTCAATTTTTGCATCGTATAGTTCAACCAAAGAAGAATGCTAAGATGGAACAGTTGGTACAAATATTTTTTTCATTTCAGTGTCCTCTTCAAAAATTAAAATCGGTCCTTTTCGAACGAGCACTCCCCAGTAAACGGGTTGACAGATCTTGTCATGCTTATGCCGTTCCCTCGTACTGCAAAGAAAGACCAAAGTACCTTGAGAACAAGGTAAAGCGTATTGCCAACTGTCATATTATTCTCATATACACGCTCATTCGAGCTTACTCAATGTTGAGTAATTTTTACTCAATTTTATAAATATATCTAGAACGTCAAACGCTGATTAGTCATATTTTATGAATTTGATTTATTGTTATTCAAAACGCAAGAAAACTGCGCCAAACTCAATTTTGAGGTAGCTACATATAATTTTTTTCAATAATATAAAATGTGTCGGAAAACGTCTTTGTCAATTTGGGCTTCGGAAGTTAATTTAAAATTTTATTTGTATTCGAAAATTAATAACCAGTCGCAACATGGAGCAGATAGCAGCCACTGTAGCTGCGGAGACATATCTTAAAAAGGCTAAGCTGTTTTATCTTGACTGGGATTCGTTGATTTTTATTAGTATATTCCATTACAGACATTTTCGAAACTCTTTCTGGCGTATGAATCGAAACTAGACTAATTGGAAAAATGTCTTTTATACAACGTGGTTAAATTTATTGGTGTTGAAAATGGTACT
Organism: Aedes koreicus; assembly: GCA_024533555.2. Lineage (NCBI taxonomy): Eukaryota > Metazoa > Arthropoda > Insecta > Diptera > Culicidae > Aedes > Aedes koreicus. Next base: position 1,223,868 of record JAHHFK020004150.1, read on the forward strand.
CAAGCATTTCATCACTCTTACCTTGTTGTTTGATTTTACAAATATAATATAGATCCACCAACTATTTACTATTAAAACATAATTTACATATTGTACTTACAGAGCATACTCGCCTGCATAACGAAAAACAATTTGCTATATAGTCAAAACTATATTTCGAATGTAAGATATATTATCACATTTTATGTTATTGTTATCGATTAGTTGTATCTCATTTTTACCATACAACCTCTACATTAACACATACTGTTAATGTATGCCATATCTTCATTGAAAAGTTTTTTAATGTCTGCACTCGGTCTGGATTATATACCAACTTTTTGACATAGAGTACAGCGAAAATTTTGTTCGTGTAAATTGCCATTTTTTTATGGTAACCTAACTTAACCGCCTATTCAGCATATTGTTATTTGGCCTTTTACCATCTGACATATTGTTAAAACAATATAGGAGATTGTTAGTTTACAGTTGTCAACTATAAGGGTAAATGTCGTAAGAATAACGGAAACGGTCGTCAGCAATAAGGTAAATGGTCCACGAATGGTTTGTGATTATGCGGGCGGGCATTACTGAGGATCAACGGCGAAATAAAAAAAGGCGAAATAAAAAAAAAACTCATTTTCATTAATTTTTGTTTTAAGGTTTAAGAGTAAGTTCAACTCGAAACTAAATAAATTTCAGGCGTAGGGGATTTTTTTACTATCGTACAGGTTTGGTCCGTAAAACGCAAATTGAAGTTTTCCGATTTTCAAGAACCTCACTAAATTCAAATATTCATAACTCAAGAACGCTTCATTATAGAACAATATTTTTCCAAACTTCAATGAAATTTGCTCAATAATCCGGAAGATATAATCATAAAACAAAATTCTGCAAATTTATTTACAATAGAGGAAAATTTCTTGGATAAAGCCAGTATTCAGCTCAAAAGTAATGGGCATTCGCATAGGACAAGTAATTGTCAAGAAATGCTTTTACCAACAATCAATATGAAACTAGCGATTTGAAATTGGTTCACTGTTGTAGAACCCCTTGGTCCGAAATACACCTTGAAGCCAGCACCTTACTATACATATTTGCGCTTTGCTGTGTTATTTTGGCAGAATATTTGAGAGTGTGTTCGTGTGAGTTCATTATTAGAGGCGTATTATTAAGCTTGGGACCGAGCTTGGGACCGATGTGCTAGTACTGACTGAGCCAAGAAAAAAATCGTATTTGTTCGGGACCTACTGGTCTTAGAGTTAGTCTATGATAATATTCCGTTCGATTATTTTGCAAGAAAGATTGACATTTCACCCATACTGGAGCAGTTGTCAAAATTACTTTCGGTAGAAATGGCCATAATTACTTCTGGCCTTGACTTGCTAGCTGCATACTGGTCAATAAGCCGGAAAAAAACATTTTATGAATTATGGAAAATTTTGAAAAATATATTTTCTTGTTCGTTATTTCTTTTAAAGCTTTTTCTTTTCGACTAACGCTCAATGGGCTCGGCACTCGTTTTCATACCAAAATAAAAAAAAAAAAAAAGGGATTAATCAAATTGAGTTGTGGCAATGAAACTCAATTTAGGCTACGTTCGGTTTTATTGTTTTTGAGTTAATGTTACTCAAATGTGAGTGAAAGCGGATGGCAAACAAACATCCATGTTTGTAATGAAAAACCGCGAAGTTCCTTCTAGTAGTATAAATTTTATCTAATTTTTGAGTTTAAATCGTTGTGGATCTACCTGAAACAGTGACTTTAGCCGGGCTTAACGTGAAATTGAACAATATGTTTTAACAATAATCATTATCATAAAAATTTAATTCTAAACTTTTTGCGTACCAGATTTCATTAAATTAATTAAATTGGTCGACTTTAACTTTATTTAAAAAAATAAACTATTTCTTAAAATTATTCAGAAAAAATGCCTGAATAAGTGTGATACTCGAAATTAGGAAACAATCATCATCGCGTTTTCGAACACCTCAAATATCAGCGCTAATTGACTCAAAAATATTCAGTAATAACGTTTTCCTCCAATTAATTTGTATACTTAATTAACGTACACTCTGAGATTCTTCTAATCGTTGATAGTTAAAAAGTAATCATTTTTATGATTCATGGAGTTTACATGTCGCATAGTATAAAAACTATACTAACGTTTCATAAAGTTTAAACTTAGTCTAAATTGTGTGAGAGAATTCTACATATCAGTATTGTATCTCCTTGAGCGCAATAATGTTGTCATTTTATCAACATTTCATCGATTCACCCAAACAAATTGCTTGTTGTGTTTAGTGTGATATTTTTTTAAAACAATCAATGCGCTTTCGGGGCGTATATCTAGAGAATGTTGTCCTCAATTTTGCCGTTTTCGAATCAGTGATCTGAAACCACCAAACAACAGCTTCCGATGTTCGATTTAATCGACGGCATAAACTGGTTAGTTTAGATTTTGTTCTAAGTGAACAAGAGTTACTTAATACCTACGTGCAGAAATTCAAGCAAGAAACTTGCGTTTGGCTGGCTTTTGAATCGAAACTGCTTAAATTTCATGCATTTTTGAAGACATTTCATAACTTTTTTTGCTTTTGTCTTTTTCGTACCACTACATAAACATTGCAGCGACTATAATACCTTGTACTTTATACACGTTGGAAACAGACATCACACTGACGTTTCTCTTTGTCAATCTTGACAATTCAAGATGTGTTCAAAAATTACGATACATGAAATGAAAGGGACCGAGGGTCAATCACAAATTACGTTTGCAATTTCTGAAAAGCACACGAGTATATAATCGTTTATCGTTGGTTCAACCGTGACTCATGATTCATGAGTGTGTTACACAGTTTTTGTTGCACATATTTTTGAGGGTGTGCGTGTATTGAAACAAATTCATTGCTTTAGTGCACACTCATACATGATAGTGGGGACTAAACAAAATCAAAATAAACTAAATTTGAAATCAACTTGGAGTAAATTTCTTGGTAGACTTACTTCCAATCATATTTGAGTTTATTTTTATTTTTAACGTGGGACTACGTTTCTCTATACCGGGTATCATTTCATAATTTTGAACGCTAGTAACACCAACGATAAACGATTACATACTCGTGTGCTTTTCAGAAATCGCAAACGTAATTTGTGATTGGCCCTCGGTCCCTTTCATTTCATGTATCGTAATTTTTGAACACATCTTGAATTGTCAAGATTGACAAAGAGAAACGTCAGTGTGATGTCTGTTTCCAACGTGTATAAAGTACAAGGTATTATAGTCGCTGCAATGTTTATGTAGTGGTACGAAAAAGACAAAAGCAAAAAAAAAGTTATGAAATGTCTTCAGAAATACATGAAATTTAAGCAGTTTTGATTCGAAAGCCAGCCAAACGCATTTTTTGCTTGAATTTCTGCATGTAGGTATTAAGTAGCTCTTGTTCGTAACTTTAATGTACAAATTGATTGGAGGAATACGTTATAACTGAATAATTTTCCATAATTCATAAAATGTTTTTTTTTCGGCTTTTAGCCCAGTATGCAGCTGGCAAGTAAAGACCAGAAGTTATTCTTACCATTTTTGCCGAAATTAATTTTGACAACTGCTCCAGTATGGGTGAAATGTCAATCTTCCTTGCAAAATAATCGAACGGAATATTATTCCATGAGAAAAAGAGACAGCCCCATTTAGTTTACACGAGCAGACGTTACTGACGTTATGAAACGGTCTTCAGTTTTCCCTACTTTTCAACTGCATCCAAGGTAAGAAATTGACTAAAAAAATTCAATTCAGTGGACGCAGTGGTTCTTCTCCCCAACAACAAAAAAAGAAATCTCGACAGTAAAAGCATTTCTTGACCATTACTTGTCCTATGATAATGCACATTACTTCTGAGCTGAATACTGGCCTTATCCAAGAAATTTACATCAACTGTGGAAAATTTTGCGGGATTTTTTTTCACGATTATATTTTCCGAATGATTGAGAAAATTTCATTGAAGTTTAGAAAAAAAAAATGTTCTACGATGAAGCGTTCTTGAGTTATGAATATTTGAATTTAGTGAGGATCTTGAAAATCGGAAAACTTCAATTTGCGTTTTTCGGACCAAACCTGTACGATAGTAAACAAATCCCCTAATCCTGAAATTTATTTAGTTTTGAGTTGAACTTACTCATAAACATTAAAACAAAAATGTATGGAAATGAGTTTTTTTTTAATTTCGCCTTTTTTATTTCGCCGTTGATCCGCAGTAATACCCGAGTATGCTCTGTAAAATGTTAGTATAATATGTATATTATGTTTTAATAGTTAAGAGTTGGTGGATCGATTATTACATTTGTAAAATCAAACGACAAGGCAAGGGTGATGAAATGCTTGATTACAAGGGTGATGAAATGCTTGATTGAAATTTAACCACATTGTATAAAAGCCATTTTGCCAATATGTCTGGTTTCGATTCATACGCCAGAAAGAGTTTCGAAAATGTTTGGTTTATCTGTAATGTAATATACTATTAAAAATCAATGAATTCCAGTCAAGATAAAACAGCCTGGCATTTTTAAGATACGTTTCCGCATCTACAGTGGCTGCTATCTGCTCCATGTCGTGACTGGTTATTAATTTTCGAATACGAATTAGATTTTAAATTAACTTCCGAAGCGCAAATTGACAAAGACGTTATCCGACCCATTTTAAATTATTGAAAAAAATAATATGTAGCTATCTCAAAATTTAATTTGGAGCAGTTTTCTTGTGTTTTGAATAACAATAAATCAAATTCATAAAAAACGACTACTCAGCGTTTGACGTTTTAGATACATTTATAAAATTGAGTAAAAGTTACTCAACATTGAGTAAGCTCGAATGAGCGTGTTTGTGAGAATAATATGACAGCTGGTAATATGCTTTACCTTGTTCTCAAGGTACTTTGGTCTTTGTTTGCAGAACGAGGGAACGGCATGAGCATAACAAGATCTGTCAACCCGTTTACTGGGGAGTGCTCATTCGAAAGGGACTGATTTTAATTTTTATAAAGGACACTGAAATGAAAAAATATTTGTACCAACTGTTCCATCTTCTTTGGTAACACTCTTTTGACTGAACAGAATGACTTCATTTATACACCATGTGATCAGAAAAACATGCAAATATTTTGGATTAATTTTATTAAAAATTTTATTAAGTGGAAGAAGTTAATTTTTTTTTTTTTTATATTTATTTTTTTTTTTTTTAAATATATAAAAATAAAAAAGAAAAAAATGTTTTCCCTTTTCGGGTCCTCATAAACGGGTAACATATGGTTCCAATTGTCTTCTTCTTTTTATTTCATTTCGTTTCATACAAAGTTACTACAGCAATAGCCAAACCCCTCAGCTGCAAAATTATTTACCAACTATATGTGTTATGATATGTATAAATAAGATTATACCGTTATAACTATACACCAACGTGGTCCTACGTGAAACTCGCGGTTATATCCCTGATATAACCCACATCTAATTTTTTAGTTCTTAATTCTATAGAACATTTATAATTTGAAACATAGCAAAAAAATATGTTCATGAACTGATATTTTTTCGTTTTGATTATTACATTATTTTTGAAAGCAGTAGTACCAAAGAAGAATGCTAAGATGGAACAGTTGGTACAAATATTTTTTCATTTCAGTGTCCTTTTCAAAAATTAAAATCGGTCCCTTTCGAATGAGCACTCCCCAGTAAACGGGTTGACAGATCTTGTTATGCTCATGCCGTTCCCTCGTTCTGCAAACAAAGACCAAAGTACCTTGAGAACAAGGTAAAGCATATTGCCAGTTGTCATATTATTCTCACCTACACGCTCATCCGATCTTACTCAATGTTGAGTAACTTTTACTCAATTTTACTAAATATATCTAAAACGTCAAACGCTAAGTAGTCGTATTTTATGAATTTGATTTATTCACTGAGCCAAGAAATATAGCAAAAACCATAATAATACCTTATGATTTTTTGCTATAAGAACTCTTTGTAATCTTTCCTCGATTATCTTATGATTTATTTGCTGTTTGAACCAGAATAAATTTCAACAACCTTATGAAAAACGCAAAGACCATGGAGAAATTCGTTGGTTAACCTTATGAAAAGCATATGCGTTCACATAAGAAAATCATACATCGTTCAATATGAATTTTATGTAGCTTGTGCTCCCTCACGGGCTCGGGATGATAATTTCTGAAGCATTTTGCAAATAAGACATAGGATTTATTATATATGCATTAAAACAAATGTAATGTAAACAAACGTCTTAACACGCCTTAACAATTATTTAAACTACTCAATATTAAATATTCCGCACGATGTGTTGGTGGCGGTAGGTTTGGGATTTTAGAAACATTCGATTGAGTTAGATGTTTCAACAGTTGACCAATGCGATTGTCGATTTTGTTCGGTAGCTGTCGGTAGACGGGTGGTGGATCTGATTGGGCTCGTTTACGGTTCTGGTAGTCTATACAAATCTATAGCTTTTCCAAAGCGACTTGACATCGATCCAATCCTGCGGAAGTGTGTCTGAAATTGGACAGAGTTGAGGAAAAACTCCTCCGATCCGAAATGACCTATAATTCTTACCTCCTTGCAAGCAACATATCGTTCTGAAGTCTCTCCAACCGAGCAACTTCTTGAATTCAATTATTATTCCTATATTATATCGTTACGCTAAACAAACGAAATCGGTTGGTCGTATTTCTTTCGGTGCTTGGTATTGTATTTGTAGTACTGTACCTTGGATGTTCCCGGATCTGTTCGACTGTTTACAGAACTTGGAATCGTAATCGACTGCTTTAAAGAGCTGCCTTTCGGCTGAGTTTATTTGAGGAGTCTCCTTGGTTGATCCACCAACTTTACGATTCCAGAATGGAACGATCCATGACTGTGATTGTGGAAAATGAGAGCAGCCTTTTTCTTTTTTTACGCATTGTTCTGATGCTTCCGCATTTTTATGAGCTTCACCAACATCCTGGAGGAAATGTGTGTATTTCGGTAGTCTGCTTGCAATTCCCTTAGCTACTTCTGCTTCAAGTTTTTCTACTTCGCTTACTTCAGCTTACCCACATTCACCAGTTCCTTCTGAGCTGCTTTCGCCACCAGCTGTTTTGATTATTGTCTGACCTGTATGTTAGATGGTTGAATCGACAAAATTGTTATCAAATAAAACACTCTCACCAAAAGAAAACTTACCTGTTTCAGCCGTGTTTTGCGCGGCTTTTCATTTTCGACCTTTTGGACACTTTCGAATGAATCTCATAATAGTGCATCCAAATTTCATAAGATACTTAATGAAAATGAAAATTGATCATTCTTCTATATTTCATAAGGTTAAAATTATGATTATCCTAAGGTTATTTGGTTGAGTGTTGTTATTCAAAACACAAGAAAACGCTGCCAAACTCAATTTTGAGATAGCTACACACAAGTTCCTTCTAGTTGTGTACCCAAGTAACCACGAGGCTATAATAGCTTGCATATATAGGGCATATGCATTACGTCTAGTGCATCATTGAAGTTGGATTAAAGTTGAAAAGGGCCCCACTAAGATCGAAATAATGCTATATCTTTTGTAATGCCATAAGACATTGCTAAAGTAGCATTATTGCATAAGTAATGCATCATTGCATTGGTAATGCATCATTACATTCTTAAAGCTAATCTAACGCTTCATTACTTGACAACTGTTGAATTGATGCGATCCCGCATTAAAGATGTTGATTTTGTGTTGAATAAGAGCAATAATATAATGCTTGTGGTTACTTGGGTAAATTTTATCTAATTTTAGAGTTTAAATCGTTGTGGACTGAAACAGTGATTCTAGCCAGGCTTAAAGTGAAATTAAACAATATGATAATCATAATCATAAAAATTAAATTCTTAAGTTTTTACGTACGCATGCAGATTTTATTAAAATAATAAAATTGGTATAATTTAAAAAAATAAGCTTTTTCTTAAAATTATTCAGAAATAATGCCTGAATAAGTGTGATACTCAAAATTGAGAAACAATCATCATCGCGTTTTCGAACACCTCAAATATCAGCGCTAATTGACTCAAAAATATTCAGTAATAACGTATTCATCCAATCAATTTGTATACTTAAGTAACGTACAAGAGTTAATTAATACCTACATGCAGAAATTAAAGCAAGAAACATGCGTTGGCTGGCGTTTGAATTGAAACTGCTTAAATTTCATGCATTTCTGAAGACATTTCATAACTTTTTTTTACTTTTGTCTTTTTCGTACCACTACATAAACATTGCAGCGACTACAATACCTTGTACTTTATGTACGTTGGAAACAGACATCACACTGACGTTTCTCTTTGTCAATCTTGACAATTCAAGATGTGTTCAAAAATTACGATACATGAAATGAAAGGGACCGAGGGTCAATCACAAATTACGTTTGCGATTTCTGAAAAGCACACGAGTATGTAATCGTTTATCGTTGGTAGTACGAAGAAGGAAAAACCCGGGAAAAAAGGGATTTTGCTCCTTTAAAAAAAACCTTTTTGTTTTTTTTTGTTTATATTTAATAAAAAAATTTTTTTTTTTTTTTTAATTTATAAAAAAAAAATTGTTATTTATAATTTTATTTAATAATTGGAGGTTTTTTTGGGGGTTCGGACCCCTCTCTTTTGGGGGGGGGGGGGGTTTTTCTTCATATTTTAACTCGAAAGCTAATCGAGCAAATGGAACCAAATTTGGCATTTGAGGGTTTTTGAAGGCAGAATTTTTTTCTATGGTAGTTCAATACCCTCACACCGCACGCGGGTTCTGCTAGTCAATAATAAAATCTGCATGGCCGATAGGAATTTGTATGGAAGTAACTGAACTGGAATACTGCAACATCGCTTGGCCTTCATCTTCTTCTAGACTCATTACGCATCTTTAGCGATTACCGCCACTCAAATAAGTGTCCTAAATGCTCTTTTACAGTAATTAATTGAGAGTTTTCGATGTCATCCTTTAGCCGTGGACTGGTACATCTCTAATCAAAGTTATTTCAACACTTTGCCGTCTAATTTTGAATTTTCCAAGCGGCAAACCACAACTCTCTTTGACAAGATATTTGCTTAGCTACCATGTAACCACGAACCCCAAACCACCAATATTAGTCTATTCTATCCGGTGCTATAAATTGTAGAGATTTTCATCTTCTTCCACGCTGTATACAGTCAAGCAATCTACCCTTCCCATAGGCACACACGACCTGCAAGTCAACTTTCACTCTCCTTTACGATCGAGGTCAAAGCTATTTACATCCGTTGTGAACCGCCGGCGGCGGTTCAACATGTGCATCTATTATTCAGAAACCATAATTTCAGGGACTTGTCGCTCTCGTAGTTCGAGCCGATGGATTCACCACTTGTTCGCACAAACAACAACCAGGGATCTGTTTTTCTGTGTAAACCTTCATCATGGTTTACCGCCGAAGCACCAAAGTGACACTGCCACATATAGGATAGTTGAATTATAAACCAAGCACCTCTCACCTACATAAAATGTGGTGTGGGTTTTGGATGACGAAGCTTGGGCCAAGCTTCTTGTGCTCAAGAAGCATGAAGCAAAAAAAAACTATCATCCTTACTGCAACTGTGTTGTACGTACGTGAGCCATAGGTATACACTTAGGGCCCTGGGGCATCCCTGGCAGCAATTTGCTGACACACATTTGCTTTTCTTAACCATAAACCAACCGGAGCAATTGCCTCCCCTGAAACTCCTCCCTGCACCAGGGAACTCTCGCTGACATGCTCTTCATTAGATGAATTTTGCTGTGTTCGTCGCGTCATCACCAGTCCCTTCTTGTTCAAAGTTCCGTTTCGGGTTTTGTCTTCCCAGTAACGAAGAGCGCGTTTTTTTTTTGTGCGAACCAGGCACGATAGTTTTTGAGCCACGAGACCTTTTTTTAATTAATATAGCATTCGCAGAACGAAAGAAATGAGTTTCCGCGGTCGGGTTCCGGAAACAGCAACTGAACGTGGGTGGGTGAGTAAATTAGGTTCAGTGTTTTGTGAAAAGGTGCCGTATGAGTACTTTGCGAGTGGAACCTTCAGAGCACTCTTAAATTATTTATGGTGGGTTATAAAGGGGATAGAGTTACGGTTGGAAGTTACGAAATAACGAATGCATTACTAGAAAAAGATTTTATTCGGAATCCAGCGAAACCGATACGTGCTCTGCGGTCGGTGACCGCGCGTTGACTCAGAACAAAAGTAAAAGTGATGAGCTTTTGAAATTAACCTGAAACTGATTCTTTTTTATAAAGTACTTTTAAACGCATCATTTCATCAAACAAGTGGATTATTCTTTATTGTACGGGTTTGAACTTGAACATTGTGAAGACCGGATGAAAATAGTATTCACGAATTTGCGAGTTTTTGATCGAACACTTTGCATCAAGTTGCGGACAAGTGTTTCATCATATTTTTTTAACGCATTAGCCCAAATTTTTTTAAACTCCTGCATATTCTCCGCTGCTTAACCAGTCTACCCTCTACACAACCGCCCAATAGCGTTCGATAGGCCGAAGCTGAGGGCAATTTGGCGGATTGATGTCTTTCTCAACGAAATCTATTCCCTTTTCCGTGAGCCAATTGAGAGTTGCACGCCAATAAGGCGCCGACGCTAGTTCCGGCCAAAACAGTGGAGGGGTACTATGCTTCTGATATATAGGCAGCAACCTCTTCTGCAGACACTCACATCGATAGATTTCTGCATTGATTGTTCCGGTAGTGTAAAAAATGGTAGACTTCCTACCGCGAGAACATACACAGAAAAAAATATTAATATTAACAAGCGCGTAAAATTTCCCCTCGTTTAATTCCAAGCCAAAGGAGGCGTAAACAACGAAATTGTTAGCAATTTGTCATACAACAATGTTTGCAATCTTTCATACAACAGGCTAGATTCAGGCGTTAACTGACTAAAATTTACATGAAATATCCCATTATTTTCTGCCAAATCTAACATTCCCTTTATGTGCATTAGATAACGCAGAAAATGCAATGTTTCTTTTTCATCTGTGTATTGCTTGCCATACCAGTACTGTTTGACCAAACTTCTCCACTTGAATCGACCTTGTCTGCATCGCTTACATCCTCTCCTCCGATGGCAGTGTAATTTTTTAGACCTGGAAGGGTCTCTTTGACATAGGTCTTGTTGAAATTTTTTTTTTATGTGAAAAAAAAAATTAATGTATCGTCGTTCATCAAAATACATGCATCCGGTCGCTGCACTTAAACTTGCTGATACAATTTCCGGCCCTTGTAGCTGCGCGTTGCTTCTGTTCTGCACTTTGTTTGAAGATTTTCTGCTTCTTGTAGGTCTTCAGGTTGTTCCGTTACTTGATACGTTGAATCATTCCAACGCGGGTTTGACAATATATCACGTATTGACAATATTTTTTCTTCCGAATTAGAGCTACCACATTCTGATCCAGTTTAGAGTTGGAAGATCCGGATGTTCTGCCTCTTCCTGGCAGTTCATCCAAAAAACAGTGTTCCCCACACTTGTTTATGATGGATTTTACACTCGCGTGATGAATTCCAAAGCACTTCGCCAATTTTCGCATAGTGTTACCCTTTGCACATAGCCATGTGTCCAAAACCTTAATCTTCACGTCTTTTTCAATGCATGACATTTTGAAAACGAACAATTTAAACCATGCAAACCAGTAAACAAACGAACGATGACAGTCAAATGTACAGCATACTTTGATGAACACATTAAAACCATTAAAAAAAACACGCGTACAACGCAAATGTACGTGGATAGCTTATTTTCGATACATTCTTTAGATTCCTAGGAGTATAGAAAGAAACTACCCAGAATTTAGAGTACATCCTAGATAGTTCAGGAGACTTCCCAGAGCATCAAGAAGATTTTCTCGAGAGAAAAACTTCTCCTATGGACAGGCAGAAACTCATTAGAAGTATAGGGAACACTTCTTAGTAGTTCAAGCCGGAATATTGCAAAAACATTCAAGATCAAACATGCCCGGAGTTCACGATCATACATTCTAGAAGTTCAGGAGAGAACTTCCCCAAAAATCAGGAGAGAACTTCTCAGAGCTTCAGAAAGAAGTTTGGGGAAGAGAACTTCTTAGAAGTTGGGAACTTTCCAGAGGTTCTGGAGCTCTTTCTAGAAATAATTATTATTCTTTCTAGAATAAACCTCCCCAAAGTTCAGGAAGAAACTTACCAGGGAAGGCACTACGTATAATTTCTCAAAAATTCAGAAACAAACTTTCCCAAAGCTCAGGACGATACGTCCTAGAAGTTCAGGAGAGAAATTCTCAGAAGTTCAGGAAAGGATTTCCCAGAAGTTTCAGTACAAACTTCTCAAAAGATTGGTAAGAACTTCCCAGAAGTGCAACAGAGCTTTTCCAAACTTCAGAAGAGAACATTTCAGAATTTCAGAATGAGGATTTCCCAAAGTTCAGGAGAAACCTCTTCAAAGAAAAGAAGGCATAAGGGGAGCTTCCTAGTAGTTGGAGCAAAAATTTCTCAGAAGTTCAGGAAAAAACGTCAAAAGAGTTAAAAAGTTCAGAAGAGGACTTCTTAGAAGTTCAGGAAGAAACTTGCAAAAAATTTCAGTGGGTTTTCAAAGAAATTCTGGAGAGAACTTTCCCAAAGTTTTGGAGATGTTTTCTTGGCTGTTCAGGATGCGACTTATCAGAAGCTTAGATAGTAGATTATTTCAGGAAAAAAAAACTTATCAAATGTTTCTGGACGTTAGGTTGGGTTGTGAGATGTTATTTTCCAAGAAAATCAGGAGTGACTGTCAAGAAGATCATTAGGAAAGTTTTCAGAACCCAAATAAAAAAATACAATAAGATTACAATACAAAACCATAAAATTATAATTGATTTTGATGTTTAACAATACCATTCTGTTAATGTATAGCTCCATTAAAATGACGTTATTGGCATTATGGTACAAAGACAATAAAGTCAATTGTAGTTTATATTTTTACAATGAAATAACAATAAAATGAATGGTTGTTGATTGATATTATTCTAGAAAACATGAGATTTTCTATTGTGTATATATAAAACAACCGTCCATTTCTATTGTAAAATTGCCATCCACAATAAATTATAAAGTGGAAAACAATAAGTTGGATTGTTATCTTATGGTTAAAATAATAGAACCTATAATATCAATCATCCCAAAAAAAAATTCTCATAGGTTTACAACTAAATGTATTGTTACCAAACAATAGAAGTTAAAGAATGTGAAATTAATAGTATTGTTCACAACGATAAGATGACAACAGGAGTTATATAACTATATATAGTTTCCACAATATAATCTAATGTAAATTGAGACATCGACAATAGAAAAGGGGGGTTCTTATGCATCTTAACTATAGAAAAAATCATTTTTTACCCGAACAAATTTGGGTCAATTACTATTGATTGTATTATTTCACAATTGTTAAAAATCCTAGCATATGGAGTGAATAGTAAATCGATCGTAATGACAAGAAGCATTTCCCATTAATCTGATTCATAAACAATAAAATTAATAGTCGGAGATAGATTTTAATGGTATTTTATATTATTGTATTGTAATTGTATGGTTATTTTTATCCGGGATTCATTTCACTGTAGTGTTACAATAGATTCTATCGTAATTTAAATGTGATTTTTAATAGGGAAGTTCAGGAGGAAAAATCCCAGAATTTTAGCAAAGAGCATTGTAGAAGATCAGGAGAGAGCTTCCTTGAAATTCAAGTGATAATCGCTGACGAACCGGATGGCATTCTATACAAAAATTATTCATCTGACCATAATGATATTCATTGCACATGATATCTTTTTAAAAATTGGTAAACACCATCTTCCCAACCGTTCGCATCGTATTATGAGCTAGGATACATAATCAGGTAAGAATTACAATTCTTTGGTTTTCAGCTCACTTTGTTTGAGAATTTTGATCGGTAAGAAAACTTCCCTTAAGTTTAGGAGAGTATAGAAACATGTCAAGAAGTTAATCAATACATCGAAGAAGTTTTCGAGAATTAATTAAAAGTTCAGAGAATCCTCCTAAAATAAAAAAAAAAATAAAGCAAAAGATCCTCGATTCTGAAAACCTTCTCACTAAAGGTACTATAAGCATGAGCATGAACATGATTTACCGCCTGAGGTTGCTACTCCGTTATTGCCAGATCAGCTGTTATTACACAGAGAACCAACAAATGATGCTTGGGACTAGCATACTAGCCTCAATGTGTAAAAGTTGGTGATCCTAAACTAAGGCAAAACCAACGCCGGCCTCGCCCCAATGCAGGTCAAGTAGGGAATGGGTAGGAGTATGTTGACGAGGTACTCGCTTTGAAGGAAACCGCAGAGTTCACTGCACTTCCTCGAGAAACCACTGGGATGTTGGATGTTGGTTGGGGTTGCAGTGGGATCCGTTTTGGTAAACTATCAAGCAACACACAAGTTTTATAACGGTTGAAAATACTTTTAGTTACATAGAAGCTTACTCGACATAAAATCATGAAGATGTGTTACTCGGGCTGTGTGCTGATTTCAAGTGATTTCGGCAGAGAATCAGATATTTAACTATGTTCCCGGTTTATTCTCTGTACAGAGATGAACATAAAAGTTATGAAAATTTTGGCACCGATTTAAACCAACAGTAAACATGCTGTTGAGGCCACTCACAAGTGTGGGTGGTTTATTTCAGCAGAATACAAAAATGTGTAAAACATCGAGTTTGCGGACCGATTTCAACCAATCATAAGGATGCTGTTGGGGAAACTCACAAGTGTGGGTGGTTTATTTCATTGCCGCTTAGAATACTAGAATTTAGGAAAAAGTTGGAATGCTTTACCAGATGATCAGAAAACTTTGAGATAAACCGTTGAAGTGAGATCGATCACTGCATATCTTTACATCAACCTTTAAATGTTTAATTTTGAAAGAAATAATACTGTCAATTGCTTCAGTATCGTCAGTCATAAATAAGTTGGTGATAACTATATAATAACTGCTCTGCTGAATCTCTTTGAAATAGATATCGAAACTTGTCCTCATATTAATTAACAACTTCCTCGAAATAAAAAACTTCAAACCGCAACTTTGGAACATCACTCCAAAGAGGTTTTCTGAACAACAAAAACATTAGTTTAATTCACAGAATAAGAGTAAAAATGTAAATACTTATTCTTCGACTGTCAAAAATGACAGCTAAATTGATGAAAGTTCTGGATATTTGCATGGAGAAATATTTTAATGACATTTTGAAAAATTTAAACACTACAGCTAACAGTCGACTTCAGTTGCCGAATCGATCAGCTTTAGTCGGCTTCTGTAATGTGCAATTTCGCTCGACTCGACTTCTATGATTGACCCCATAACAACTAGATTAGGGCGGATAGCAAACACACATTTAAAAGCATTATTTTGAAATATGCCTTTCATATAATATGCTAAATTTAGAGTGAAATTGTTTAATAACTAGGAAAGTCCTTGAAGAGATCAACAATGTTTCAAGCTGATAGAAGCCAAATCATTGAGTTGAACGAAGCTCTGCAGGATACCAAAACAGACCTGGAGAAGGGAGAAACAGTGTCAAAATAAATGCAAACCACCTTTATTATTGGCAAACCATTCAAGCTGACCGAACTTTGGGTTCAAATCGGAAAAGAAGAAAACGAAAAGCAACACAAATTAGAGCGCCTATCAGATTGTTTCCACCGTAGTTAGATAGACTACCCAGTAAACACAAGTTCGCATATAATGAGTATATGAGTATAACGTGGAGGCGATATGCGTACATTTAACATGGAGTTAAATGAACGAATGAACATATATCGCCTCCACGTTGTACTCATATGCGCTATCATATGCGATTCTGTGTTGTCTGGGTAACTGGAAATGTATCTATCTATTGTCTGTAACCATTTGCACCAATCATTCGGGTATCTGGTTTTCAGTGCCCATTATCTTTGCTAAAAAACTATTTAAATTAATTCATCTCTCAATTACCGTAAAGAAACAAAGAACCCAACCCGAATTTAATAAACTGCCTTTGACATGACATAATCTTCCTAAACATCAGCGCTATTAAAGACAAAACCGAACGCAGCCTAATTTGAGCCGATAAAAGACAGGGCTTATTCTTGATTCCCAACGAAGGACCTTTGGAGTTCCTGTCAGTGAACTTTGTGTAGCTAGTTCAAACCCTTATTGTCCATACAAACAGAAATACATTTCGGCAAACACGCTCGGAGGCTCTGGACATACACTAATTCCGTAAACAATGCTTGCACAACCCGGTATAATAAAAACACCGCTGGATCCTAAGAAAGCAAAAAGCGGTAAACCGTCATCATCACAAAGTGTGGAAGACAGAACCAGCCAATTGATTGAATTATGCTCACCGCAACAAAACGTGTTCAACAAGCCAAAACCGATTCTGACACGAATAACAGTAAAGCAAAATATAACCTTAGAATAGGTTACCCACTGAGTGCCAGCTGTGCGCAAAAAAAAACCACACCAAGACCTCCCCAAGAACTCAAGTGTTGGCGTGTCGAACCGGATCGAAATTCGAATCGATCACTGACCGTTCTCACAACAACGTTGAAGAAGGATTCTATGCAGGAAAACCCAATTTTGATGCCAACAATACAGAAAGGAAACATATTTAGGAGTATATACCTATTCATTCTTGATTCCCCGTCAACTGTATGCGTCGAGTACATTGAAGATGGAGGTGCCTGCGGAAAATACGAATATCCTGGAATGGTTCAATTGTGATTGTGTCAATTTACCTTGGAATCACCAGACCACACTCGATGTGTGCTGGGGCGTGATTTGGAAGAAAACGAAATTTTCTTCACTGAATTTTACTGTGAGCTACCCATCTGGCTTATTTGTGGTTGGACGGAACGATACAAAATGGAGTAGAAATTCAAGACTGGGTGGTGTTTGATTCAGGGGTGGGTAATCATGGCTCAGAATGTTTTTTTTTTGTTTTTCCGGTACTTAAAAGATTTCTTTCAGACGGTGCTACCGGAGTCACTATGAGGTGATGATTGAGTCACTCAGAAAGATGTCACATGAAGGGTGTGTTCGCCGAAAATGGCACACATAAAAACGTTCACAATAATGTGGGCTTTTTTCGGATTCGGATTGAGGAGAGTAAAGTGTTAGGACTTGCCCTCTTCTGAATTAAAAACATTTAATCAATCTGCTCATCCCTAAATCTGCCACTCATCAGTTCATTGAAGATTTCAGCGAGTTCATGTTGTTTTCTATTTATTTACGACACTTTACATGCATTCTTCAAGTTTTTCTGCACCAATTCTCATTTTCTTGACTCTCTTAAATATTCTTTTTTCACTTCACTGCTTCAGTTTCTTATCTTCAGCTACCTCTTTTCACTCGTCTTCTTCCACTCTTTTCCTTTTCCACTTTTCTTCTCCTGGTATTTTTGTTCCCATTTATCTTCTTCCGCCTCTCTTCTCCTGCTTTTCTTTTTTTCCTCCGCTTCTATTGCTCCGCTTCTATTCCTCCGCTTCTTTTCTTCCGCTTTTTTTCTCTCTTGCACTTCTCTTCTTCCGTTACTGTTTTTCCGCTTCTTTACTTCCGTTTTTCGTCTTCCGCTTCTCTTCTTTCACTTCTCTTCCGCTACTTTTCTTCTTCTGCTATTCTTCCACTTATATTCTTCCACTTCTATTATTCCGTTTCTCTTCTTTCGCTTCTGTTCTTCTGATTCTCATTTTTTTGTTTCTTTTATTCCGCTAATCTGCTTCCGTTTCTATTCTACAGTCTCCCTTCTTCTATTTTTCTTCTTTCACTTCTCTTCTTTCACTTCGCTTCTTTCACTTCTCTTCTTTCACTTCTTTTCTTCCGCTTCCCTTCTTCCGGTTCTCTTCTTCCCCCTTCTCTTTTTCCGCCTCTCTTTTTTTGCCTATCTTCTTCCGCTAATCTTCTTCCACCCTTTTCTTTGGCTTCTCTTATTCTTCTTAACCAATGACGTTTTTTTTCTCTCATTCACTTTACTGTATTTTCATCTTCTCTCCAACTTATTTTGCTTTTTCTTGTTCGTCACCTTGATTCAATAATTTACTGAATAATATCCTTCAGCCCTTTTGCAAATCATTAGCTTCTTCACAATTATTCAGTTTTGTGTGATATATTTCCGCTTCGTTTTTACTTAATCCTTTAAATCATCGTCTCTTTTCCCACTTCAACGTTTGTTCCTTCAGCTTCTGTTTCATAATCCTCTTCATATCTCACTCTTCTCCTCCTTTCATCTTTATCCTCCTAATAATCTTCTCTGATTCGGATTAACTTTATCTTCTATTATTCAGTTTTTCTCCTCTTCGCCGTATTTTTGCTTGCTCTATAAACTGCTGAATTCACTATTTTAATTATCAGCTTCTGTTTATTCATTCTATCCATCTTCTTCGTAGTCTCCACTTCCATTTCTTCGACTTCATTTGATTTTCCTACGTTCTCCGTTTTTGCTACTGCATCTTCATCAACGTCTGTTTCGATACACATTGGTTTCATGCAAGAACTTCAGCAATTGCTTTTCGTTGTCATCTTCGTTACATAACGCCGCATGCAGGTTGGCTGGATCGATTTCGTTTCGTTCGTGTTTCGTTCTAGCTGCTTCGAACTTTCTGCAGTGCAAGATTACGTGGCGGACATCCACGACCGTTCCGCAACAATTGCATACCGATAGAAATTCGTGTGTAAGCCTTGTATGACCAAAGCGTTGGCAAGTGAGTTCTCGCCGGTAAGCAGAATTTTCCTGATCAGACCGCCCAATGTTCTGCTGTAAGATGGCTTGGTTCATAGTTTTCGTAACATGTAGCATGGGGTTCGCTAGTTATCAAGTGGCAGACAATTCCAAGCGTCACCTGCGAGACGATCTGCTTCTGCGTTGCCATGGATGCCTGTGTGACCAGGGATCCAGCAAAGGTGCATTTGACGGTTTCGTAGTAGGTTCTCTATTTCTTTAATCCAGGGATGCTGTGATTTGCCTGTCTCGATAGCCGAGTTAGACAATATGAGTAATTCGTTTGATGTACCTATACTAAAGGGTGTATTCGATAAAAATGGCACACAGAAAATCTTCTGTAATTTTGAATCGGATGGGTAAAAAACCGAAAAATGAGGGGAGGTACCATAGGGGAATAATTACTCGGCAAGTTCAATAGTATACATACAGGAGGTCCAGGCAGGGCGGGGAAAAAAAAAAAAGGCCGGGGGAAAAATGGGCCACAAAAAAAACAGGGGCGTCCCACCGGTGGATTGCTAAAAGGCTTGGAATTGCAAATACAACTGTGTCTCGTGTAATAAGAACCTTCAAAGAGCGTTTGAGTGTCCAAAGGAAGGAAGGGAGTGGTCGTAAAAGTGGTCCAGTGGACAGTAAAATGGCCAGGAAAGTCGTACAACAATTCAAGAACCGTCCAAATATGTCAATTCGAGATGTCGCTAAAAAGTCTAAGGTGTCAGTCGGTTTTGTGCAGAAAACCATGAAGCGTGCTGTGTTACATGTTTAGAAAGTGCAAAAAGCCCCAAACCGGAATGAAAAACAAAACATCACTGCGAAAACCCGCGCCCGGAAACTTTACACGAAGCTGCTCACCAAATCCGGTTGCATCGTGATGGATGACGAAACATACGTCAAGGCCGACTTCCGTCAACTTCCTGGGCAACAATATTTCGTTGCCAAGTCGAAGTTCGATGTTCCGGAGGATGTTTGAAAGAAGAAACTATCGAAATTTGCAAAGAAGTTTCTAATCTGGCAGGCGATTTGCGGATGTGGTGAAATAAGTGCTCCCTTCATCACTTCCGGAACAATAAACGGTGCGATTTACACGGAAGAGTGCCTTAAGAAGCGTCTCTTGCCATTCATTAAGAAGCACAAAGGATCAACTCTGTTTTGGCCTGATCTAGCATCCTGCCACTACGCTCGAAACGTTTGGAGTGGTACCGAGCCAACGGAGTCAATTTTGTGCTAAAGGATATGAACCCACCAAATTCACCGGAACTTCGTCCAATTGAAAAATTCTGGCCAATTATGAAAACGGAACTTTGCAAACATCCCAAAACTATAAAAACAGAGCTAGAATTGAAGAAAATTTGGGTAAAAACAACAAAAACACTGGGAAAATCGGTTGTACAAAATTTGATGGGTGGAGTGAAAAGGAAGGTGCGGGCATTCGGGATGGGAGACGAAATTGAATAAAACAAATGTTGTAAATCAAAACTCATTAGTAGTTCTTCATTCCCTGAAAATTTCAAGAAAATCCGATAATCAGTTTAATTTTGATGAGTATATATGTGTGTGCCATTTTTATCGAATACACCCTTTAAGCGCCGCTTTGATCAAAGGCCTTTGCCGAAAAACGCTACTACAATATGATGGAAGGCCTATTGATTTTCAAAACTTGCCCCTGGACCCGCCTGCTCCCACATTATTGTAACTCTTAGGTTACCCGTTACTCTGGAAGATTGCATTTTCGTGGTTCGTTATGGGGTCTACCACCGAACTCAGGTCCCAATTAATTCAAACTAAGGAACATATTTGTTTTTTTCTAGTTATTACATTTTTCGTCTTGTTAAAAGTGCCGTTACTCGGATTGAGCCACCGAGTAGGAGCTCGATATAAGGCAAACATGGTTAGTCTTGAATTATGTGAATTTTCATATTTTGGGCTTGATGTCCTATTGTTTGAAGTGTTTAGGAATAAGGTTCTGATGCATGGTCAGTATCGGAGTCAATGTTTTTTTTCTTTGCGATGAATTCGGTTTTAACTGATAAAGGGGCGCGTGGCTTTGAAGAGTGCTCGCACTCCTCGAAGGGTTTAACTTTCAATAAAACTCGATTCATTGCCAACAAAAGATACAATGATAACTTTAACAAGACCTAATACTTCATCATTTATCAATAGTGATGAAGGAAACAAAGGATACGTTGTATACTACAAAAGATCAAATTACTGGTCGCAGTGGGTCATGTCCGGAACATAGGAAAACACTTAGATCCATCTATCTATTTGTGTGTGCCATTTCCCGCGAATACACCCTTTAATTTTAACGCTCGTTCACTGTACCTTGCTCACACATCATCCCGAAATTCTTAGTTACCCCTAAGGGGAATCACTTTCAACATTATTTCTTTTTCCACTATTGGAGTAGGCAGCATACGCAAGACAACGTCTGCCTCTAACTGACCCGGCTAGTTCTTATCCGTTGCTAAAATGAAAAGTAACACAAATGGACCGAAGGAAGGAATAAAGCCATTCTGCTCCGATTATGAAGCGACGCAGAATTCCCCTTCTATGACTTCGTTTGGTCCGGGTATAGATAGTGAGGTTTTTTTTTTGCTGTCTGCCAACGAGAATCACCCATCTGAACGAAAGGCCAATACAGACGCCACGTACCACTCCTCTACTGAGTCCTTAGAAGATTTTTCTTTTATCACAAATTGAGCTGCTTTGGCATCAAATAAAATAGGGGACATTCTGCGCCTGCCTCACTACCAAGCACATACAGCTGGAAAAGTTTTTTTTTTTTTTTTGGAATTCGGAACAGTGGGACCCGGTTTTTTTTCGGATCCAACTGAAAGAGAGAGGAATATGTGGTGCCTGTGCATCGTTTCGAAATAAATAGGAAAAAGGACGCTACATATCGAACGAAACGATGGCCAACGTCTTCGTCGGTCTGCCTTTTTACTCTGTCGGATAGTGCTATATCGTTTCGATATTCGGTCCTGACACTGACGGCAAACGTTACTCTTGAAAGGAGTTGTCGAATATTTACGCTGTTGGATGTGAGTATATAGAGCGAATGAGTGCTTTGGCTACGATCGGTCCAGGATCACTTTGAAAGGGTTCAATAATCAAGCTTGGCTAAAATGCCTATATTACGGCACAGAAATTTCTTACTTCAACTTCGTAAGAAGTTTTAAAAATGAACTGAAATTCAACCTACAAAGAAACCTTTTTCAAGGACATACCTTAAAGTACATACCGCGTTTAATCAGTTGCAGAACATTATGCCGCAGTAGATTGAGAATTTTCACTATTAACGCCAAATGAATTTCATGACTGCACATCTCATTTTTCGATGATTGGTACTCGAAGGATTGATCAAAATTAGGATCGAGGCAAGCGGTGCTTTGGAACTGACGTGTTTTGGTTTGACTGCTGCCTAAAGAATCGAAAATTTTGTTGAAAATACCCTAGCAACACAGCTTGTATTCAACACGTTGAAAGTACTGTTAAATGACAAAGACAGGTCATCAATACTTTATTTCAAGCTTTAATATGACATAATACTTTATTTCAAACTTTAATATGACGTAAAAAGCGCAAAAAGAAAAGCCTTATAAAACATAAAAGGAAAAAAATATCCTCATACAAAAATATAATATCGCCAAGCGAGGGATTTGAGCACTAGTCCTTGGCGTCATAGGTTTGTAGCTTCTTTGCTAAGCCAACTCCGATTGTTGAGAAATCAACTCTGAGTATCTATCATTTGCTTCCCGTTGGCAGTGAAACCACAATCTTGTACAACAAAATCATCGTTATGATAAAATGAACATGTTTTGTAAAACATGGTTGGTGTAATGTAATTTCAACAGTATTTAGAACTGCCCATAAAATCTTGTCCTGTTCATGTTTTATACATGTATGGAACCATGTTTTTAATAGAGTATTAATCACTTGCAGCAGTGAAAAAGGTATTTTAAGCTCGACCGTTAGTCAGTGTGATATATAGAATACGAGAGATCCAAATCGCTCCGAACTTGACATGTTTTGCAATACGTTTATAAGACATTTATAAAACAATCAATTATAAATCATTCAAAACAGATGTTTTGTGTGTTGCTTGGGTATAGAGTAAATGGTATTGATTTCGGTAATCACTTCTCTGCAAGTGAAATGTCCTTACGTTAATGGATAGTGCTGAGCTGCGGCATTACAGTCAGATCCTCTCACTGAACAAACTTGTGCCGTGAAAACAATCATTAAGGAAGATAAGAGGAGATTGTGTTTATGAGCACTTATTTCTTCCTTCAAAATTAATTGATAGTTAATGCTTTAATCCCAACCGTTTGAAGAGGAGCATCATTTAACCTTATTAGATTAGATGCTCCCAACGACCATAATTGGATGAAATTTTGTTCTGTACACCAAACAGG
This sequence comes from Aedes koreicus, assembly GCA_024533555.2. Lineage (NCBI taxonomy): Eukaryota > Metazoa > Arthropoda > Insecta > Diptera > Culicidae > Aedes > Aedes koreicus. Next base: position 1,247,068 of record JAHHFK020004150.1, read on the forward strand.
TAGTACTGTTTAACTATTTTCTTCGACTATTCCTTTCCCATTTCCTTTGATATCTACTGAAGGCTGCATGAGTTTCCTGCGCCTTCTTAAGGTAGATACTAAATGCTCCCTATCTTCAACGGTTGCATCGACGTGACCAGGTGAGCGATCGAGGAATGTCTTCGTGGAGATTATTGCGTGAAAAAACGTATCACTAAGTGGATCCGTTTCATGGTTCAACAAATTATTCTTCATCGTAGCTCCATCCACGAGGTGAGCAAACGTCAATGCTAATGCTAGTGCTAATTGGTACTCATTCGACTAAAAATTTCACTCATTGTTTTTGGGTAACCCCATAAGTCCAAGTCAAATGAAGCCTCGCGAAAAAAAAGCTACTTTACTTAACAACAACAATGCGCAACGGAAGCAACACGAACATCGGCTAGCAGGATAACTTGACCAATTCCGTATTTTTCATGACTACTCGGAAAATTAACAGAGCTATTAAAGATCAAAACCCTTAACTGTTGTTTTGCTATTACGGTCAAGACAATCTGGATTTTTCACGATTTTCCGGAAGTTTTATGGACTTTATTCAAAATTCTCAAACCTTCACAAAACTTTTATGTTGAACTGAAAAGTTCTTAAACTTTAGGAAATCTTCACAAGTTTCAACTCTCTGGAAGACTTACAGACTTTTTGAAAGTTCATCGAACTTTTCAGAAGTCTTATGGACTTTCCAAATTGCCCATTTGCTTTTAAAAAGTTTTCAGAACATAAAACGTTTTGCAAATTTTATACCCTCCTATAATTTCAACGCGATAGTTCTACGAACATTCAACAAACGTTTCAGAAGTTCTAGTTATGCCAGTTTCCTTAAAGCTTCACAAAAAATACTCGCACTTTACATAAGTTCCAACAATTTTGCAGAAACTCTACGAAATTTTGAGAAATTTTTAATTTCTAAAAACTTTTCACAATGTCTTCTATGTGTTCAAAAGTTATGTGGTCTTCAAAAAAAATTGGCCTAATCAATAGATTCACGGACTTTCACGAACACGGAGAAATATTTCAGATGTCCCAGAACTTCTGAGGGTTTTCCAGAAGATCTGAAAGTTCCCAAGCCATTCGAAAAATTCTAAAGACTTTCCAAAAGTTCTATGGATTTAAATAAAAAATCATTATTTACCAACATCTACAAGTTTCGTTAAGTCTTTAGAATTGTATTTTTTAAAGTATTTTTGAACCAATGTCCAGGCCAACATTTCTAGTAGGATTAAAGCTGTCATGAACGGGGGTCTTGCTAAACATCCGTGATGTTTTCCTAATATCGGTTTATGTATTTTGTTTTAAATAAATTTACAAGGAAAACATTTTGAGACATTAACGAGAACATGGAGATCTCCCCATGATGAAAGAAACATGTCGATGGCTGTGTTACTACAACACGGTGTTTTATAGGATGCGATTCAAAGAGCCTCATAATGATAATTGGTGAAAATAAAGAACAGAAAAGTGATTCTTATAGTTGTATAAAGACACAGTGTTGTAGGAACACAGTCATCGGAATATTTCTTTAATCATGGGGAGATCTTCATGTTTGGAAGCTCTCAATTAATCAATTGTGGAAGTACAATAAGAACACTAAATTGAGAGCAAGCTTAAAGCTAATTTGGAAGCAAAAACCTTGAAATGCTAAGAAAGAAAAATAACCGGCTTAGCCACCGCAGGTTTTCTATTGGCGCACACTGAACAGCAGTTTATTCAACACCTCGTCGTTGCGCCTCCCACAACTGGCTGCCAACTGACGGGAGTATGCAACGGTAAAATAGAGAGATTTAATTTAAGAGAAAATGTAATGGGTCGTACTAAAGTGACGGATTCCAGATGGTGAGCATGGTTCGCGGTTTAATTTAAGCCTTCTTCTCGGTCTTCTTTGAAAGCAAGTAATTTTACTTTTTGTCTTTGCACCTTACCCGTTAGCTGCAAATCCCACACTAACTACAATTGCTAGGCTACCTATCAGCCGGCTTCTCAGCCACCGACAGCCTGGCCACCAGGGGTTCTCTAGTAATACCAGAAAACATTATCTACAAAACAATCTACTTCACAACAGGGGGAGGGAACGCGGCAGGATCAACTATAATTCGCCAATTGCAGCGACAAATCTTCGCAAAGAGTGAAAGCAACCGGAACTGTTCGCAATTGTTTCTCTCGAATCGGAGTCTGTGCAAATTTGCAGATTTACAAATTTACAAATTTTCAAATTTACAAATTTACATATTTACTAATTTACAAATTTAAAAATTATTTACAAATTTAAAACAAAATCTCTTATTTGATACCAGTTTGTTATTTTACTTAGAGGTACTACTTGTTGATAGACAGTCCTTTATTTATAGAAGAAAAAGCACATGTTAGAGAGTTTCATCCGACCGGCAGTACTCCATTCCCTGAGATTGCGACGTGTATTCAAAAAATGTGTGTGTATTCAAAAGTTCTTCAGCTTTCTTGGGATTTCTATAAGGGGAAAGTCCATTAATTATGTCACGCAGTATGGGGGGAGGGGGGTTGGGAAAACGTGACAATCCATAAAAAAAATTGTTGAAGGTCCATACAAAAACCGTGACAAGGGGGGGGGGGGGTATAAAAAGTCACTTTTGGCGTGACATAATTAATGGACGTTCCCTAAGCGGAGAAATTGTACAGATTTGTAAAAGTATTTACAAGTTTTTTTCCGGGAGTTCAGCTGACATCTAAAAATTCCAGGGTTCTCAAAGTAGTCAAAGAAACTTCATCAAAGACTTTTAAGACTTTTAAGTTGCAAAAGTTCTTAAAAGATTTTCTGTACATCTGGATTTCGCATATGATACAGAAATTTTGCAAATGTTGTAACTGTCATCCGACCGGCAATTCTCCATTCCCTAAGATTCCTACGTGTGTCCAAAAAATTTAAGGGAAGTTCCAAAACCCATCGCATCTGGCACGCACGATTTCCTGAGGAATTTGGTCCCAAATATCAACCAAGGAGAGATTGAGATTGAGATCCGGAGAAGATGCAGGGCATTCATCGCTTGTGATGAAATCGGGCAAATTTTCCGCGCACCACTCTTCTTTGCCTTGTGAGCTGGAGCTGAGTCCTGTTGCAAACAATATGGTGTGTTCCCATACAGCGTTGAAGTATGGGGAAACAGATGGCTCTTCAAAAACCTGCTCGATGTAATATTCAGTGTTGATTTTTACGTTAGGTTCTATGAAAAGAAGAAGAAATTTTCCTTTTCTTGAAACGGCGCCCTATACCATGATTTTCGATACATTCTGATAGCGTTCTACAGCTAGTTTATCTCTTGGAATATTGGCAAGACTTTTGCCATACATACGATCATTTGGTTGATTATGACTATCCTGAAGAAGGAATAGCTTTTCATCCGAAAATAAAAACTCGCAGTCACCGTGCCGAACCAAAATATTTCTGCTTCTTTGGACCCTGGCTTGCTTTTGACGCTCCGTCAACCCGTGAACTCATTGTTTCTTGTACGGCTTGCGTTCTAGATCATTTCTGAGGAGCCTGTTCATTGAAGCAGGGGATTACGTCTTATTCGCTCCCTCACACATTTGATCTTTTTCTTCGTTCTGGCAGTTCGTCTGGCACCTCCGTTGTGTTGAATATGAACATTTCCAGTTTCCTTGAACGGTTTCAAGGTGCGAAAAACAAAACGCTTACTCACTCCGAACTGCTTAAGGCTATTGAATATCTGACACGGTCTAAGCTTTTGCAAATGTAATTTTAAAACTTGCTCTCGTATGGTTTCCATGGTAGCTGATAAATATAAACAAAAGGAATAGCTCATTTATCTTCAGCGATAAGCTGTCAAATGAGTACACTCAAAACGGGTATAATCAATTTCGCTGTTAAAATTACCCAGCTGAAATAAACCAACTTTGAAAAAAAAAGTGACACCTATTGTGAGACACACTGTATAGTTTCAACTAAATTCATAAAATTACTTATTTCTTCTAGCAGTTCCGTTGAGTTTTGAAAGTTCTATGAATTTTACAAAAAACAGGGTTCTATTCCAAGAAAGTTAAAATTATACAGAAGTACTCCAGAATTTACGAAAAATTCCAGCATTTCCAGGAAGTTGTAAGCTAAGCTGAGCTCAGTAACCATCAGATTTTTTTTAATTCTTAATTAGAAAGTCTATTCATCTTGGCTGATTCAGCACAGTTATTCTGATATTTCTCAGTAATTTCAGAAGTTCTATGGTGTCTCCAGAAAACGATACATATAATGCTAATTAATAAAATACTGAATACCCGGAAACCCAAAATGAACGTATATTGAAAGTTGTTTTCCTAATATACAAACATATCTGTAAGTAAAAAAAATATGGCTTGTGCGTGCAAAAGTGGAGGCCATATCCGGGCAAATTTCATTGCTTTCTCGACGAGTTGATTTGACATCGAACGCGATTTATTCTGCAATATCAAATTCGACACATCGTATATAAGTGGAAAATTTGCACTCTTTACGATTCAACTCAAACATAGTACGAGAGAGGGCACAATGTTATGCGATTTTGATTTAAAATGTGGGAATACACGATACTATCTGAACACTGCTATACGACTTCTTGTTGACTGGGTATCGATCAATCACCACTTTGTGTGTTTTCGTAGCTTGTCCTGGGGTGATATTCGAGTTCGTGACTTTGACGTGAGAGGTATGGATATTAACCACTATGCTGAGATCGTCCCCTATACCGATTTAATTTATTTTTTGATATCGATAAGTTTGAAAACAATCTGACAAAGCTGGCGCTCATCATTTTTTTGTTAGTTTAAAAACTCACCACCAGAAGCAAAATGCTCGCTTAGTTCCTTTAAAAATCGAAGGGCAATTATTGAATCAATCGTGTCTCCGTTAAAACTTAGCGCTATGTGGCAAGCACCCTTCGTTTACTAGGTTAGTCAAAAAGCTTTGAAAGCGACATCTATGACGCAGTAGAAAAACCAAAATTTCTACGCCCTTTTTATATTTTGTCTTTCGTAAGAATGTACTCAAAATTTCATTTCGATCCGTCAATTCATTCTTTGTTTACAAGCCATTTGAATTTTACGTGTCAGTGTATTTTTTAACAATGGAACAATCCGAATATCGTGCAGTGATTAAATTCTTTGTTTTGTGACAGAAGTAAAGAGTCCCTTTCCACAGAGGGGAGTAAGGGGAAGGGAGAGTCTTTTATTGTGATTTTTTTTGGGATTTGGGGGGGGAAAAAGGGAAAAAAAAAATTAGACAGAAAAAGGGGGGGGTCTGGGGCCAGGGAAGAAACATAAAGAGGTAAAGGGGGGGGAGGGGGGGGAGGGGAAAAAAAAATTTTTTTGTTATGGTGCTGGTAGTAAACTATTTGTAAGTGCATGGGATTTTTTGAGTTAATTTGAATATTTCTTAAACGAACAAACTTGCGACACTGAAGCTTGATTGACAACCCGTGCCCAAAATTATTTCTCTTGTCCTTGTCGAGTAATGAACTCGATGCCCAGGAATAGTCGATTTTCTGATTTTTCACCATATCATTTGCTGACGATTTACTTACTTCTATGAATTTTTCATAAATTGCACAGATATTCCAGTGTACTATAAACATCTCAGAAAAGTTCAAATTCAAGCAGAGCACTCCACAAAGACTAAGTTAAACGAGTCTATCAAAAGTTTTTTATATTCTTAATTAGAGTGCTTTTCGTCTGTGGCTGGTACTTCATGGTTATCCTGATTTTTTTCAGTCATATCATGGAAAGCTTCGGATTTTTTGCTGCTAAATTATAGAAAATTTTATTCAAGCTTCGAGCATTTTAGTTACTTTCTATTTGTGCATTGTGTGCATTTATCTTCTGGCAATTCATATCAAGAACAAACACTTAGAGCAACTCTCGAGAAACTTAATGTAAAATAGAAGATTCATTTCAGTCGACTTTCAAAAATCTTCGCCATTGTGCTTCTAGAGTTGTATTTTGTGATTAGGAACCGAATTGAAAATTGGCTGTCATTATCGCGAAATTGGTTTCCTCCATATATCTCGAAGCTAGTGTGGATTATCAAAACCCCACCAACGGTCATACTTTTGAAACTATTACATTACGTGTCAGCCAAGATTGATTGCAAGTTTATTTATGTGCCGCAACAGAAACAAATGCCATGTCCAACTTGCTTCTTCTCATTCACGTATCGTGAACCATTTTTTTAACGACCAATTTCGTCGAATCAGCTCCACCCACGTTCTTCCCGTTGGCCGGTGCTGGTGCCCGAAGGTCACGTATAGCGTCGAAAACAACGGCGAAAAAATCTTCATAAAGAACGGATCCTGACAGGGGATACAGTTCCCATTCGAAGCCTACTAATGCTCAAAATATATTCCTCACTATCTCCCAGGTAACTCGATCCCTTCTTGACCACTTCTAGTCAAGGTAGTCAAAATTCACAGTGCCAAAGGTACTGGCCAGGGCAGGGTTAATGAAAGCACGGTTGGAATTTTTATTAGGCAATAAAAATGCTATCGTGCACGTTTCTTCCACTCCTTTGACAGAAGAGGGAACAAAGACGTCCCACCACTTCAAGCGACCATGCTTAGGGTCCCGTTCTATGAAGATGTTCCTAAAATAGAACTCCTGAGTGGGTTGACTTGAAACAGCGCACACAGCCCGGAGCACTGCTGAGGAACAAGTTTCGATCCTTTGCGGTTTGACGAGCTGGAATTGAATCTCAATTCCGTCCATGCTTTTTCTTACGGTGAAGGTCGCCATCATGGCTGATTTACATCGCCACTATAAATTTTCGAAGGAACTACAAGAATTTGACATGCCAAAGTTTAATAGGATTTTTGCATACAAGCAAGTCTTAGTGATTTTGCATGTGAAATTTTAGTAGTTTCTTAGCTTTGTGCCTTTCAAATTGCGATGTGGCGATGTGTTTTTCTGCAACCTTCACCTCAAAGCAAAAGAGATGTATACTTTTAGAAAAAAAAAAGTTTATGATTTGATTGTTTTTAATCGAAAAATGTCCTTCTCGCTATGACGAGATGGATAGCTGTATACCGCTGGCGGTTGGGTGGAATTTTCTTATTGATGCGGTTGTGGTTCGTGGCCATTGAGAAAATGTAAAGCAATACTTAGTTGAGGAAAATTTCTGTGGTTATAAATTTAGCGCATTTCTTGGAAGTCATTCTTCTTCTCTTTTTACTGTGATTTCAGACTTACATGGCCCCCTGGTTGTCGATATTCGGCGATTTCACCAAAGACGCATCAGCGATGTACAACAACTTTCGCGTCTATGGCACGGGTTTACTCTGCGTGATGGGTAAGTATCGCAAACCGCATTGAATCTAAACAAACTTCATAAACATAAATACCATTGAATTGATGCGGTTGTTGTTTCACTCCATGAAATTTCAATCCTTATTTGCTATCGGTAGTCAACAATATTTTACGGAAACTCTGCATTGTCACATTGCATTGATGGAACTGTTTAGAGTCGGCACATATCGTCTGATACGTGATCCATTTGCCTATTTTAGTCGGTCTAGTGGTGACAAGTTGCCCAAAATCATGTCTTCAGAATTGTGCGTATTCCATCGGCCTGTCGACCGTCCTGTGAAAATATCTCATGGACCAATTCATATGTATGCAATGACATCCTGCAAAATATTCATATTCATGATGCTTTTACCCATAAATCATCCGAGCTGTGCGCCGGGCCTGTGGTGGTACGAAGTGCCACTGATATCAAATCCCGATCCCGCAAAAACCAACTACTTCACGGAGAGCTTCCGGATATAGCATTAATATATATCGCGGAAACGATAAATAAATGTGGGGAAATTTGAGAAGCGTCGAGCCTGCGTCGTGTTGCAGCCTCTGTTCCGGTTGAATTGCATTTGCAGAGCCTGATATCGTTCGGTGTGTGAATTGGGGCTACAAATAAGCCGGGATCCCACTGAAACGGTTAAATGTGAAATACGGCGCTCTCATTGTGTTTAATTATGAATTAACTAAGCTGCTTGTGCAGTTAATATTGTATTGCGATTGCTTTGCAACGGGAAGGTAACATACGTTCATTCGAGCTTTCTCTGTTGTGTTTGGCAATAGTAGGTAATCGCAGCAAGCTGATCGAATTCAATCATAGATACATAATGCTATCTGTTGGTGTCTGTTGATTTCACTGGTCCAAAATATGGTTAAAATATGATTACTATTGCCTCGGTTATATTATTGAAATGTAATTTCTAGTGCGTTCAATGAGCATCACATTTGTTTTGCTTCTTAAATTTGACACATTTCTTTTCTCATAAAAAACATGAACACCCCTTATTTTGAAGATGTGTGCGTGAAGAATGATGCAATGATTTTAATTATGACTTTTGCTCTTCACTAACCAAAATTGTGGAATCAAAATGGCCGGAACAAAGCAACCGGAGGCAAATGAGAGAACAATTTAGAGTAACTCGCCTGCAACCCTTTTCTATACTTGTGTACCGTTGGGTTGAACAGTTTTCTCAGTTTGCTGTTGACAAAAAAAAACTGTCACCGAGCTGATAATCAAGACTAATAAGCATGTTTGTTTGACGTTTCGCACATGAGCTCCTGAAAAACTCGGTAAGATCAACCGCACCGGTCGCTGTCAATTTCCGCTGTTAAAGGGTGTTTCCGTCAAAATTTGGTCGACTTAAACTTGACGCATTTCCTTTCATCGTGCATTAGAAAATTTTGCACACCCCTCATTTTGAAGATGTGTGCGTGTAGCATCATGCCTCTATTTTGATTTTGAGATTAGCACTTCAATTATCAAAATGTCGTCGAAGGAAGAGAAGCAACGCATCAAAATTTTGCACGTGCATGGCGAAAATCCAAACTACTCTCAAGCCATGTTGGCGAAATTGTTGAATGTTGCCATAATCAACTGTTACCAACGTATTAAAAGTGTTCGGTGCACGTTTGTCGACAGCCAGGAAAGCTGGATCGGGGGGAAATCGAAAAACCGGAGGCCACAGCGACGACAAAAAGAGTTGCCCGCTGTTTCGAGCGGAACCCCAACCTCTCCGTTCGAGATATCGCTAAGAAGCTAAGAGTGGCGCCTTTAACCGTGAATAGAGCTAAAAAACGAGCTGGACTGTCGACAAAACACGTCGGCCAAAGCACGATCGCGAAAGTTGTACAGTTATGCAAAAAAAAACGAACTGATTTCTTCTAAAGATGTAAACTTCTTCCAAAACTGTTCATTTGCTTTACAGCGATATAAATGTGAAAAGCTATTGATGTCAACCACAAATATTCGCAAGTATTCCCAGCGATCAGGAAATCCTATTACAATTCAAATCACAGAATCCCGTATAAGGACATTATCAAAAGACAAGCCAATATCCGATCCTGCCCGCTACAGAGTCATGGGGTTCCAACACTAATGGAACCGCCACCTTAGTTTTGGGCTGACCAAGGATATCCCCAATCTGGGAAATCGAGAAAATTTCCAAACTGAAAAATCCTGGACCGGCCCTAGTCAAACTTTTACTTTCAACCACAACAGAATTGACAAGGAACAGGAACAGGAACAGGAACTGGACAGGAACTTTACACGGCAACCGGACGGGGAAAGGTGGCAGTTATTTTCAAGCACATTAAACTGTCAAAGTTCGCGAAGAAATATCTGGTGTGTCAGGCCATCTGTACCTGTGACTTGAAGAGAAACGTTTACATTGCGACCGGAACCGTCAACCAGGAAATTTATCTGAGCGAGTGCCTACAAAAACGTCTTACTGCCCCTGAAGCGACACAATTGTTCCGTTCTATTTTGGCCGGATTTGGCATCTTGCCATTACGGAAAAAAGGCCATGGAGTGGTATGCTGCCAACAACGTTCAAGTGGTGCCCAAGGACAAGAACCCTCCCAACACGCCAGAGCTCCGCCCAATCGAACAATATTGGGCCATCATCAAGCGGAACCTTAAGAAGACTCAAAAAGCTGTTGTGAGCGAGAAACAGTTCAAGGCAAACTGGCGTTCTGCGGCGAATAAAGTGGACAAGGAGACTGTACATAATCTCATGGCAGGTGTTAAACTAAAGACCCGGCAATTCGCATTCGGTAAAAAGGAATCTTAGCTGAATATTTTTCCTGTATTCTGTATTAACTGAACTTGAAAAAGAAAAAGAATTTGACTTATTAAAAAAAAACTTTGATCGACTCACACACATCACTGTTTGACCAAATTTTGATCGGAACACCCTTTATTTTAGTTGCGCACAGCGCTCTCATTTTAACATAAGGTCTGTATCCACATTAATCCGGACACCTTCAAATCATTGTAACTTTTGAAATATTGCACGTAGGAATGAAAAATTTCACTGTGGTATAGCTGAGAGTCTATGATGAAAAAGACTATGATTGATGTTTACATTTCATGTTTAGTATTCAAGATGGCGACGAAAGAAAAACAAGTGCGCTAGCGACATTTGTACGGGCATACGGCATATCCTGACTTGTCAATACGGGACCTTGCAAAAACATTGGATTTGCCTAAATCCACTATTCACGATGTGCTCAAATCATTTTCGGATCGTTTGACGGTGGAGAGGAAACCGAGAAGTGACAAAAACATTGGACGCGCTGATCCTGTCATGAAAAGGATATTCACAAAAAACCCAAATCTCTCCATTCGAACGGTGGCTTGTAAAATAGGGATGTCGCCTGGTTTTGTCCAAAAATCAAAACAACGTTTGGGACTTAAGTCGTATAAAGTAAAAACAGTTCCAAATCGCAACGACAAACAGAACTTGGCAGCAAAATCACGGGCTCGACGTTTGTACTGCGCATATTTGACGAAGTTTTCATGCGTTGTTATGGACGATGAAACTTATGTCCTGCTTGAAATCAGCTTCCAGGGCTGGCTTTTTATTCTGCTATGGCCAGAAATGCTACAGCTGAGCATTTCAGAACGAAGAAGGCATCGAAATTTCCCAAAAAATACCTTGTGTGGCAAGCAATTTGCACGTGTGGCAAAAAGAGTAAATCTTTCGTCACAACAGGCACAATCAACAAGGAGATCTATCAGAAAGAGTGTCTGCAGAAGCGATTGCTACCCTTTATCAAAAGTCACAAAGAAAAACATTTGTTCTCGCTCGATTTGGCATCATGCCACTATGCTAAAACTGTGATGGAGTGGTACCAAGCAAATCAAGTGAACATTGTACCAAAAACCTCAAACCCGCCAAATTGTCCAGAGCTACGACCAATCGAGAGATATTGGGCTCTGATGAAGTGGAAGCTTTCTGAAAAGAAGCAAGGAATCAAAGACATCAAACACTTCCAGCAAATTTGGACAAAGACGGCTCCTACGATTTCTGAAGAGTCTTTACAAACCCTAATGGACGAATATAAGCGCAAAGTTCGAAAATTTTATGCAAATACCGAATAACTTTGTTTTGTCTTCACGAATTGTTAAAACACATCCCATGAATCTGAAATAAACAACTACGACGGAAATATAATGCGAAATTTATGTTTTATTCATGTTTTGAGGTGTCCGGATTATTGCGGATACAGACCTTAGTCACTATCAAAATAGTCATTTTTAGTTACAGTTTTTCACGCCAGAGACATCCAAACATGTACCAACTAATATTTGCAAAACAACAAATGTCAGTACGTTTTTAAACATTTAGCTCATCCTGCAAAACGAGCATGGACAGTTTTTTGCACCTATTATCGACTCAAGTGACGATGATCTGGACTTCATGAGCCATATATTGACGATTATTGAGATATTTTGCCAGGATTACGAGAATGTGAAGTTTAAGTTTCAAACCAAACACCCAGCTGGTGTCATGATGTTTGGCTTGTTTCATTGATGTTGGTGTTAAATTCGATACCAAAGTGCATATCGGTATTTTGAAGGACCAAGTGTTTCCCTGGGTGAAGGCCAACTTCTCTGAGGATCAATACGTTGTCCTACAATAGAATGAAGAGCAATTTCACACGTCAAATCAGATCCAAAGACGGCTGATGGAAAACTTGAAGCTTTGGCCGGAAAATTTGTGGCCCCCTAGCAGTCCGGACCTAAGCCGGTTGGGTTATTTGATTTGCACATATGTTGAAACACAAGCCTGCAAAACATCTCACGCTAGTTTGAAGATCCTGAAGTATGTTATAACACGCAAATGGCCATCGATGCCGGAGGACTACGTTCGAAAGCCGTGTTTCTGCTTTCGGCGTCTTCTTGAGGATGTCATTGATAAAAATGAAGGACAAACCAAGTGAACTTGTTTAAAATGATCTTATAAAGACTACTGAACTCGAAAATGTTGATATTATTGCTTAAAGTAGGTGAAAATGGGATTTGAAAACAAAATTAATTTTTTGAGTTTTTTCCTGCCGCACCCTGTATGTATCGATCCATGATTTGGAGCTCATTTCTGTTGAGCAAAAAATAGCAGAAATAGGTATAGGTAATAGGTGCTGATGACAACCTGCCCAACCTAAACGCAAAACCAGATCGGTAACGCGCCAATCTAAACACCACCCACTTTGGTTACCGATATGCATTTGTGGTGTCCACCATGCAAATGCAATTTGCCTTTATTTGCCATCGAACCACAATTCATTCGTTCACTATTTTATAATACCAGAATACTGTCGGGCTTATCTAACTATTACCATCTCTGTCTCGTTCTCTTCCTTTCCGCCACTAGGTTTGATCGTGTACTTGGGCGTGAAATTCGTGAACAAATTCGCAACCGTTGCGCTGGCCTGCGTCATCTTCTCCATCATTGCGGTCTACGCCGGTATCTTCACCAACATCGATGGCAACGATAAACTATTGTAAGTGTGATTCTGTTTATTATTCGACGGTGTATGTGTGCGACGTGGTTCGGGGTTTTATTTTGTGCAAAATGGGACACCGTCGTCACTAGTACTCGATAAACGAATTTAGTATAGCCAACGATTGCTTCGATTCGATTTATCGGCAAATTTGGGCACGTATGGTTGCAATGCGACATTGTTGCCTGTTTGAGATTTGTTTTTACCTTCGAAGGAAGATTCACAAAATTCCAACTGAGAACGATTGATGATTTTTCTAAATATGATCTCAATCAATGTAAACATCACCGTATCATTCGAGTGGGGTTTCTTATCAAACGAGGTACTCCTGAGAACTTTTTAATAAACCAATTTGAAACAACCCACCTCGTGGAATCATGGAAACGTAGAACCTCTCACAATTTCAATATAATTTTCCAGCATGTGCGTTCTCGGAAAACGACTCCTGAAGGATATTGCTGTTGACAATTGCACCAAGGAAGTGGGCGGACCGTTGTATCAAACATTCTGTCCCGAGGGTGACTGTGATCCATACTTCCAAGGTAAGCAGCGACCTGGCACCGTTATGATTGTAAAACACCTCATCCTTCCGTTTTTGACTCTCTTTTTCCAGAACACAACGTTTCGTTGGTGCGGGGCATCAAAGGTCTCAAGAGTGGCGTATTTTTCGACAACATTTTCCCATCATTTTTACAGGTGAGTTAGCATTCCATGGTACAGATGTTTTTTTTCGCATGATGAGCGAAGGAGTGGGAAAGCTAGAGAGCAACATGATGCAATGCAGAAGGAAACCTTTTTTTTTGTTAGCAACCCGTCTATCAAAGTAAAATGTACGCGAAGTGAGAATTTACGGAGTGCCACTTTTTTTTTCTGTGGCCTTAAAGTTTAACCAATCACATACACACATGTGTCATGTTGCTGTCTAGTGCCAGTAGAAAAGAGAAAAATTGCCTGGAAACTAATAAAATTTTCCGTTCGAAACTTTTTCTGCTGCCGTTCATAGGAGGGACAGTTCATCGCATACGGTTTGGATCCGGAACACATTGAACCACTGGACAGGCCAAACTACAACCAAGTCTATGCTGATTGTACCACCGCGTTCACGATATTGATCGGTATCTTCTTCCCATCGGTAACAGGTGAGTGAGTGGCTGCACAACATTTGGAGTCTTTGGTTTGACTTTTGAAGATGGACACGTTTTTGACATCCTATTCCAGCAAAACATGACGATACTGTTCATAGTATAACGAACTTCACCTGTACTCGACTTTATTCGAGTATTAGTACACGACAAATATTTCCGTGACAGTAAATGAAATAAGAAATACACATTGCCAATCTAATGACAAACCAAAATTGTGGTCGTGAACGTCTGTCTCATAACCTGCTAGTAGACGAGTTTGTGATCATAGAAATCGACATGTTATGGTTGATTGTTTTCTAGAGCGGATGGGTAAAACAAAGGAGTGGGTTGAGGAAATTGACGTTAGAACCAAATCGTGAACTGGCCTATTTTATTTCACCTTCCCACACATGCACGGAATCGCACTCATACAATATTGTTAGTTTATGTACGGATGGCTGAGCAATAGATTACGTCAGATTACGTACAGCTTCATCAAATACCTCAAGTGATACATAAACTGCTTAAAACTCGTCTCGTACCCTATGTGGTGGTGCCAACACATTCTCACTATCGTGTTGTGCAAACCTATTTATATAGTCATCTTTGAGACGTGAAGAACGTACGATGCCATAAACACTTAGTTTTTTTCGCCGAGAATCCAACAGCCGAATATTTCGGCATTACAGTTAACTGAGAGTTAGCAAATAAATTACCGAGAAGCAGCTAACAAATGAAAATTTTGCCGAAAATCAGCTAATAAACAAAAATGTGACAGAAATATCAGCAAACGTAACTGCCGAGTTGATCGGCTGTTGGAGATTTTGCCGAGGTAAATTGAGTGTGTAGTCAGTGCAGGGATGGCAAATATATAAACATGTCTGTATTCATTCAGACATTTGATCATGCATGTAGACTTCATACAGATTACAAACATTATACAGATTTTGCCATAAAATAACAGGTTTTGACAGACATTGATGTCCAATAAAATGAAAATGGTTTATTATACATATGAAGTTGTCATACTTTGTTTTTTGAAATTTTACTAAGAACCCTAAAGGATGTTTTTTGAGAGTTAGATATTTATTTAAATTATCTCAGAAAACTTTTTCAATTCTAAGGTTTTTCAGGACCTTGTTTTGAAGTTTCTTGAATATCAAAGGAGACCTTAAATTAAGTCTTCATTTTAAATATTTTGAAAATAGCGAACAGTTTTTTTTTTAGCTTCGCCATATATTCTAGTGATAGCTGACTGAGGACTTAGGAACTATTCAGTTAAATGTTATCAAAGGGTTCATTAAAAAAATAAGAAAGTATTTAATAGCTCTCAAATTTTGTGAAGGGAACAGAACCATTGAAAATAGTCTAAGTTGGATATGTATTTCAGAAGAAAAAAAAAAATAGTACAAGCGGAACGGTAACAAACTGTTCAGCTTACTTATTTTCGTCAAATAAAAATAAACCAAAAATGAACTTATCATAATTTTAAAACAATATGCAAATCTTTAACAAACAAAATAGAATATCTTCGTTTTTTCTTTTTATTTAAAGTACATTTTAAAGGGCGTAATCAAGATTTCTGTTGCTGAACTGAACGTACTGACTGAAAATGTTATGAATGGCATTGAAAATGTTACAAATGTACTTTAATTAATAAATTGGAATTGGAGGTTCAATTTCCCGACCAATTTGCTTGTCCTGGGATTCGGGATAAAATTTGTTGCTTGTCCCGGGAAATCTCGGGATCCCAGGAAATTTTTCAATGTGCTTAAAAACGCCATTTTGTGGTAAGGAATATGTTTTATTCATCAATAAAAAAATCAATGGTTCAAATCAAGTAACTGGTCTTATCAATCTGAATTCTAATTTCCATTTAATTCCAACTACTTTTATTGCTTATCTTGACAGATACGCGTATTTCGTCTACAATGTGCAGACTTCTTCAGTGTCGTGTACTAATACTCGACTTCGAGTATTAGTACACGACACTAATACTCGAGTCGAGTATTAGTACACGACACTGAAGAAGTCTGCACATTGTAGACGAAATACGCGTATCTGTCAAGATAAGCAATAAAGGTAGTTGGAATTAAATGGAAATTACTCATCATTCTTCTTATTTTCTAGTTGCAGGTATTCCACTAAACAGCTCACACTCTCCATAATTCAATCTGAATTCGTTCTCTGAAAATTCGATTTCAAGAAGCAAATGTTACTAATGCTTTCATCGGACAGTGAGGTTCGCATTTTAGAACAGGTATTTCCGGAGTTCGAACAGATGCGCTCGCTATCGGTTGACGTCGGTTTAATTGATTTTAAGCCGCCGAAAATGATTTCAAGATTCGGGCTCAACTTACCATGTAGCTCAAAAAGTGACAGCTCTTACGCAATTACTTTTGAAAAATCAATCATTGCCGAATCAGTCTGGGACGGGTTGGCATATTCCTTCATAGCCGATTCCAGTTCTTCGCGCATGCTCGATGGTATCGATCCTGAATCGTCATACATCCAGGACAATCCAGCATTCAACTCGGCAGCATCATCATCGGTCTGTCTTTGGCAGTCTTGCAACAATCGAACTCCCAGTTCCTTGATGAACTTAATCATTTGCGTTTTCGATGAGCTTTCCAGTTCTGCTGGCACTTGCGTTGACTACGGAAGACCTTGAAGGAACTTCAGCGCTGTTATTATTTCCTTTTGGCACCGTTCGTTGATTCTTTTCGTGATTGCATCGAAGAGGTCGTTTCCAACTTTGGAGTTACTTTTCTTAAGCTTCGAATACAAGAAACTCAAGCTGCCTTCCGCATGTGGTTTATGTAACATTTTCGTGATTTTTTCTTGAAGCAGTGCATTCTTAACAGGCGATTTTCGAAAAAATTTCACGACTCTTTGAATACGTTTCAGAGACTCTCCAAATCGCGTGTTGTACAAGTCTATAATTGAAATAAATTAGCTGTTTTCTTTAATATGAACATGAACTTTCCAATATATTCACCCAAAGAACCAACTTCATCATCGTAGTTATCACTATCCGAATCATCGCTATCTGAATCCTCATTTTCAATTGGTACCGGTGGCTGATCCTTGCACAGGACATCGCAGACCCGCAAGTGAATCGCATGGTTGTAACACTGCTGATGAAGGTAATCCGACAAACTTCGTAACACCCGAGCTCCGTCAGTCGTTGATGCTACAATGTTTCCATCCTTAATACCGAATTTCCGGACCATATCTTGACCATTTCCAAAACCTTTTCAGCAGGTAGTGATCCCCGAATTTTGCCAAGACCCAGGTTGTAGAATGATCCGTCAGCAAAATGGGCATTCACGTTTAAGTTGCGCTTGTTGCTTAGACTTGTCCACTCGTCCAAAGTGAGACTAACCAGTTCACCGCTATCGATACACTTCACTATTTCATCCCGCGTTTGCTGCTGAGCGTAGTATTCAGCGACCAGCTTCAGGACGGATGTAGCCGAGCTACAATTTCCACCAGTGACTGACGTTTAACGAACTTGAGCATCGATACTTGTTTCACTGGAACATTCGGTGTGGATGATTTAACTTTCGCAGCAGACTCAATAGGATTTGTGGGGGGTTTGGAATCCATGTCGTGTTTGTTTTTCATGTGCCGGAGCAAGCCACTGGTCGAAGAGCCCTTGCACGACAAAATTTGCTCACACTTCCGACAACGTGCTTTTTCTTTGTCATCCGCAATTCTGTCGAAGTGTTTCCAAATTTCAGCCATGCCTTTAACATAATTGGATGTAAGGCTACATAGCACAAATTTTGTATTACTACTTACTTTCATGTAACGGCAATCCGAAGTTATTCAATGAACACAGAAGCAGTAATCAGTGAATGAAAACAGTGTTTTGAATGGAAATGGCAGCTTGCGTCGTATTGGCGCGCGCGCGTGTGTGTGTGTTAAATGTGTAGGCAAAAATGCGAATGCCTAAACCAAAACAAAAGGAATGATGCATTTTCATGAATGATGTATAACATCGAGGCAGGTACAGTAAATATGTATGTTGGCGTTGTATGGGTTATATTGAACGCGCGTAAACGGTACACTGAAATTTATTGGAAAGTATCAAAGCAAAAAAATATGTAAGAAATGTGTGTCCCGGGAATCCCGGGATTTTCGGGACGGTAAAAAATCTTATCCTGGGATTCGAGAAATCCCGATTTTTTCAAGATCCCGGGATTTTTTGTCCCGGGATATTGGAACCTGTAATTGGAATGGAAAACAACATAAGTGTGATCAAAATACTCAAAACCGTGATTGATATTTTAAATTTTTGGATGCAAAACTAGCAATAAATTTGCAAAACTTTTGTTAAACTTCTTATAATTTTATTTGCGTTGAGGAAACTACGAATCAAGTTTATTTATTACATAGAAACTTCAAATTTATTTATTCTACCAAAAAATGTCATACAAGTTCAAGGAAATTTATCAGATAATGAAGAAGTGGCGGTTTTATTGGGACCTAACAAAAGTGTAGTGGACCCAATATATTTTTTTAAATTAACGTTTAATGATTTCTAGTCACATTAAGCTATTCAAAAAAAAACTTCTGTGAATTTTATGCAAGTTCTGCGGAATTTTTTTAAAAGTTCAATGGTATATAAAAACCAGATTTTAGTTTAGTTTAAAAAAAAATTATAAGCATGGAATTAGTTTTTATTGAAGTGATGCTTTACATCTTTTATCTTGCGACGCATGAACAGCTTTCGAGGACTGCAAACAGAGCATCGCCAATGTAGCTCTTTTGCACTATTCTGACCCAACAAAACAATTAAAATTAGTGGTGGATGCATCCAACACACCGCCTGGGGCTGTATTGCTGCAGTTCTTCAACGGTTATTGGCGCTCACTTGAATTTTTCTCCCAGAAATTTTCGGAAGCTCAAGCCAAGTACTCGATGTTTGAACGAGAACTAAACCGACCATCGGCCTCTAATAAGCAATTGGGATCCTCTAACCACAACTATCTACCGCATGAAGAACGATACCTCGGCTACATTTCTCAGTTCACATCCGACATCCAGCATGTATGTGGTAGTAAGAACGAAATGGCAGATGCACTTTCTCGCGTAGCTGCCATTTTGTTCCCATACTTGTTGAATTACGACGTAATAGTGGCAGAACAAGCAGTTGATGAGAAGTTGAAAAAACTACTGGTCAAAGGGCGCACCTCGCTTAAGTTGGAGCTGAAGTCGTCGCCGCACACCAAACGACACATTTTCTGCGACGTATCGCTTAAAGACCGTATTGACCCCTAAATTCCCAAGAAGTTTCGCTTGAATGTACCACGAACGTTTGACACGGTTTCGCATCCAGGTATCCGTGGAACGCTTAAATTGACGGTGGATCGATTCATCTGGCCGTCAATGAATAAGGACGTTAAATCTTTCTTTCATTCCCGTGTTACGACTCGGAAACTGAGCCATCTGCTAGGAATCAAACGCATTCGGAGGGGACCCCGACGTAGTGGTTAGCATCCATGCCTCTCACACCAAAGCCACGAGTTCAAATCTGGTCGAACGATTCCACAGGACAATGAAAGCTTCCATCATCTGCGTGGACTCGAAACACTGGAGGGATAAACTTCCGTTGATTCTTTTGGGACTCCGTACGTCGTTCCGTGAGGATATGAAATGCTCGTCTGCTGAAATGGTGTACGGACAACCACTAAGACTACCGAGAGAGTTCTTCGAGGCACAGCCAGGAAGGATGGATCGCACCGAATTCGTTCGTTCTCGGAAAGATTTGCTGCAACGACTCATACCGGTCAAAGGCAGTAACCACAGTAGATCAAGAGTGTTCATTTTAACTATTTCTAACTAGCAAATTCTTCGACGTTCCTATCGGTGGGAAGGAAAAACGAATTTCCATCGCCAGAATTAAACCACCATTCTGTTCCGTCGACTATCCGGAACTCGATCCAGACGACGAAGCTAATACCAAAGTTACACCTTCGGGACATCGTGTCCGATTCTTCGTGTACAAGGAGGGGGCCCTGTGGTGGCGCCCAACACACTCTCGCTATCGTGTTGTGCACTTCTATTTATATAGTCACCTTTGAGACGTGAAGAACATCTGACTTCATAGTAGTCTAATAGGGCAAGGTGCTCTAATATGGGTCTATGGATCTAGGATTCGGCCTTTGCTCAAAATTCCAAGTAAATATTAATCCACTATTTTTGAACTGAAAATCATAAATATACATTAGTATTGTCTCACTGACATATCAATATGAAGACAAATTAGAGACAGGTAATTTTTAACGATAGACCGATCCATAGACCCACATTAGAGCACTTTCCCCTATTTGTCATCACGCCAACCGGAGCAGAAATAAACAAGTCTTTTCATTTCAATCGTTTTTGTTCGTCTACCGTTCTAAGATCCTTACAAATACATTAACAGTAAACTTACTTCAACTTTTGGCATAAGTTGCGTATTTCATCAACATGACTGTATGAATCAGTTAAACTGTGAAACTCTTCAACCATACATTCAACTTTTAAAGTAGCTATGGGATAAAAAGGAAACGTATTCATCAATTTAGAGGAGCAATTGATTATGAACTTACCCGAACAAAACCCCTCTTGAATACTCCTTATATAGTCCAAAATGCAAATGAAAACCTACTCGCGAAACATAACTAGAAAATAAAAAGAGAGAACTACTTATGTTCCGAAACCGGTCTTCCAGTTGACAATTGTATTTTATGCTCTTTCGAATTGTCTCATCACGCTCAAAAACGTTCCCGAAATTTATCATCCATTATCACAGCACTATCATACTGTAAGCCCAAATTTGTCCCGCCGATTCAAATCTCATGGTCGAAAAGTTTCCTCTCGATCTCCGTTTCCGTCTCATAAATAATTCCTTTCCCCTAAAAACTCCGTATCCCTTCATTTCATAAGCTTCTTGGTAGTAAAAAGTTTTATCCAACCGCTTTCTCACTGGCTCTTTCTCTCCGTCGAGACAGAGCCATGTGATTCCACTAAACATGCTGAGAGAGACATTTGCTGCCATCATCAACGGAACCCCCGCCGATCTCTTCCAAAATCAGAACTACTCCACCAACACCCTTCATCTTTATGGCTGTTGTCGGAAGTTGCAAAATTGCCATTTTCTCTATCTCCCCAATCTCTACCAACCGGGCTGGACGGAGTAGAGCTACCAGCTCAAGCAGTGCAATAAATTTCACCAACCCAGTCCGTCAAACCAAAGTCAAGAACCGTAGCTCTACCACTCTCCACTTCCAAGTGAAAAACTTTTGGCTTTTATGACACCCGGCCTTTGCTAGGAGTTGTCTCGTACGGGTTGATACGTCCGAGGTTCCTCTTGTCGTTGTTGTTATCTCTGTCCTGATGGTGATGATGCGGCGACCGGTTGCGATAAGGTTTCCTAAACTGCCAAAACATCAAGGACCGTCGACTGCGACTGCGATGGCTGTCATTTCCTTTATAGCCTTCCAAGCTGACTATCCTTGAGGGGAATGGGAACTCAGCACGACTATGCTGATCACCACCAATCTCGGAGCAACTTGTCCAACCAGCAGCATTCGAATGAGTTTTATTGACGCATCAAATTATGTGAAAGTAATTGATAAGAGGACTGATAATGTCATTTTGACTGGTTTAGTTTCGCAAACTTTAGCCACCGCAAAATTGAGTAATGGGAATGCATTGGAAAGTTGATACTGCAAAAAACGTCAAGTTCGGAAAGTGATGACCTTGAGTTAGCACGAACTTTTCACTTCGATCTGAAAATCGATTGTCAGGGTACAGTTCCGCGTCGATAGCAACTGTCTTGTTTTCATTTTAGTCACTCACCGTTTGCCAAATCTCGACTACTCGACATACCCAATCTTCGCCTCCTCAGCAAAACATCGCTGTTTCAGAACTACCATCAATTAATCCTCGGCCACTTTCCGAAATCCGATTGGTTCTTTCGCAACTCGGCAACTTGAGAGTTCAATCGAGATGAAAAATGAATCGTTTCCAACGAGCCTGCTATGTTGAGAAGGGAAAAGGGTTTCCCCTGCTATTGGGATCCTGCCATACAAACTCCTGCACGCTCGATGTGGAGATAGTTGTTCATTTCTTCGAGCTGTTTGTGCCTCCGGAATTTATTGTTGTCTGGGAATTCAATGAATGTTAATGAAGATCAATATTAAGTGGCTCATCGTCCACCGTCTTAGTCTCAGTTCGAGAGGACCGAAGACGTTGATTCTGTTCTCTTGAGAATCGAGCCTTCATTTTTTCTTCTCGATAACCCAACAATCCGAGACCGGCCCGGTAAAGCTAGGACACGGTGGTCGATATCTGCCGGAATAATAGAAGACACCATCAAGTTCAGGTTCAATTATTCATTCGTAGAAGTTGTTGCTGCTTCTCTGGGCTGGTTGAACGTGACCGAGTGTGGGGAAAATGATACTCACCGTTGTTCTGGGAGAATCGGATGCAAAAGTGCTTTATTGCTCTTGCTTGCATGGCCGGACGACGTGCGGATGATTTAAAGCTGAGAAATTCAGTCCTATGCCTTGTAAAAAAAGGTACAGATACAGATGTGGTTTACGGCTTTCAGTGAAACAGTATTTTCGGAAGGTCCACGTGTTATCTCCATTTCCTATCCTTTGGCGTTTTTCCATGGTTTTCAAAACATTATCACAAGAATGTGACGACTCGTTCAGTATGAGTTTGACTCAATAGACGGTAGAACTTTTCAGAAGCTGAATTTCAAAATATGGCGTATGATGAAATGGATGTGCTTGGTGTGCTTTCCTACACGTTCAAAACACCCTTTCTGTCATTTGTTTCATTACTATCTCTTTATTTTTCACGAAAATCTTCGTAAAAGTGGATCAACTCAATGTTTTTGTTAATCCTCATGTTACGAAGATCGAGTAACATTCCCGTGTAAAAAACATAGATAGTAATATAATTGTACTATTGTACTATAGATAGTAACGAGGATGTACAACTTTGCCTAACATTGTATTGTTCATACTCGTACATGTATGGCGTGAGAGCGATTGTAACACTAAGTCACAGTAAATCAATGTCGTCTATATAAGGTCTGGGGCAACGCACTGCTTGCTTGGATTGGAAGCAAAAATAATTTAAACATTGCTGAGCCAACGAGTGATGACGTAACACTATTCAACTCTCTATGGGCGTGCATAGATTCAGATTAAAAAATCAGTTCAAAATTTTTTTTTTAAATGCTGAATTGTGGAAATTATCATGTTACAAATACCATTTATTGAGCAGAAGCATTTCCTCCCAATAACATGGGTCATTTATAGTGAATTTAACTGAGGTAATTGAATTTTTGCCACATTAACTTTCAAACGCTGGAACTTTTCAATCGAGTAGCGATATAGAGCCAATTTTCCGTCATCGATAGACTGGAATCGGTTGAGTTAAGTTGGAATTAAGTTTTATAGCGCACACAATAAACAATCACGGAGCGAACGAATCAAAAAAATAGTATGACGTAGCAGTTTCCGAACTCTTGTGTAGCTTGCGCAAAGAGTGCGGTGGTTTAGTGTTATGAGCGGATTTTGCTCATTTAACTAATATTGTTGTGGCTACTGGGCCAGACCTTATATAGACGTCATTGACAATAAATGACCGAATGCTCCAATCATTTAGTATGCATTGCTATAACTACAGGGTGAGTGGGAATTCCCGTCAGTGAAGTATATGGTCATAAAAAATGAGAAGCTTGCATGAAATTAATTTTCAATGTATGTTTGCTATATCTTTAACATTGGTCTTAATTTAGTTCAGTTCTTATCTTACTTCCTTTGCCTTAGTTGCCAGCCGCAAGCTATGTTGGAAAGCGTCACAGCTGGTAGGCACGATATTTTTTCAACAAACGTTTCTTAAAAGTGTCAACGGTTAGTCCTTTGGTATACCCCAGTTTGCCCAGCACGTAGCCTCATGCATAGAAGTCGAGAGGATTCAAATCAGGTGAAGAGGCGGGCCATTCTTTCGACGAAATAAAATCCGGAAAATTCTCCTCACACCAACTCTGTGAAGCTTTAACCTAGTGAGACGGTGCAGAGTCTTTTTTTTTAACTAGTTCATTTATTTGGCAGGCTCAGTTGCGTTAGCTTTACGGAGCCGATAATGCATTGTTTTTTGTATAATGTAATGACTTAATACTAGAATAAGTAGGACTTGGGCCGTTTACTCGCGGTTTACCCGAGGTTAATTTTTTGGGGATGGGTTGGACAGAGGAACATGGAAATAAAATTCTGTAAGCTCATCAGATAGTTGTTTTCAGCACAATAACTTGGTGAGTAATGGTCAGGGCTCCATTTTTGTCTTCGGTCGGTTATGGTTACCATTGAGCAACGATGAAACTCCTCAAGTTGTCGGAACAAAACAAACATAAACTAATGAATAAAGAAAAACAAAAACATAAACAGACTAAATTCTTATACGAGACATTTGGAGGAACACATAAATCGATTGCATATAGCACAGATCGCGAGATCCCAACACATCTCTCATAAAAACATAAGGTTGTCTTCCTTGGGCCTCTACCCAAGTAACTTTGCCAAAACCATCCTGCTTTATTAAGTTTTATTATAGTTTTATGAAAGCCACTAATAATCAATTCGGCTTTATTATGGCAGCAAGATATGCCAATAGGTTTCAAATTTTAGTCAGGTTTATAAGAACCTACACAGCTTCTTTACAACGATCTTAAAACCTTGACTTCTAAAATTCCTTTTACTCCTATCAAAGGTTTTATTTTGACTTTATTAACTCATAAATTGCTGTTTTGAAATGCCGTTTTAGGACTCATTCATATTATCTTATTATGGTCAGTTGAAAAAGCATTTTAAAACCATTTTGCCTCCAGTAAATGCATTAAACGGCTTACTGGCATTGAGAAAAGCTACCAAGCGACCAGATAGTTTTATGCTAAGATAAATTGGCTTTTTGGCAAAATTGCGATTTCTTGCAATCGCCATGTTGAAATGTATGAAATAATTGAAATGTGAAAAAATAAATACACCAAATTTTAAATGTAATACAATTGAACTGTAGATCTGATTCGTTTCGATAGATTCGTTTAGATAACCTTATTGAATTCCATCAATTTTCAGGAGTTTCATGATTAATTTACGGAATATAATTCTTTCAATTTTATTTTTGTTGTTGTAAACTCGCATAATTTCCAAGGCGCATTAATTTTCAGCTATTATCGTGCCAATATTCACCATAAAATTAAATGCGCATATGATTTGGAGCATGATACGCTATAAAAAAAACTCAATTTGTTTTATATATTTTGCTATCAATCATAATTTCCCGCAACAGAAGAACTTTTTTCTGGGCCATTATTTGCTGTTGAATGAATCAGAAGAGCAACAAAGCAAAACAACAAAAACCAACCACGATATCGCCGTGAAGTTTGACAGCTGTGGCCATTCAGCCCTATGCTGGTTTTGATGGCGGCCAATAGGTTTTATGATGGTTCTCAAGTGGTCATAACATCTTTCACTAGAACGTTTTCAAAATCTTTACGGTCTTAGAAAGGTTTTATTAATTTGTTTTCACAACCGTTTATAGAGTGGGCCACTTTGTACACATTTCGGCTTTAAAGATGCATAGAGGAGGTGTTGGTGGACAAAACAGTTGTCATCAACAAAGCCGGGAGGAGTGCTATACGGCTGGAATAGAACTAAAATTGTTACTTGGGTAGGGTATTCAAAAGTCGTGTTCTGGCGGCGTAATTATCCGTGCATTGCCAGACTGCGTGATCGATGTCATCATAACCGTTTCCACACCGGCAAAGATTGCTGTCTACGAGGTTGATGCGATAGAGGTGTGCATCTAACTGGTAGTGGTTTGACATAAGTCTACTCATCACACGGATGAAATCATGGCTAACGTGCAGGTCTTTAAACCACGCCCTCGATGAAACAGTAGGAATGATGGAATGTAACAGCCGTCCTAGATTTCCGGTGTCCCAATCGGTTTGCCAACTCGAAAGGGTACTCTGACGTACTAAATGGTAAAATTCATCGTGTGAAATTAGTCTATCATACAAATCGCCTTCCTGGGCGCCCACCTTTGCGAGCGAGTCCGCTTTCTCATTGCCTGGGATTGAGCAATGTGAAGGGACCCATGCAAAGGTGATCAAATATGATCTTTCGACCAGCACTCTCATCTGTTCCCTTAGTTTTGAAATGAAATAAGATGAGTGTTTACTAAGTTTCATCGACCTAAGAGCCTCAATCGAACTGAGGCTGTCCGAGAAGATGAAGTAATGGTCTGCGGGCATGTTGGAAATCATCCCTAATGTGAAGTTGATTGCTGCCAGCTCAGCAACATAAACAGAACAAGGTTCCTGAAGTTTGTGGAAGGCGTTAGAGTTTTCATTGAAGACACCGAAGCCAGTGGATCCATTTAGGCGAGACCCATCAGTGAAAAACCTTTTTTCAGAATTGACGTGTTGGTACTTTTCAGTAAAAATACGCGGGATAATAATAGAACGAAGTTGATCCAGAATCCCATGAGATGCTTGTTTCATGGAAAGATCATAATGGATTGAGGAACTGCTAAAGGTGAAGTGAGCACGGTCTGGATTAAAGCACGGAAGACACATATCCGACGATATGTAGTGGTGGTAAATTCTCATAAATCGAGATTGTGTGTTCAGCCCTAACATTTCTTCAAAATTTCCTATTACAAATGCGTTTTTCACTCCACATTTGATTAATATTCTGAGCGAGAGCTCCCAGAACCTGCCAGAACTAAGAGACTAATGTCATGCGTTGAGTGCATACAGCCAAGAGCAATACGAAGACAACGATATTAAATTCGTTCCAATTTTATAAGGTGACTTTTTCTGGCCGAGAGAAGGCAAAAAGAGCCATACTCTAGAACAGAGAGAATAGTTGTTTTATAAAGGGTTAAGCCCAAGAAGATAGGTTATCTAGGGAATTTTGCAATGGTCCTTGCATGTTAACGGCATGTGAGCCTCTTAAGGAGACCACGCTGTCGTCAGCAAGTTGTCATAGCGTGCATTGTTCTGCCAAACAATTCTCAATATCTTTGACGTAGAAGTTATAAAGAAGGGGGCTGAGGCATGAGCCTTGGGGCAGACCCATGTAACTAGTTCTGGAAGTTGTCAGTTGTCCAAGTGAAAAGTTCATTTGCTTTTCTGACAACGAATTGTACAAAAAAATATTTGAAATTCCGGGAAGTCCACATCTCTGCAAATTTTCTGACAGGATTTCAATGGAAACTGAATCGAAAGCCCCCTTAATGTCCAGGAATGCTGAAGCCAGTTGCTCCTTGCGCGCAAAGGCCAGTTGAATATCTGAGGAAAGCAGCGCTAGACAATCATTTATTCCTTTGCTCTTACGGAACCCAAACTGTGTATTTGATAGAAAGTTATTCGATTCGACCCAGTGGTTGAGCCTTCTAAGGATCATTTTCTCCAACAATTTTCTAATGCATGAAAGCATAGCAATCGGACGGTATGAGTTATGATCAGACGCTGGTTTGCCAGGCTTTTGAATAGCTATTACTTTGACCTGTCTCCACTCTGGCGGTACTATGTTGTTTTGTAGTAAGGAGTTAAATAGGTCTAGCAAGCATCTTTTTGCGATATCTGGGAGATTTTTCAGAAGATTGAATTTTATCATATCGCATCCGGGTGTAGAGTTGTTTGATGAAAGAAGAGCCATAGAGAATTCCAGCATTGTGAATGGTCTGTCCAAAGAGCCACCGTTTGGAGACGTTTCTCGAAAAATATGTTTTGCTGGAACGGATTCCGAACAGACCTTTTACGTGAAATCTAATATCCATCGGTGGGAGTATTCATCACTCTCATTAGTAGATGAGCGGTTACGCATGTTGCGAGCCACCCTCCACAAGCTGGTCATTGGGTTTCTCGTGTTGTTGTTGATGATTTTTAAAGATGAAACGCAAGTGTTGCATCCACGCAAACCTCCACCTTCCAACACGCGCACTTGTCACCTACGCACTCTTCCACTATTTTCGCGAGAAGCAAAACCACTTTAAAGGGGAAAAAACAACTCTTTTGAGTCAAACAATGCTGTGACGAGACCAGACGATCTTAACTGGCTCAGCGCACGATACGGAATGATGCAGAGTCTTGTTGGGAGCAGTATGGTGCACTCTTTTAATGCTTCTTTACGAAGGGAAGCAAAAGGTTCGTGAAAACATTATCGATGTAATATCTACTGTTGATTTTAACAACAGGTTCAATTAACATCCCTAAACCATCACCTTGAAACATTCTGGAACCATTTAACAACTAATTTATCGCAAGGAATATCAGAAAGATGTGATGCATACATCCGATCATTTTTCTGGTTGTGGTGATCCTGTAGCAGGAAACATTTTTCGTCCGAAAACAGAATTCCGATATCTTTTAACTCTTGCAATCTTTTGCTTTTCAGTCAAGCCATGCACCCATTTTTTTTTTTTTTGGGGAGTGAGTCAAATCTCCTTTTTTAAAACACCGATCGTTGACTGCGACAATCCCAGTTCTTTGGCCATCTTTCGGTCAGACTTATCAGGCTTCCACCGAATTGGCTCTCTGTGTGGGGGCTGGAGACCTGTGAACGTGTTGGGGCGGGGTGGGGGGGGTTTTTTAAAAACCGCGGTTTCTTTTTTAAAAAGGAACAAAAAATTATTTTGTGGTTTATTCCTAGTTTCTTTTCTTTATTTTAAAAAATAAACTCTTTATTTGTTTAACAAAATTATCTTGTCCCGCCCTCCCGTGTCGCGTCTATGTAAGCGCAACTAAGAAAATTAAAACAAAAGTAAAGTGGAGTTGTGTTTGATTGAATATAAAAAAAATTTTAAGTAATGTTTTTTAAAATGTAGAGTCTTTTCTTTTTTTATGCAGATTTTTTTAATGATGCAGACATTAAACAGACATTTTATTTATGTTGCAACCTTTTCCGACCTTTGGAATTTTTTTTAAATTTCAATAAGGGTTTTTCGGAATGGTTTAAAAAAACGAAGATTTGATGTTGTGAAACCGGAGGAAGCTCGTTAAATATTTTAAAATAGCGTAGGTATAATTTATTTTTAAAGTAGTAATCCTTGAGAAAACGAAAGCGGTGGGCCACTTGGAGACACAATGGGCCCGGAGATAAGCAGCGTATAGGCCCTTTCCGAGGGTAACATGGAGTCCCTACTTATGGTAGTGTTCGATCCCATGCGTAAGAGATGGGGTTTATAAATGCAATTTTCTTATCCATCCATCTACCACAAAAAATACAATAAAAATACAATAATCTTCACTGCTATTGTCACCATGAAAATTACTGTCAAAGCGTTGGTAATATTGGTCCATTGCCATTAAGTCACAACGAAAATCAAGTTTCACAACAATACAAATCATATTTGAGAAATTTACCGTAAAAAAGGGGTTGCTGAGTATTTTAACCAAGAAGCAATCAACTCTATCTATCAACTAAACCATAAATACAAGCTTTAAAAAATATATACCTCCGTATCAAAATACGAATAAACTCACTAATAAGGTACAGTTAGATAAGTCCAAAGTGGGTGGGTTTAAAAAAAATCTTATTTCTTATACTAGACTGAAATACTGCGTAAAATACATAATACGCAAAATAACACTCAATACTCCATTAAATACACGTACACGATATAACAAAAATATTTAAACAAAAATATAAAATGCACCTTTTTAATACCGATAGATAAATCGAAGATACGCAAGTTGACAGCCCCTCGACTTTAACTACAAAAAAAATCCTTTTTACCCAAACATTTTATTTCATAACAATAAGTTTCATTGTAGTGTTTTTTTTTATTAATGAAATAAAAATAAAAATTTTGAATTCAACTTTTTAATTTATGTAACGGAAAATTGACTCTGTAATTCATTGTAATTCAATGGTTATTTTTGGACAAAGAAAAAAAGTCTGTTGAATTTATCAAATGAAAACTAAATTTTGATTTTAAAATAGAAAACTATAGAGTATATAAGAAAAAAAAAAAGAAAATAGGATTAAAAAAAAAAAAAAAGGAAAAAAAAAAAGGAAAAGGGGGGAAATAAAAAAAAAATAAGAAAAAGAAAAGGGGAGGAAAAGGAGGTAAATAAGGAAGAAAAGAGAGAAAAGGGAAAAAGGAAAAGTGGGGAGATAAGGAAGGGATTATATCAATATGACTTCATTGCTGTGCTAAAAATAATCACATTAGAGAGAAATGTCGCATTTTTTTCATAATAATTAATCAAGGCTTGAATTGAATCCAATATAAATAAAGTACATATACATCAAAGAAACAGGTAATTTAATTACAAATGTTTCAAAATCTGCATAGCATGAACATTAAACAAGTAAATTATCCCATCGCTCCCTCGTTTCAAAATATTCTGAAACAATAGCGAACCCATAGACAAATTTGTAATTA
Organism: Aedes koreicus; assembly: GCA_024533555.2. Lineage (NCBI taxonomy): Eukaryota > Metazoa > Arthropoda > Insecta > Diptera > Culicidae > Aedes > Aedes koreicus. The sequence continues at coordinate 1,277,502 of JAHHFK020004150.1, forward strand.
TAATTTTCACTTCCCTTTATCTAACCTGTTTTATGTAGATCTGATTATATCAATAGTCATTATAAGTACTCTTCCAACTATCTCGATGCTTAGTATGTTTTAGAGCAATTTACCGACCTGATTGCCCGCAAACGAACAAACAGACTCAATCTATCGTATGTTGGAACTAGTGACCATTGTATTGTTTGAGTAAAAAGTTAAGGTGAAAGTTGTTTGAATCCTCAAATGGCTGAGCACGAATTTACTTGTTGGAAATCAAAACGATTTCATATCCTACAGTAGACCACTTCAATTCATAAGTTTAAATATCGAGCCGATATTTGTGGACTTCATATATCATCACCCTAAATGCAACAAATGGATACATTGATAATAATTCTTCCTCTTCCAAACAGGTATCATGGCCGGTTCCAATCGTTCCGGTGATTTGGCCGACGCACAAAAGAGTATTCCCATCGGTACGATCTGTGCCATCCTGACCACTTCAACCGTCTATCTGTCCTGTGTGATGCTGTTTGCCGGAACGGTCGACAATTTGCTGCTGCGTGATAAGTGAGTGTCACACCCAACCATGACCATAATCGAAACACTACCAACTGTAGAGTTCAATCGCTACGCACAATCGAATCCTTCTGTGCTAGTTACATTTGCATCCATTGAGTAAGCATTCTAATTTATGTTGTTCTTTGTCTCCTCCCACCCACGCGTAACCCAGATTCGGGCAATCGATAGGAGGCAAGCTAGTGGTAGCAAACATGGCCTGGCCGAACCAGTGGGTCATTCTGATTGGATCGTTCCTGTCCACCCTCGGAGCTGGACTGCAAAGTTTAACCGGTGCCCCCCGACTGTTGCAGGCCATCGCCCGGGACGGCATCATACCGTTCCTAGAGCCATTTGCCGTATCATCAAGCCGTGGTGAACCAACCCGTGCCCTTATCCTGACCATGTTCATCTGCCTGAGTGGCATCCTGCTTGGCAATGTTGATCTGCTGGCTCCGCTGTTGTCTATGTTCTTCCTGATGTGCTATGGCTTTGTGAATCTGGCCTGTGCCGTCCAGACTCTGCTGCGAACACCCAACTGGCGGCCGCGTTTCAAGTTCTACCATTGGTGAGTACATCAGTCTGCTGGTTAATTCCGTTTTCCCATTAGAATTAGTTGAATCACGTTCTATTTTAAAACGGCACCTGTGCTTTGTTTAATTCACTTTGCGTTAAAAAGGAGTCATAAATTTACTGCAACTATGAGCTACATGCTTCAAATTTTTTGATGATAGATAGCCAAAACAAGCTAGACTCAAAGCAATCTACCGAAAATTAATTTTAGATCACATTTTAATTGTATGCATAACACGACACTTGTACCACCGGAGTGACACTGGACACAATCTCGGCTGACGACGACACGAATCACGTGGCTGTTCCATTCCGGTGGCTCAAACACTATCCCTTGCTCGGGCGCGCAACAATTAATGTGTACATCACTTTCTTCATCGCTTTGTTCTTCTTTTCCATTTCCATATCCGTGCCTGTTCCGGACTACAATATCGGTTTCCGCGGTTGCTGTCGTGATAACCAATCATGCACAATGGCCAAACAACGACAACGATGATGACGATGTTTGCATGCAACAATAGGTCACTATCACTGATTGGTCTAACGCTGTGCATGTCGATTATGTTCATGACATCCTGGTACTTTGCTCTGATTGCGATGGGAATGGCAGTTCTCATTTACAAGTACATCGAATACCGAGGGTAAGTTCCAACAACCAAGAATTTTAATATCCGTTCGAGTACGTCGAGTATAATAGACTGTAAATCATCCACTCCCTGTAAATGTACATCACCGACACAATCCGGTACCAATCCCTATGGTTAACGCCTCAATTGCATCCAGCAGCACAATGGTTGCAATTGATGTTCCGTGATTAACAAGGGAAGCTGATACTATCAATCTGAAATGCACACCTGGTAATCCGATGTCCCTTTGTATATCTCACTTTCTGTCTCTATTTTCCCATCTATCGCCCTCGCACAACGCACACAAAAAAAAACAACAACAACAACAACCAACTCTCCAGAGCCGAGAAGGAATGGGGTGATGGCATCCGTGGTATTGCACTATCGGCTGCCCGCTATTCGTTGCTCCGGCTAGAGGAAGGCCCACCACATACCAAGAACTGGCGCCCGCAGATCCTCATGCTGGCCAAGATGAACGACGATTTCACGCCCAAGTATCGCAAGCTGTTCTCGTTGGTTTCGCAGCTTAAAGCCGGCAAAGGTCTGGTGGTGGTCGTTTCGCTAATCCAAGGTGATTTTACCAAACGAGCCGGCGAGGCCGCAGCTGCCAAGCAGAGCCTCCGGAAGCTGATGGAAGATGAGAAGGTTAAAGGATTCTGCGATGTGATGGTTGCGTCCAACGTGGCCGATGGCCTTTCGCACGTGTAAGTTCGGTTAATCTTGTGGAAGGTGTTCTGTTTTATCTAATGGTATAAATATTCTTGTCTAACAACCACCATAGCGTCCAAACGATTGGCCTCGGTGGCATGAAGCCGAACACCGTGATCCTTGGCTGGCCGTACGGTTGGCGCCAGAGTGAAGACGATCGCACATGGCATGTGTTCCTGCAAACTGTCCGAAACGTTAGTGCTGCTCGGATGGCGCTGATGGTGCCGAAGGGAATCAACTTCTTCCCAACGTCGCAGGATAAGGTGAGTTTGACGGGATAGGTTTGATAAATTCGAGGAACGACGTAAATCAGCTCTTTTTTTATTGCTTATTGTGAATACTGAAATGATCGATGAGTGACATTTTGTAGTGGCAGTGATTCAATGTGACGATGCCATGTACCTTTTTTAGCTTAATAAGCCAAGTTTTGCAGTGTTGTGCAGTAAAGTAGCGGAACAGAATGTTTGAACATAAGGTGCATGTAGAAGGCTGAAAAACTATTTGAATCGCATTTTTTTTTTCTACTTTTTAACAGCTGGTAATCTGAGTTACTACTCCATTATTAAGTCTGAACTGTAATAAGACAGAGAACATATGGTGTTTGAGATTGACATCCTTTTTCAATGTGTGAAAACTGATGACCTAGTTTAAAGTATTTCCAGCGTCTAGCCGTGCCCAAATGAAAAAGATTTTTTAAAAATATTTTTGTTTTTTAAAAGAAGGGGAATTGGGTTTTTTTTTGTTTTTTTATGTTTTTGGGGGTAGCAAGCCGTGCTTGGAAACTGACGTGTTTTGTTTTTGCTGCGTCCTTTTCGCAAAAAAATAAAATCAAAAATATATTCGTAATTCAACCTAAACGAACAATGAAATCATCAAATCTCCCCGTGTTTTGTGTAAGATGTAGTGAATATAATCGATTCCCTCCCAAAATTTGTGACGGTCTGTAGTTTTTCCCCGTTTTTTTCGTTTTTTGTGCTTTGCTCCCGCACCCGGAGGAAGAGTTACTATCAGCTTAGTTGCGTTTGTTAGTGCTGTTAGTATTGTGTCACGCGGACATAAATGATTAAATTAGAGTGTTTTTCCGCTTTATCGCGAGTGAATTGATTATTATAAGCAGTTTAGAAGTCGATATAGAATCGCTTCAGAGCAGGGGGATTTTGATCATTGACAGAGTGTGTAGAGAGAAAAAAGAAAACCAGTGCAATGTAAAAAACGGCCATTTGCTGGTCAGAAGCAAAGAACGAAGCTAACGCGCAGGCGCGCGTGACTGGCTGGCATATAATTTCAGATGCACTCATCACGTGGTGTACAGATGGAGAGCTGTGAAGTTTATTTTCTTTCGTTTCACAATGATTGTAATTTTTCAAGTTAAATTTCTTCTCGGAAGTGCTTTTTTTACCTATGATTTTCATTGCATTGCATTTGTGCGTGAAGTACTAATTGTATTCGGACTGTTCCATTCGAAAATGATGATGTGAAAATATTTGACGAATAGCGGAATGCTACTTCTCTAGAGACATAAATGCATCCTTTAGCATCACAGGGAAGCCGTCCAAATGAAGACTGTACATCAGAAATAATTTCCGGTGAGATCCATCTGATTATAACTAAATTTGAACGATCCTACTAAATACGTGCCATTCTCAAAACAATAAGATTTGATGATGGAAGTGTATGCACAGTACCTATATCAATTTGATGTTTGTACTGTGTCTATGCGGGGCTTGTTGTAAGTGAAAGTGACCTCGGAATGGACGTGAGTAACCAGGCATTCTGAAATGGGTGACTGAAACCCAACAGAGCTATCACCATTCAACTCCCAGGCTCAAAATGTTTGTCGAGTTGACAACAGTTCGTTTAACTGCAAACAATTTTCCTCCATAAAAACACTACCGGACGGTGAACGTTGGATTGTATATACAAACACACTCAATGATGAAGCCCATTTAAGGTCTAATTTTTTTCGTAACGTTCTGCTGAAAAAATCATAGCAAAGTGGAGCGTTCCTTCAGCAGCGGATCTATTCCGATCTAAATAATTGAGCGGTGTTTAAAGCAAACGGTTTGATTTTTTCAACATGTGTTTTGCCACGCATACAAAAATTATGTACAAACAATCAAGTCGTTAGGTTTGAATACGGCTAGGTAATAGCGACAATTGATGGAAATGGATCCACTGCCGAAGTAGAGCTCCATCGTGATACGGCGCTCCTATCACGGAGGCCCCGTGGTTGTGACTTTTTCTGTTCAACTAGTTCTACACATTCCACATTCTTTTTTTTTCAATGATGAGACGAAGTTGGATCCACGAATAGACCTAATATGGTGCTTATAGACCGACATTACATCTATATCCGTCAAATGTTTTCGACTTAATAAAGTTAGTTGGTCAACTTTCCATGGTTCTGGACAGCAAACGTCTTATTAAGTATGTCTAAGCAAAGTTATAACTAGTTGAAGATCGTTTCCAGCTCAATTACTTTATAATCGACCGTTTTAATCGACCGCTGCATATCAGGTTGAGTCAAGGGACATGTGCCCTATATTTTTATTTAGAAATATTTCCAACCGATTGGTGCAACAGTCAGATGTGACTGAGTAATTAACGTTAGAAACTTACCATTTTTTGTAACGCGCATATTTTTCATACCCGTATCGTGTAAACCTATATAGAAAACAAAGACGTAGTCTAAGTCAAAGATTAGACAATTTCGGAAAGAGCTGGACAAAAACTAGGAAAAATAAATCCATGAAACAAATTTTCCTTGAATCTTACAGAAGCCCGCACGGGACCTATAGTGGAAGAAATGAACGATGTTGGAATATTCTCACCTCCTTCTTCGCTTCTTCAGCTGCTTAAAATTGCTCGAACAGTTCCTGCAGTTGGCCAGCAGGTTCTTGTCAGATTCTCACAATCGACACTTACAACGCTACCAAGTGGTAGAAAACTAAAACCGTTCTACATACATTTTTATGGTTTTTCCATATAAATTTCATCCGCTTTTGAAAATTAACCAATGATGACGGATTTGGATCAAATAAGGCTTAGGGTGGTATGGATTAAATGGCACCGTTATTCGCAGGATACTCAAAAACTGGGCACTGAACCAGCCACCACCAACAATACTCAGGATCACTTCGGTGAAGATTTTAACACCCTGAGCCATTTTACAACGACCAGAAAAACTACTTGTTTTCAATGCTTTACGCTATTTCAATAGGATCGAATGAACACCCAGGTTGAAGATTCCCGAGTATACGAAACTATCAAATCAATAGCGAGTTTCTTATTTAACCTTACTAAAAGTTACAAAAAGTTACAAACAGTGCATTAGCGTCAAAATGACCTATGACTTTGGCGCACTCTAAAAATCATCTGAAAGGTATAGGTGCTGAGAATAGCACTCTCACCAGGTTTTTTTTTTAATTTAGCCATTTGAAACACGTGGGCACCTGAAACAGGTTCCGGTAGTAATCTGAACACTTTCACAATTTCATTTGCTGATGCCGTTCAACGGGTTAAAAATCATGAATTTTCCTCCAGAACTACAAAAACTCCATTTCATGTGACAGATAAGGGATTTGGATGCTTTTGGATACTCTGGAATTGTTTCCAGTAGGGATCAAACCGGACATTTCAAGAAGATAATGTACTGGTTCCATCCGTTGGCTCGAAAATCATGATTATTCATCCAAAAGTACATGAACATCATGCCATTGACAAAAAAGGGGATTTTGCTACTACCGAATACTGTGGATCCGATTCAGATTTGCCCTATAAGGATACTTTCAGAACGTCATGTATTGGTACTGTTTGATCGCACAATATTCATGATTTTTCACCCAGAAATACTATACTTGGACATCTAGTGATAAACCAATAACGGATTTTGCCCCTTCCTGATACTCTGGAACCGGTTCCGATAGAGCTCAAAACGACCACTTTCAGAGCCTCATGTATAAATTTTTCATCCAAAAATACGTAGACATTATGCTATGGACCAACAAAGGAACTTGATCACTTCCGGATACTCTGGCATCGGTTTCCAAAAGGAACACTTCCAGAACCTAATATACTGATAACGATCGACGGCTCAAAATTCACAGTTTTTCACCAAAAGTTTCATAGACATCATGCCATGGAAAAACACGGGGATTTGGCCACTTCCGGATATCGTAGAACCGTTTCCGGTAGGACCCAGTAAAGGCACTTTTAGATCCTCATGTTTGCACGGTTGCAATGCATGATTTTTCAACCAGAAGTATAAAAGTGCCATTCAATCAATAGATACTCTGGAATAGATTCCGATAAGGCATCACAAAACACTCTCCGAACCTTACATACTGGTGCTCAGTACTGGTGATGGCTCAGTATTCATGATTTTTACCCGAAAGCAACGGATCAATTAGGGATTTGACCCCTTCCAGATTCCCTTAAACCAGTTTCAGCACGCCTCTAGTGTTGGGAATCGAAAATCTTTGACAGTGGTTTGTTCAAACTTCTATAGAGAACAACTGGTGCAAGTTTGATCAAACCATCGTAATGCTGTTTTAATAAAGATACTGTAAAAAAAAACCATTAATGGACTTATTAAACTTATTTAATCACGAATTACAGGTCATTTTGTGTACCAATTTACTTACTATTAGTTAGCCTTTATTGAAGAGTAATCTGTAGGACAGGGCGACGAAATTGGATCACGAATCTAATTTCCATCTCGTTCAAGATAATGACCCAGAACATTCCTCGAAGCTCGTAATGGGATAGCTGCTCTACAACATCTAGTGAACGCTTTCACATCCTCTCCAGTCAGGTTGAGATCTGAACCCCATAGAGAATTTGTGGGATTATCTTGAACGGAAAATCCGGGAACATACGATTCAGAATAGAAATCAGCTAAAGGAGATTCTCATGGAAAAGGGCCAGAAGAACTCTCCCGCAACAATCCAAAAATTGGCTCTTTTTATGAAAAAATGCCTACAGAGTGTAATTACTGCAAAATGAGGCCATACCAAGTATTATTTTGATTTCGTTTTGAGGAGTTACTTTCCATGTACGGACGATTTCTTATGTTAATTTTGTCACTTTTCTTTGTCTAATTTATTTTTAAAAATAAATAATTTTTTGTTTATTTGATTACTGGTTATTAATAAAACGATATTATACTCAAGAAAGCTGTCGTTTATAAGTCATTCGAATTGAATCGAAAAATCCACATTTGTGTACACTGTGGTGATGTCTTCAAACTAAAAACATCGTAAATTTGATTGAATGTCTTTTTTTTCTATAATCACCTAATAAGGCGTTACATTAGCCAATTCAATTCAATGCTAAAAAAAAGTAACCACCCATAATTTCTCCCCGCAGATCTCCGGCAACATTGACATCTGGTGGATTGTGCACGATGGTGGCCTCTTGATGCTACTGCCGTTCCTGCTCAAGCAGCATCGCTCCTGGAAGAACTGCAAGATGCGCATCTTCACCGTGGCTCAGATGGAGGACAACTCAATCCAGATCAAGAAGGACCTGAAGATGTTCCTGTACCACTTGCGAATCGAAGCCGAGGTCGAAGTTGTTGAAATGGTGAGTACACGCTACGGAATCAGGACCACGGCACGGGACGTGATAAATGTTAACATAATTTTTTTTTTACATGTTTCCTCCCATCCACATGAAAGCTCTCTCTACGTTCCCCGTAATCGTATCTGGGAATTGTTTTGTCTAGGCTCATGTAATGCCAGAGGACTTTAGTGTTGTTGAGAATACCAGTAAAATGTTATTTACAGACGCGGGTCGGCGAGGGGAAGCTGTCGAAAAAGAAGGCGTGAAGAGTGTCATAATTGAATTTCCCAGCGCACAAAAACACGAACAAAGTCCTCGGGCTTCTAAATCCTTTGGCATTCTATTATATTTTTTCCGCCAGCACGCTTTCTATTTACTCTTGTTCTTCTCGTTTCGGTTCTCTATCTCATGGCCGTTGGGCTCCGGGCGATCGTCAGAATGGTCCTATGATGGAGTGTGTCGCTGTTGGTCCTTCCTAAAGGAGAAAACAGACGGGAATGCTGGGCAATGCTGAATATCGGGTGCCGTTTCACTTGATCCCTCTTGGAAAGCCCCGAACCGGACGCTGTGCAAACATTATATTTTGTACGATGTGTTATTGTTTTATATTTCACCAGTAGGGTGGAAGATTTCGGTTTTTAGTTCACATCGAGCACCATTATTGCCCTTGGATACCGTGACCAAACACGCGTGAACCGGGCCAGATGGAACATATTTTTCAACTTCCAATTAAACTGTGTATTGTTTGACAATCGATATATTTATGCATTCGGAGCAGGTAAACATTTATGTAGGGCAATTTTAAGCCGTTTATAGTATCAGCCTTGCAGAAAACAAGGTTGCCCTTGTGCAGAGTAACGGTAGCAGATACATCGTGTTCAGCGTGCATCATTTATGCTTATAATTTTCACAGACAATCGAAATGTTGCATTATTTATCAAGGACAATTTGAAGTTAATTTTGTATCTAGGTCGTATTGATGTATTGATTATTCTCTGAAACTATTAAGATACACCCTGTAAAGGCGCAAATGACAATAGATAGATATGCAATGCTACTTCTTTCTTCGAGCATGTTTAAAACGCGTATTCCCAAATCATCAAATCCGCACTGATAAGCACTCTACTGATTTTTCTTCTTGTGGTACTGTCAGAACAAAAACCACTCCGAAAGTAGCTTTCAGGTCCGTCTTGCTACAATTGAACAAAGTGGACCATCATCATTTGTACAAAGAAAAATCTCCATTGTCATCCCAAATCACTGCCAAGCCCCGAAAAATCTTTCCATCCGTCTTCAAGTTCGTCCCGCAAATGTACCATCCCAATATCGCACCCACACCAACCACTCAAAGTGATAATCCTTTTTTTTTTTGTGCTCACTGTCTTCGTCTAGATGTATTCGTATTCTACACCCACCTAAGAACAAAACGAGTTGTCGTTTTCGTTTCATAAATAACATCATGATCGTTTGTAGGCTCACGTTCTTTTTCTGTTTTTGTTCTGCGAACCTTCTCGACACCTTCGGTGAACAATCCGGGAAAAGCTACCGAACCCACCATCGGCTTGTTTTTTTTTTTTCGCTTAAATGATAATTTATTTCTCATCACTTCGTTTTTCCGCCAGCTTCGGTCGAACAATCAGTGCGTCGAACCGAACTGCGACGGTCCTAAATCGAAGATATAGTTTACAGGACTAAAAAGGAAAATAAGCAAATTTTAATTAAAAATTTGGTCAAATGCAAACAAATTTAAAGGGTGACTGGTTCTTAGAAGGTGACAACAAAGTTTGCAGGAACAGTAAATAATTAATTTTTTATGGCCATTATAATTTAAAGATTTCTTAGTATAATGGACACATTGATGGTACCATGGATGCAATCAACAGAAAATTTATTGAAGATTTCAAATGTTTCGGTTGGTTTAGTGACATTATCAGAAAGATTTTAATTTTTTTTTTATATTTTGTTGCCTTCCAACTGATCATATATTTTCATGCTGACCTTTTGATCCTATTCAATTGAATAAATTTTAAATAGCTTGATGATGTTTCTTAGTGATTTTCAATTGATCAAAAACTAAGCTTCAGAATCCCAATATTGAGTATTTTTTTTTTTAATTTTTGTTCATTCAAGGTAAATAACTGCTCAGCAACTTGTAAGACACATGCTAAATACTGTCATAAGTCCTTGTGGTGATAGTACGCTACACATCATCTAGAAAATTATAGTGAAATCTAAATTTCAATAATCTTTCACACATCCATCATTCCGGTGCTTAAAAATTCAAATGTCATCCCGTTGATAATGTACAAGGGTAGTTAGCAAACGGGTAGAACATCTTCAGAAGGGTGGTTTTAAAATATCGTTTCAGCTCTAACCCGCACTGAAAATTATGTTTCATAATTTAGCTTTCACTTGTTTTGTGAACATGGATTTTGTACATTGAGCAAATGTCTCTTTAATTGTATGAAAAAATCCTATTTCTTGTCATCAGGTGAATTGCTATCATTACACTTTTTTGTAGAATGCACGAAATGAATTTCGTGCCACTCGCTGCCTTTTCTATCGTTCTCATACATGTTGGTGTTGCTGCTGAGGTGGGTGGGAATCATATCCCGAAATAAAACCTTGTGATTTGTGACTTTATACTCACTAATCGACTTCTTACGAGTAATCATGACCTATTTGTAACAAAATATGTGTAGCTCTTGTATTGTTGTCGTACAATGTACAGAAGTTCTGTCTGTGTCAAACGCTTTGTATTTTCGACAGTTGCGCGTGCAGCATTTTATACGAAAATAGCTTCATAAATAATACAAATCAGTTTCGTTGCAGAGAATAATGAATAGATTCGTGAGTTCTACCTTGGGCAGCGTAATATAAACGAAATTAATTTTTCAAAGTGCTCCATCAATTCCGAATTTTGTCCTATCATACTCCCAAAGCTTGATGTTAATTAGTTGATTAGTGAATTAGTTAGTCAAAATTTTCCATCTTCAACTTAACCAAAAACTGCTTTTACTACTACTTAAACATCGGCATAATTAGACATTAATTGTTTGCCGAGTTGAAGGTTTGATATCTTTACTATACAAATCTTAAACATACGAGATTTATCTGCTGAACTAAGAACCACAATGTGTGTGGTAGCTAGGCAAAAGATTGTCTGCTCGATCGGATACCACCTTTCAAACATGCTCAATTTCAACTACTTCTATTCAATTTCACAACCTGCCGTGCTCTTATGGTCTTATCAATACTTTCTCTTCACATCTTTGGTTCTAGCAGAAATTGTTGTCCACTCCTAGTGTTGTAAGGTCTGTATCCACATTAATCCGGACACCTTCAAATCATTGTAACTTTTGAAATATTGCACGTAGGAATGACAAATTGCACTGTGGTATAGCTGAGAGTCTAAGATGAAAAAAAACTATGATTGATGTTTACATTTCATGTTTAGTATTCAAGATGGCGACGAAAGAAAACCAAGTGCGCGAGCGAATTTTGTACGGGCGTACGGCAAATCCTGACTTGTCAATACGGGACCTTGCAAAAACATTGGATTTGCCTAAATCCACTGTTCACGATGTGCTCAAATCATTTTCGGAACGTTTGACGGTGGAGAGGAAACCGAGAAGTGACAAAAATATTGGACGCGCTGATCATGTCATGGACCGAAAGGTGAAAAGGATATTAACGAAAAACCCAAATCTCTCCATTCGAACGGTGGCTCGTAAAATAGGGATGTCGCCTGGTTTTGTCTAAAAATCAAAACAACGTTTGGGACTTAAGTCGTATAAAGTAAAAACAGTTCCAAATCGCAACGACAAACGGAGCTTGGCAGCAAAATCACGGGCTCGACGTTTGTACTGCGAATATTTGACGAAGTTTTCATGCGTTGTTATGGACGATGAAACTTATGTCCTGGAGGATTTCAAGCAGCTTCCAGGGCTGGCTTTTTATTCAGCTATGGCCAGAAATGCTACAGCTGAGCATTTCAGAACGAAGAAGGCATCGACATTTCCCAAAAAATACCTTGTATGGCAAGCAATTTGCACGTGTGGCAAAAAGAGTAAAACTACAAGCACAATCAACAAGGAGATCTATCAAAAAGAGTGTCCTCAAACCTCAAACCCGCCAAATTGCCCAGAGCTACGACCAATCGAGAGATATTGGGCTCTGATGAAGTGGAAGCTTTCTGGAAAGAAGCAAGAAATCAAAGACATCAAAGACTTCCAGCAAATTTGGACAAAGACGGCTTCTACGATTTCTGAAGAGTCTGTACAAACCCTAATGGACGGAGTTAAGCGCAAAGTTCGAAAATGTTATGCAAATACCGAATAACTATGTTTTGTCTTCACGAATTGTTAAAACACATCCCATGAATCTGAAATAAACAACTACGACGGAAATATAATGCGAAATTTATGTTTTATTCATGTTTTGAGGTGTCCGGATTATTGCGGATACAGACCTTATGTTGATAAAAAGGATATTTCCAATTTTCAAACATTATAATTGATTACGTGCTTCATGCGACAACAAAAACCATGATTAGTTAAATGTAGTTAAGGGCTTCTAAGCTGTCGCCTTTCTTGGAGAAATGTTTAGAAAAGTTCGGGAAAAGTTGGGTAAATTTTCCAAAAATTTTACAAACATTTGATACTTTAAGGTCTGTATCCACTATAATTCGGACACCACAAAACTAGATAAAACACAAATTTTGCATTACAATCCAATTGTAGTTGTTTACTTCAGATTGATGGAATATTTTTTCACGAAGCCGTTATTCGGTATTTGAATAAAATTTTCGAACTTTGCGCTTAACTCACTGTAACGACTCTTCAGATATCGCGGTGACCGCCTATGTCCAAATTTGCTGAAAGTGGTTAATAAGGAATCAATCCCTGCTTCTTACGAGAAAGCTTCCGCTTCATCAGAGTCCAATATCTCTTGATTGAAGATAACTCTGGACAAAATGGCGGATTTGTGGTTTTCGGTACAATATTCACTTGATTTGCTTTGTACCACTCCACCACAGTTTTAGCATAATGGCATGATCGGCCAAATCGGACTAGAACAAAGGTTTTTCTTTGTGGTTTTTCAATAAGGGTAGCAATCGCTTCTACAGGCACTCTTTTTGGTAAATCTCTTTGTAGATTGTGCCTGTAGTGACAAATGGTTTCCTCTTTCTGCCACACGTGCAAAATGCTAGCCAAACAAGGTATTTTTGGGAAATTTCGATGCCTGCTTCATCCAAAAATACTCAGGTGTAGCCCCGGATGCTGCTTGAAATCCTCCAAGACATAAATTTCATCATTCATAACAACGCATGAAAACTTCGTCAAATATTCGCAGTACAAACGTCGAGCCCGTGATTTTTCTGTCAAGTGCTAACTAGAAAATGAGAATAAAGATTAGTTATTTCCATTTAAATCCAACTTCCTTTATTGCTTATCCTGACAGAAACGCGTATTTTGTGTACAATGTGCAGACTTCTTCAGTGTCGTGCACTAATACTCGACTTTTTTTTTCAAAGACGAGTATTAGTAAACGACACTGAAGAAGTCTGCACATTGTAAACGAATTACGCGTATCTGTCAGGATTAGCAATAAAGGTAGTTGGAATTAAATGGAAATTACTAATCTTTCTTCTTATTTTCTCGTTTCAAAAATGATTTGACCATACAGTGGATTTAGGTAAATCCATTTTTTTTTTTTTTTGCAAGGTCCCGTATTAACAAGTCAGGATTTACCTAACGTCCGTACAAAATCCGTTCGTCGCACATCTTGAATACGAATGAACGTAAACATCATTTTTTTTTATTTTGGAACGTAAACATCAATTATTTTATTTATTTGTTTGTATAAAAGACACCCTATACCTCAGCAAAAACTTTCACTCTTTTTGTGGAGCTTGTCGTATAAGATGCTTTATAAAAAAAACCATTCGGGTCTTGAGAATATCTCTAAATTTCATTCAACAAAAGAGGCAATTAGCCGGCGTCGGTGGTGTAGTGGTAAAGCGTGACTGCTACTTGGCACCCCAGTGGGTCTGGGTTCAATCCCAGTCGACGTCGGTGGTTTTTCTGAGGCGAAAAAATCTGGTCACGTCTTCCTTCGGAAGGGAAGTAAAGCCGTTGGTCCCGGTTCATATTCATGAGTCGTTAGGTAGGGTCCAGGTGGTGGAGTCGTCTTCCTGGCGTCGGTGATTGTCACCATGTGAGGAAATAGGCCGACGTAAAATAAAGATTAAAAAAAAAAAAAAAAGAGGCAATGCAATGAGAAAGATGATAGTCTTATAATGTTACTTATATCAAATCTTTCCCAAACCCATCGACAACCCCAAATCCAATACAAATCCAATCCAAATTTAATCTAAATCCAATCCAAATCCAATCCAAATCCAATCCAAATCCAATCCAAATCCAATCCAAATCCAATCCAAATCCAATCCAAATCCAATCCAAATCCAATCCAAATCCAATCCAAATCCAATCCAAATCCAATCCAAATCCAATCCAAATCCAATCCAAATCCAATCCAAATCCAATCCAAATCCAATCCAAATCCAATCCAAATCCAATCCAAATCCAATCCAAATCCAATCCAAATCCAATCCAAATCCAATCCAAATCCAATCCAAATCCAATCCAAATCCAATCCAAATCCAATCCAAATCCAATCCAAATCCAATCCAAATCCAATCCAAATCCAATCCAAATCCAATCCAAATCCAATCCAAATCCAATCCAAATCCAATCCAATCCAAATCCAATCCAAATCCAATCCAAATCCAATCCAAATCCAATCCAAATCCAATCCAAATCCAATCCAAATCCAATCCAAATCCAATCCAAATCCAATCCAAATCCAATCCAAATCCAATCCAAATCCAATCCAAATCCAATCCAAATCCAATCCAAATCCAATCCAAATCCAATCCAAATCCAATCCAAATCCAATCCAAATCCAATCCAAATCCAATCCAAATCCAATCCAAATCCAATCCAAATCCAATCCAAATCCAATCCAAATCCAATCCAAATCCAATCCAAATCCAATCCAAATCCAATCCAAATCCAATCCAAATCCAATCCAAATCCAATCCAAATCCAATCCAAATCCAATCCAAATCCAATCCAAATCCAATCCAAATCCAATCCAAATCCAATCCAAATCCAATCCAAATCCAATCCAAATCCAATCCAAATCCAATCCAAATCCAATCCAAATCCAATCCAAATCCAATCCAAATCCAATCCAAATCCAATCCAAATCCAATCCAAATCCAATCCAAATCCAATCCAAATCCAATCCAAATCCACTTCAATTGATCACTTCAAAATAAAAAAAATAAATGATCACTTAAAAAAAAAGTTAAAAAAAACTACAAGGGGCAGCCCAATTTGAACAAGCGATTCACTGTAAAAGCTTTGCAAAAAGCCATTCCAATCGAGCAGGAAACTTGTCCAATGGATGAGATGTTGCCTCTTTCTTAATACAGGCTCTTTTTTATTTTTTTTGTGTTGGGAAATTGACTCGTTTCTATTTGACATGCTACTTTTGCGGCAAGCTTGCTCTATATTTGCGCTTCGGAATAATATAGAGACCGTTTAAATTTCCGAGCCGTGTTTGAAATTGTACACAAGATTTAAGGTATGCGACGAAGTGGAAGCTGAAATTATTTCAGCCAACGTTGGCTGGCAACTGACAATAATTTGGAACAGTTTGTTAGATAAATTCCTATCAAACGAACTCTTCGACTGGGAAATTGGTCGTCCTAAAAAGAATGGAATGCAGTGGTCTATGTTTGATTCAAACAGTTCGATGGAACTGTCATATGGCCCAATACAAGCGTCACATTAGCAAGTTATTAGCAGATAATTGAAATCAATATCTGCATATGATTGATAGCTGATCATGTTAATGTTGGTAGTTAATGCATTTTGGGCACACATTAGCGATGATGTGTTCCCAGGTGGCTCATACAGCTGATATAACTCAACGTTACGTCATACCTTAAGATGGCTGGACCAAATGGATCACACATATTTCGCTTCTCGTGGATGTGCCAACCGGCGGGCAATGAATTCTCCACTGGCTTGGTCAACCGACTGCCTAACCAACCGCTTGCTAGCAATAGCTGAGCTGAGTTGGCTACCTGGCCAACGGTTGCTCGCCAGTGCATCCTTCAGGGTACTTACCACCGCCAGCTGCCAACCCAATACCGGCTCATTGCCGCTCCAAGCATATTCAAGACCACCGAACAAATGAAGCATTACGCGAAGGTGTACCCGTTATATATCGTTCACTGCTTTATATGATACCTCCCTTCCCTTACTTACATTTGAAATTTGTGATAGGAAAATACTGTGCATTTAGCAAATTTATTCTTCAAAATGAAATTATCAGACTTCACCTAATATTTGCGCTGCTTTCAGTACTTTAATGTTTAAGATCATTATGTTTCAATATTGAAATCGACACGTGGTTAATGTCCCAATCAATCGTTGAAACAATTTTGGAAATCGATCGAGAAACTACTGAGTTAGTAACGTTCAAAATTAAAAAATATTTCGTGACGCTCCAACTTTTCGCACTCGAAATGTGTTCCCCAGTATTGAAAACACACGACGTAGTCCTACGTCAAAACTGAAACACTTTTTTAAACTATCACTAGTAAACACGAACAAATTCCTTTAAATTCCACTAGAAAAAGCTTATCCTTTGACAGATAGACCTATTTCGTCTTCGACTTGCAGATTTAAAGAAAATAGTTAAGTGAAAATGGCAACCAAGCCTAAATCGGAGCCGAATAAGTTCATCGAGTTGAAGACGATCATCGCAGGTCTACACAAGAGTAGTGCGTTTCTAACGTGGTGATCTCTAGAGAGAATTACACCAGTCCGTCACAAGGTAAACGTAATAACAGCTACGAGTACCAAAATAATTACAAACATGGAGATCAAGCTATTGCGTAGCAGTATCAAGGTATTACTTAACTATTCACACAAAAAAGTTAGAATGTTATTCACTGCATTTAAAATTAGCAAAACAGTACTCAGATAGTTTTTCAAAGTTTTCTCACAAAAGTTACAGTAGCCGAAGTCCGCAAATCTGAAAGGAAAAAAAAATTACTTCTACATTCAATTCAAAAACCAATTAGAATTACAACGCTTAAAATCAAGTCTAGTTATAAATCGTTCTCCAGAAATATTTTCAGAAGAACAGCTAAATTTAGCTAACAAAGAACTCAATTTCGCAATTGTTTCAAACCCTGACAATACACAAATAATCATCAACATAGAGGCAGCAATCAACACTAATAACTTACACACATCACGAATACAAGAAATCAGGGTAGAATCAGCCAATATGTTTTAAACAATACAAACATGATGCATAACAAACAAAACACTTAAGAACAACAGATATTTAAAAAAAATCAAAAACAAACCAGTTTATTACTTGAAATCAGACAAATGTAATTTTACAATTATAATAGACAAACAAGGCTACGATAAAATTATGACTGACATAATACAAAACTTTGGTCTGTTTGGTCCAGAAAACAAAGAACAGACCTTCTTACAGGGACGGTAAAATGTGTAGAAATAGTTCTAAAAGAATGTAAAATAGTATTTGGAAATGACATTAGTAATCCCTAGAATTAAACGTCTTCCTTAAATTCGTGCTGAATGGTTAGTTATCTATTAAAGAATAAGGTTTTTCTAGTGGAATTTAACGGAATTTGCTCGCGTTTACTAGTCATAGTTTGAAAAACAAAAGTTCATTTTAAATTTTCCTAGTTTTCCAATCAATATTAGTCATCGAAATTGGAACCGCGGCCGACGGCGTTGCGATTTTTTGCGGTTCAGCCATATTAGCAGGTTATAGATAATCCAATAGACACCTTACAGTTGCTTCGATTGATGAGGGACTAAGCGATACAGCAATGAAGATAAATGAAAATGTTTTCGACCAATCTGTGTGCAGCCAGTTCCTTGCATGGCCTCCTTTAATTCATAAAATACTGTGTGGACCAAGGTGGGAAAAATTTATGAGTGAGAGATTGAAGTCCCATAATGGCACATAAAAGAGGAAAAAAACAATCACGATTCGTCGTCAAGAATCGAAATGAGGCAAACAGCGGTGCGATGCGCTGTGGTATCCACTCAGTCATATCAACAAGTTGGGTCTAATTGAAGAAAGACCATACGGTTGCTTTGATTATTGAGGCTCTAAGCGGTACAGCAAATGGGTCCTCCCTTTGCTCAGTCGGTATAGGCGCAGCTACAACGGTTTGTGGATCAAGTAGGCAAAATTTATTTTTCCTAATCGTGCCGTTTTCTCAAGATATGGTTGCAAAAATTGGCTTGACGCTCTTGTTTTGGTTACCTTTTTAAATTATGGGAGGATAAAGGTTTCCATATAAAGCTTCAGAATCGTTCACCCTTGTACCTGGAACCTCGTGAGGATTACACAATTGGTAGATTCAGGATAATCATTAGACATTTCTTATCAAAGTTCTATTCTTAGAATCGACACTTTTCGAACCTTCTTGATTTATTCCCACGTGTCAAACCAATCGAAATCAAATTCATCCTTTCTCAGGACCTAAAATAAGTTCTATTGCATTAATCACAGAAGACGAGGAAATGACCATGCTGATTTGTTATCTCTTGTACCCAGTTTTCGGAAACAATGGTTGATTAAAAGATTTACCTTTTTCATTTCAACAATTTTTTTTGCACCTTCCTTTCCCGCGTCTCTAGGATCTATATAAAGATAAAGCAAAACTGAATCCACAGGAAAACTTCTCGTTTACATTCTTTTTTTTTTTTGGTCCACTTCCTGTCAATCTGGCTGGTTCGTCGCCAGCGCATGCTGGGGGAAAAGTTTTTAAACATTAATTGTTTTCGACATTTTTTTGTTGTTGTTCAGCTCCCAGCACGTGATTAGGGCTTTCGAATGGAGCCACTCACTCCGGGATCAGGTTTCTACGAAGGTTTACTTGGTTTTTCCCACCCGGTCACTGTTTCATGTTTCCCCGACGAAATAAGAAAATCATTTTCCACAGGGTTGAGCGAGGTACTTGTTCGGTAGAGGCAAAAAAATTAAAGCGCTCCTGCTAGCTGCCGGTCGGATGGAAATTAAAATAATAAATTTAGTGTGCCTGAGTTAGATGTCCAAATTGCGGGGTCTACTTGTGCCACGAATGAAGAGCATGTAGAAAACGGGCCATATATTTTGCTGCTGCAGGTGACAGGTTTATGTGGCTTTCCATTGTGTGAAACCGTATTTCGGAACCCAAAGGATTCTGGAAATGTGGACAAATTTTTGAATTTGGGAAGTATCAGTAAACAGTGATTCAAAAATGGAAGCATGCAAAAAAAGAAGTCTTTGAACTTCAGCTTAAGCCTAAATAACGAAAAATAAGAGAAAGAGCTGCCTTTCAGCTTTTGATGCCATATTCAAATAATTAAAACAATTTAGGTTCATTTTTTAATCTAAAATCTGACTCCGTTGCTGGAAGATGTGATAAATTTTGTAAGGATTTTTGTTTCTCAGTATTTTACTGTCACCCCTCACATATTGACCCCAAAAGGCATTCAGTCAGGTTACCCAATCCATGAATTCAGTTTACGGTCAACTAATCTCGAAAAACAATGTTTCTTCGTTAAGCACTTTCTCAAGCTAAACACGATTAAATGGAGTCCAAATTATTTGCTCTCCATTCCTTTTCCTATTGCTACTCTGCCGTACTAAATCACGCGCAGCTATCGTTAAATCGTTACCCTTGGTATTCTCATCAATCTTCAATCGACCCAATGTGTTCGTACCAGCAGGGGTGGTGTAGTATTTATCTCATACCCTTATCGAAAATTGCCCTCCAAACAGCAACGAAACGGGAGAAAAAAAACTTTCTGAATGAATTTTGAAGTATGCTCCATACCATGGGGAAAGAGCTTGGTCCCGAGTTTAAAAGTTTTATTCATATTATCATCGCTGATGATTACTTCATTTTCTTGTTTTTCACCCTCCCCAGATGGATAGCGATATCTCGGCGTACACCTACGAGCGAACCCTGATGATGGAACAGCGCAACCAGATGCTCCGGAAGTTGCATCTCAACAAGCGCGAAAAGGAGAATGTCGTAAGTATTTGCTCTGAGCATTTCCACGAACAAAAGAGTTCAAACTCATTTTTCTACATGTTGTGTTCTTTTTTTCGGTTTTCTACTCATGTTCTCATTGCCATAGTGACAAATATTTCATCACAAACACCGGTGTGCAGGTGGGACCGGATTCTCTATCGAAACCTATGCGATCTGAACCAAATTCCATGAATAGATTGATCTCAGCTAGTTGCTCGATTCGCATAATCGGCTTTCCGAATTTCTGGCTACGTTTATTTGATAATTCGATAGGGGATGTTTCTAGCTGGCAGTTGAAAAAGACATTTTCGGTTGCGTCATTTAATGCGCAATAGTAGGCCTTTTTCTTGTGTAAGGCATGTAATTTAAACTCAAAATAGTGTCGGAACTAAATTTATCCGAAGTTGGCTCAAAATTGAATTATTTCTTAAATAATTCAACATTATTCTGCCACTGCTAGTCATCGACACAACCAAGCGGCCCAACATCTCTGCACACCAGTGTAATCACATCTACCAAAAACAATATTTTGAAAGCAGATAAAGTTTCTCGGCTCATCCCGTCTTATGAGGCGAACTCAGCAGGAAATGAGCGAAAAATAAATCATCGGAACGCTCAAGTTTCAACATAAGACTATTTTTGCAACCAGAAGTTTTCCGCAGCCTCCCGACACGTGGGTGTGAGACATATCGCATCGAAAATTGGCAATGACAAGAAACATTTTTCCCATCCGTTGTCTCTCCCTCCCGCAACAGGCACATGTCTTTGTTTATACCGACAAATGATGGATTAAGGAGAAAATTAAATGAAAAAACTTCATCCCCGCTGGGGTAGCTTCTGGTTGCAAAATCGCGAACAAACAATCGGGGAAAAATACTAATCCCATTAGGATTAGGGTATGTCCATTGGCTGCGTTCATTAACACGATCTAAATTTACGAACTGTTAGGGGGTGAGTCGAGCTGCCTGAATTGGATCATCATCACGTTCATTCTCACCTCGATGTTTCGTTCGATCATCATTCAGTCATTCTCTTACAACTCGTCATATGTGTTCAAGTGTTTAATCAAGCAAACAAGCTGCTCAACTAAAATGATGTCTTTTTCTCTGGAATCTCTCTCTTCCCATTTTCCGTTTCTCCACTGTTTTTATCTCTCTATATATATTTATTCTCTCCTGCAATTGTGTTCCGGAAATGCACTTCCGCGAATACCAACAATAAAAAAAACGAACGTACGTAAAACTTTAACCAAATAAATGCTAACCCAAGGTGGATAATATGGTGGACTTTAATCCTGCCACCGCCAACGGAGAGGATCGAACACCCCTGGTAAAGATAAAAGCACGCCTAGCAAGATGCACCGCCATCCAGGAACTTTTTCCTTTTTGCGTTTAGACAGAAGACAGAATCAGACGTTTTTAAGTGTTTTTCTTCCGCCACTTGTTTAGTTTGAAGTTGAATTTACATTACATTTTTATCGCTCAAGTTATTGCTAAATGTAGACCTCGTTTATGTTTGTTCCTCCCTGAATGAATCCCTCTCTTTGTTTCCATCCCTTATTGTTGTTCTAATAACGGTGCGTCTTGTTCAAGTGAGAAGACTGAACTGTAGAGATCGAATAGTGTGTTTTGAATGTGCCGTTTTCCCCCCTTTTTTCTCCCGAATGTTCCGAACATCAACCAAACTCCATAATCCATACCAACATCATTCGCCATGCTTATCCATCCTAGCTCAATTGATTCCACTGAAAATGGATCTAACATCGTTCTCAATCATTACACTGGCATCAACAAGTCGTGAAAAATGTTACTCGGTTAGAGAATAATGACAGCATTTGGAGGAACAATTGAAACAAACATTGCATCCACAGGAGAATGTTCGACATCGTGGAGACGCACGGTTAGTTTCCATTTGTTAGCAACGGAAGCACAGATATCATACCTACATACATTATTATTTGTATCAACAGCAATGTGAAGGAACAGTATTGGAAATCGATAAAATTGAAACCTATCTAATATAATCTAATCTAATACAAACGCAGCCAGTACGAGAAAGTATCCTGGAAATAGTCGGGTTAGATGACGTCCATTTTTTTGACGATATTGATGCTTAATGCTTGATATCAAAGACATGATACAAGGTAAAAGCGGCCAGGCCCAAGGCAAGGCCTACTGCGCACAGTAATCGGAAAAGTCTTTTTTCAAGGCGAAATTAATAACTCCTAAGGGTTCCGTTTCCGAATCATGGTGTCTTCTACAAAGTTGTGCCTAAAAAAGCTGTCCATCTTGTGGTTATAGTTTCGTAGTTCCTAACTTGCAAACTTTAAAACAAAGAACAATAGAATGGTGATGTGTATGGCGAATATAATGGTGAAATATAATTCCACGCAACATTGCTCAGGACACCATTTTTCTAGCTCTTCATTTTACCATGACAGAGTTATTTTTCTGCTTTAAATCAGGGTGTCTCTGAAAAAATTAGTATTTTTATTCTAACTTTTTTCTTTCTCAATTTGAGAAAAAAAATAGTCTTAGCATTAGCATTAGCGTTTGCACACCTCGTGGATGGAGCTACGATAAGGAATAATTCGTTGAAGACATTGCATGCCACCATGAAACGAAACCAGTTACTGGTACGTTTCTTCACGCAATAATCTTCAAAAAGACACTCCTCGATTGCTCACCTGGCCACGTCCATGCAAACGTTGGAGATAGGGAGAATTTGGTATCTACCTTAAGAAGACACGGGGAACCCACGTAGCCTTCAGTAGATATCAAAGGAAAAGGAAATGTGATGCTCCATTTTGCTTCAAACGGTTGGGACTTAAGCATCAACTTCAGTCATAGCCGCATATGGCTTATGGTTCTCTGAAAAGAGAAGAATATCTGAAAATGCCCATCGTCATCTAGCGGTTGGGACCTAAACATTAATTAATTTAATTAATTTTTACGGCTCATGGTTAAAGTTCCATTACACACTCTCTGGAAATAGAACATCTTTAAATGCAAATGTCTCACCCAATTTTTCCTGCGAACTACACCCGGAAGGCATACACAACACACAATTTCTCCTCTGCTTTGCATCCTGCTATAGGCATCGATCGCCAACTTTAGCTTGACTGACATCCGCCTACGATCCAAATCATTTTTTCGCACTTTTCATTTACCCGAGCGTGTAACGATTATCGAAATATCTTCACAGAACGTCAATTAAAACAGTTCCAAACACGAAAAATCGGAAGAAAATTTGAAGTTTTGATGGGAGAAAAAATATTGGCTGTCATCATCGAACAAGGCACACTTTGATCTTCCTCAATTTGAGAAAAAAATAGTCTTCAACCAAAATATAGAATACATTAAAGCGCACATTTTTGCTACACAAAGTTTTTTAATACAACTTATCATTCAAAAGGTTCGGGTAATTTTAACTTAAAACATGCGTTTTTCGTTTCGACCTTATGATTGTTTAGGCGAGAATTGGCCAGAAAACCATCAAATTATTGTTTTAATGCGTATCAAGGAACATGATGCTAAATAAATGAGCCCGGGTACTACTGGGGCACACGAGCGGGGACTGTTTATAATCGGACATGTTTTTCGTTAAAATTACCCCTAACTTTTAAACAATAAAAAATAACCAAACACTTAGTTTAGCAAAAACATGTTTGAAGATTATTTTTTCTAATATTTGGAACTAAAAAGTTTATTTAATTTATGTATTTGAAATACAACATCTTCGACAAAGACGTCGCATAGACTGTGTGTGTGTGTGTGTCCAATCTAACACCCATCGGCCGGCAATGGTATTATGGAAGAAATCTGTTTACAACAATCATTCAAGTGACCATTGGAAGCAGCTTTAATCCGGGAGCTAGTAAGTGATAGCTCTACTGCAGATCCAGCAACATATTTCAGAATGTCTGGAGAGTCACGCCCATTCCGAGGTTACTTTCACATACAATAAGCCCCGCATGTAAACATTACCGATATCATTTGGATGAGGGCACTGCAACACACATCCAGATTTGGAAATTTTGAATTTTTTTTTAATTTAGTATTATTTGAAAATAAGATTATTTTTATAAAGTTATAATCAGATAGATCTCACCCATGGCCGCCTCCTCAATCGCACTATCTTGTTCATTCGTAAAAATAAAAATTGACGACGTTGATTCGTAATTAATTTCATGCACTCGTGATTAAATAAGCGCAAAAATTAACGTTGCTAAACCGCCCGATAGATATGCAACCTGCAAAACAAACTCTGTTCAACCCGTGATGAATGCACCTAAAATTCTGTGCAAGCTTTTCACTCGCCCATGCGCGTTGTTTTCGTTTGCTGCTTCTGACCAGCAAATGGCCGTTCTCTACATTGCACTAGTCTTCTTTTTTTTTCACTCCACACTCTGCCAATAATGCAAATCCCCGCTATGAGGCGACTCTATGTCGAGCTTCAAAACTGCTAATATTTATCGATTCACTCGCGACAAAGCGGAAAAACACTCTAAACTAATAATGTATGCCCGAGTGTCACAAAATTACCACTAATAACCAAAATTAAGTTGATGTAACTCTTCTTCCGGGTGCGGGGGCGAAGCACAAAAACAAAAACAAAACGGGAAAATACTACCGACACTCACACATTTCGATAGCGAACCGATTGTATTTACTGCCGCTTACACAATGCACGCGGAGATTTTATGATTTCACTGTTAGTTTAAGTTAAATTACGAATTGTTGTTTGATTTTTTTCGCGACAGCGACGCAGCAAAAACAAAACACGTCAGTCTTGAAGCACGGCTTGCTGCCATGACAAGGACGTCGCACAGACTGATCACAAAAATGTTTTAATTCTATTCTTATATGCTAATTTACTAATGTTAAAATCAAACGTCACACACTTGATTGAACAACCTACAACATGAATCTAACGGGTTACTTCGTTCATAAAGAGTACGGTGGCTAGAAATCCACAATAGTTGACTATTCCGGAGCAGACAAACTAGTGTATGTAACCTAACATTCTCAAGAATGCTGCTACAATCGATGTTGCACATGATCACGTCGAAGACAAACACCCGTTGAAGCATCACTCGACGACTCGATAACGGTTGAATATTTAGCAGCGCACAGCGATCTTCATATGGCGGCAGATTGATAGGATCGTTCCCGGGAAGGCGGCCTAGAGCGTATCTAATGAACCGCTTCTCGACTTTTTCTGATGCGTGCAATATGAACGGCGTGCTACGGAGCCCAGATTTGCACTCCGTATCCCAGCACACTACGAACTAAAGCACAATACAGTGACCTAAGTGCATGCACATCATCGAAGTGGGTGGTGTTACTCGTTAAGAAACCGAGCATTGCGTTTGCCTTCGCGGTTATTGCGGAGATGCGCTCGTTGAAACGAAGCTTCCGATCAAGTTTGACTCCTAGGTCGTTGATCGACGTGACCGGCTCCAGTGATATGTCGTTTAAGCCGTAGCCGAACGTGACAATGGAATGACAACGAGCGAAAGTTATCACTCTGCACTTAGGGCCGGTTCATAAACCACGTAGACTTATTTTTGAAAATCTCAGATTAAACTCGGCAGATTGTAGTCTCCAATGCAGACGATAACATCACGGGAATCGGCAAGACGTTGAATTTGGTTAACCACGTGCCTCGTGTAATTCTCCGGGCTAATGTTTGGCCGAATGTAAATGCAGCAGACAAAGGGGAAACTGCGGCAAAACAATCCGAACGGCAGTTTGCTCCAGTCTATCACTATCCACAAGATTCACAGCTTTGCAATCAAGCTCCGATTTAACTGCAATTAGCACACCACCAAGTAAGAATGAAAAATCTGATTTTTAAGGGACACCCTAATCTAAACCAGCAAAATAGCTCGGAGCTAAAGCAGTGCGCAAGCGCCGGACGCTCCAGTCGTGAATGAACTAGTCAAGCAAATAGAATCAAACTTGGCATGTGGGGGTTTTTAGAGGCAAAAAATGTTTCTATGGTGGTTTGAGACCCCTCCGCTATCAGGAAAGGATGGCCCTCATACAAATGAAACAGAAAATTTATGCATAACTCGAGAACTAATCAAGCAAATGGAACCAAATGTAGCATGTGGAGGTTTTTAAAGGCAAGAAATATTTTCACGGTAGTTTGAGACCCCTCCTCGCTCTGGTGGGGGGGTCTCATACAAATGAAACACAAATTTAAACCAAGCATGAGAATTATCCCTACTGTTATGAAAATTTTTATGCAGGAGTTTTCGGGCCCGAGAAGGTTCTTATGATGGTTTGAGACCCCACCCGCCTCTATAAAGGAGGGAGGGCTTCCATACAAATGAATTACAAATTTCTGCATAACTCAAGAACTAATAAAGCAAATGGAACCAAATTTGGCATGTGGGGAATTTTGGAGACAGGATTTTTTTCTATGGTGGTTCGAAACCCTCCCTTCTCTAGAGGGGGGGGGGGGACTCTCATACAAATGAAACAGAAATTTCCACCAAACATGAGAATTATCCAGGAACCTAAAACACAAAATGTGTACTTCTCGGGTAAGCAGCATGTTCTGATAGAAGTTTGAACCCCTTCTTAGTCAAGAATGGGGGATGCTTGAGTTACTCTCAGTGCTACATTATGCAAGGGAAGTTAATCTAAGGTTATGCAAGAGAAAATTAGAAATAAAAACCATGGTAGAAACTAACGACCCGAGGGTTAAATTAAAAACACACCTACTTTTTTTTGCAGAAATTACACACATTAGCCAACGAAAATATTTTTTAAAAAAATCATAAACGCGCCCTTTTTTCCAATTTTTATTCATTTAGTTGTAAGCGTAGCAAGGCTCGCACCGGGTTCAGCTAGTATAGTATGTGTCCCTTGACTCAGCCTTTTATGCAACGATCGTTTACATTTTTTATTATAACTCATAAAGTTTCGAAGCTGTAAGCGGTATTCAACTAGTTATACACTTGCAAAGATTAGTTTGATAAGACATTTGGTAGTATGTATCACGAAAAGTTACACAACTCTTTTCATGAAGTCAGAAACTAACGAGGGATATGGATTTAATGTCGGTCTATAAAGAGTGTATCGAAAATAAGCTATCCACAAACTTTCTTTCAAATTATGTTGAAAACCGATAGTTTATTCATACAAAAAATTGATCCTTTATTGTACGAGGTTAAACTTGAACATAATGAAGACCGGATGTAATTTAAGTTATTCCTTCACGAATTTTCGAACTTTGGATCGAATGCTCTTCATCAAGTTCCGGACAAGTGTTGCATCGCATTTTTTGGACGCTTGAGCCCAATTTTTTTTTAACTCCTGCATGTTCCCAGCTGCCTTACCAGTCTTTTTGAAGACCCTCTTCACGATTGCTCAGTAACGTTCGATGGGTCGAAGCTGAGGGCAATTTGATGGATTGATATTTTTCTCAACGAAATCTATACCCTTTTCCGCAAGCCAATTGAGAGTGGTTTTGGCATAGTGAGCCGACGCTAAATCCGGCCAAAACAGTGGAGGTGTACTATGCTTCTTATATAAAGGCAACAATCTCTTCTGGAGACACTCAGATCGATAGATTTCCGCATTTATAGTTCCGGTAGTGTAAAAAATGGTTGACTTCAAACCACAGGAACATATTGCTTGCCATACCAGTACCTTTCGACCGAATTTCTCCACTTGAATCGACCTGTCCGCATCGCTCACATCCTCCCCAACGACGGCAGTAAAGTATTGTGGACCTGGAAGGGTTTTTGAGTCCTCCTTTACATAGGTCTCATCGTCCATCAAAACGCATGCATCCGGACGCTGCAAAAGACGTGAATACAATTTCCGGGCCCTTGTTGCTGCTCGCTTCTTCTGTTCTGCACTTTGTTTCGAGATTTTCTGCTTCTTGTAGGTCTTCAGGTGGTTTCGCCTCTTGATACGCTGGATCATTCCGACACTCGTTCCTGCTTTTTTGGCCAAATCACGTATTGACATTGATTTGTTCTTCATGATTAGAGATACCACTTTCTGCTCCAGTTTCGGGTTGGAAGAACCGGGTTTTCTGGCTCTTCCTGGTAGCTCATCCAAAGAATAGTGTTCCCCAAACTTATTAATGATGGTTTTAACACTCGCATGATGAATTCCAAACCGCTTCGCCAATTTTCGCATAGTAATACCCTTCTCACTTAGCCATGTGTCCAGAACCTTAATTTTCACTTCCTTTTCAATACGCGACATTTTGAAAACGCAGAATTTGAACCGCAGAAACAAGTAAACAAAAGAAAGCTGACAGTCAAACGCACAGCATGCAGTGTTCAGAGCATAAAAAACCATCACAAATACATGCGTACAACGCAAATGTATGTGGATAGCTTATATTCGATACACGCCTTAGGCACTACATTGGGTCTATTCATCGATGCAACTTCGTCCCATTCGATGGATTTATTACTAAATGTAGTATTTGTATGGTTTTTTTTTAAATAATTTTATGAATAAAGGCATTACCAGCTATATTTGCTTTACTTAACACAAAATTTCACAAAACAAACTAAGATATTCTGCTTTGAAACACATGAGAGATGTTCATATATGATTTATCTGCCATTCAATAATGAAAACATTATAATCCACTATATAATGATTTTGTTCCTTCGGTTTGTGTTTAGATGAGCCAGTTGAATATAAACAATCGCAAACTCATGCATTTCCACTTAAAATTTTACCAGACCATAATTGGGAACATGCAAAAAAATATGTCCCCAACATTAGGCCTACGATTTTCTTCTAAATTCATTGTTATTTTAGCTATGTGAACAGTTAGTTTGTAACGTGTAACTTTTTTCTGTACATCCAGACTGCATTATTCGCTTTATCGATTCAATTAGGCCAAATTTAGATCACTTGAAGATCGTGTAGATCATCTATTCAGCTTAACCAGTGAAATCATGATGCCCCAAAAGTTCAAGAAATCGAAAATTACGTGAAAGTGAAACTATAAGTTGATTAATATTGTCTCAATTGCTGCGTATTATAACGGTCATCCTAATAGCAACATGACTTAGTTGATTATCGCTAAATTAATGACATATTTGGAACATAGGCCGAATGAAGGGAATAGGCTAACATTACATCCCGTTACCCTATGTAAAATAATTGTAGGATCCGTCCCAATTATTATCCTAAGCTTGTAGTGATCATATGATGTGTTCGAGGTTTTGTTGATTGCATCTGGTATTCATCCTTCGTGAGGTTTTGGGAGTCATCATTGTTACTTGATGCTTTGTGATGTTAAATAGGTAGTTTTTTTTAAAGAAAATGATACGTAGTAGCAGTTGCTTTGTTGATGAATACCATATATGTACAGGAGATAGACAAAATGATCGGGAAAGGCAAATTTTTGATCAACTTTGTAGTGGTCTAACTTCATGAAATATTATCCGATTTGATTTCGCCAAGAATCATTTGACTGGAAAATTAATCTTTTTGCATACCTTGGCAACATAATTCGTCATGGCTCCCGGACACCGGAGCTGTTCCGGGTTTCCGGAAAAGCTATCTGACATGTTAAATTTGTGATGAGATTTTGTACAAGATACCGTGGTCAAACAATTTTTTTCACTAAACACACGTAAAGAAAAACTTTTTACAAGCGAATGAAATATTGATTACAGAAATCGGTCTTAAATTGACCGAGATATGGTCATTTCCGAGAAACAGATTCTTATAATGGGTCCTGGATGCGGTTAACTCTTTATTTTACTCAAAATATGCCATATTTTGGAGTAAAATCGTAAATGGCCTCTACTACAGGTTTCCCCGGGGACGTCCCGGTGGTTCCGAGAGTGGTAAATGTATCCAATGGCCTTTTGAAGTTTATCAATATCATATTTATGAGTTTCAATCGTAAATGGCCTCTACTACGGGTTTCCCCGGGGACGTTCATTAAAGCTATTCGTTTTGAAAACCAACTTTGAAATAGGAAGTAAAATACATTTTCACTCTTGACAAAATGAACCGTTGATGTGAAAATGTGTCGTAAACGAATTCCTCTTGTAAAATTAAGTGCCTCCAAACTAACAAGTTCGTTACTCGAAGGAAAGTGTGTTTAATTTAAATAAATTAAGTCGACAAGGAGTTTTCATAACGGCCAATATCGCAAACGTAAACAATGGCTTCTTCCGCAAATTTCTCGAGAATGCTAACTTAATCATAGTGAATTACCACGATGATTGTAAAGAAGAGGAGTTCCCTTTACAATAGAAGTGGTAGTTTACTTGAGCGAGTTTGCGTTTTCAATAAATTTGCGGAACAAGCCATTGTTTACGTTTGCGACATTGGCCCTTATGAAAACTCCATGTCGAAGTGTCTGTTATCAGTCTCAGCGTACAGAGTGTATACACACGAGACAATAATCACCAAACACCATGCCTCTCTATTATGTCGCCAATCTCTGAAGCGTAACGCATTGATGCTCGACTGTAGTTCAAATCAATCTCCAATGTCTCCAATAGCAAACAGGACATTTTACATTCAGCTTCAGCATCGTAAAAGACATTAGTTATAACTGCCACTTGAACTGTGAACCAGTGCAATTAGATTAGTAAATCACACAGAATTTCACTTCATCGACAACAGCTTTCATCTTCATACTTTCCCTGTGATCGCATCTTCACTGCCATCTAACAACTCGATACCAACATCACAAAAGCACAAACATTAAAACTAGCCTGGCCTGCTCTATTGTTCCTTTCGTTCCATATCGACCAAGCTGTTTCGATTACACATTCATTCTATCGCAGCAACCACCCAACCACCATCGCCTCCACCATCATAAACATCATCATCATCATCACCGGCAGCATCATTACCCCGTCATCGTCGTATAATAGCTTCGAGCCAATACATTGTAGCTTCTTGGCAGCAAAAAAGCAACCTTACCTCTGTTGTTATTATTAAAGCTGATTTTCTGCCTTCATGAGCTCCACTAGTCGGTACATATCTGGATCTACAACTTCTTCCACTGCTGTGAGCAAGAAGTGTAGAGCCGCAGCACGTTTCGCTGTTCGCACGCTCAAGATCCTAGAAGTACAACATGTGTGCTGTGTAAGAGTGTATTTATGTTCTGTCCAAGTTGTGCATGACAATGTCATCGTTCTTCATACCTACACCTGCACACCTCACCACCTAACGTTCCTCGCTAGAATATCGACTGTTCCTCATTAAAAACTCGCCCATAGCAACCTTGAGTGTATCTTTCCCAACAAGAGCCGCAGAGGAGAAAAAGGGCCTCTACGAGTAGTTCTAGCTGGAAAAACTGTCACTAGCGCTAGGCCAGGTGCATTGTTTTAATTAAAACGTCCGGAGTCTATGATGGAGTGAGCCCATCGTTGCCCTTGGGACTAAACGCTTCAATTAACGCGCTGCGCTGCTGCCACACGTGTGCCTGACCTTCGTTAAGAACATTTTTGAACGCTGTCATTCTTTGCTCATTTCAAAACATTTCATTTTTCTCGTTTATTCACAGAACACAAAAGAAGAAGAACTCAAGGAATTTGTTTTCAGTACGGTAATCATGTCATGCTTTCACTTGTTTCGGGGGATGTGTTTTTGTACTAGTTGGCTAGCCACAGCGGGAAAGCTTAGGCGCTTCATGCGATCAGTCGAAATGTCCCACCCATTTTCCTAACAAAATTTACTGGGCGGTCGGGTGGGAAACTTTGAAGCGCGTGCACATTTGCTTTGTTTGTGTTCACAATTTATGGCTAAAGTTCTGTGTACATGTAAATATATCGCTTTAGGGGGAGCCAATGAGATATTACCCGTGAAAGGAACAATATGATGCTGAAGTATTGGCGTACAAGAAATCTGTTCGATTTTAATCTCTTGGACTTGGACTCAAACTCGCAACGGGCGCCTAAAAATAACTAGACACAACTAACTTCGTTACGCCAATACTGAAAATTAAACTGAACTGATAATAACTGCATGTGCTTCTAGATGAATATCACGATCAATTAAAGCGCAAATAAAAACTTTACACTAGAAGTTTATTCAGCTTCGATAGCAACAATGCAGAAAAAGCTGAAATGAGTATGCATCCGAACCTCAATCAGCTTTATTAAATAAACGCCATCGAAGATGCTCTAATTTAGTTAGTTGAGTACAGATTGGATAGTTTGAAAAAGCAGATGTTGGTTTAGTTCACAAGCGTTGTTCGTTTTGTAAAAGCTAACCAAATTAGTAATATATACCCTTTATCAGCTTGTCAAAGAAGAGTAATATGTGTATAATAATGACATGAGCGTTTATGGGCAAGTGTTGACAAAATTAATCGAGTTTGAGAAAAAATCTCGTAAACGTTGAATATTGAGTTTTCCTTCCAGCTACATATATTTGCTGCTTTAAATCAGCTGTTACTGTTCTGTACACTGTTAAATTTCTCATTGGTTAAATGTCCATTAAAAGTAGAAGGCTTTCTAGGTTAAAGAAACATTGTTAGAGAAATTATAATGAGCTGGTGCAACTCATATCCAAAAAATCCTCACCGATATCGATTGAATGTCTTCTAACATTTTCCCTGCTTACATCAGGTAAGAATGTTGTCCAATATTCAATTTAATAATAATTCGATTTAATTTAATTTAAAACTAAGTGCAAACTAAGAGCAGCATAAAAGCGCCTGTCATAATTGTTTCCACTATCAGTCTCCGTAATTGTTGAGGTGACAGTAACCTGGGGTGTCCTCTGTCATTTTCAGGCAGCCTATAAAGCTGGCTAAGGTCGTGGTGAAACCAGAACAAAATACAATGAAACTAAGTGCTACATTCCTAAAACAAAACCAGCCAAATCGCTTCGACTGTCATTCTAGAAAAAAAGTAGAGCTAGTCGAACTCAGAAGATAGAAGTGAAACAAACAACAGCATCTTTGATAGTGCTTAACAAATCATGGATATCTTCATCCATTTCAATACTTCTCCAATCGCTTCTTCCATCATTTACATCCAAGAAGCTTTATATTGGAAGTTTACAACTTTAACAACCTATTTGAAGAATTTAGAGCCCTTTAGCGACATGTACACACTTAGATAATTTTACAGTATTCGGTAATTTTTTACCGAACTTTCAACAGCTGAACGTTCGGTTATCCAATTTACCGGATTTCGGTAAAATTTTCAGTATTCCGGTAAAAAAATTACCGGAACTTGTCAAATTTTACCGAAATCCGTTAAATTGGATTTAAATGTGTAAGTTTTATTCCAAAGAAAAGCAAAATAAAATTGTGATTTCAAATATGGGAACCGATTTGAACCCACAGTAGGGATGTTGTTGAGTCCACAGCTATGGACGCAAAAAAAAATCTCGAAATCATGTTCATGAAATAAAAGTGTTGAGTGCTCAACATGAAGATCATTTATTCAACTTTAAAGAAAAGATAGCAAAAAAAAATATTCTGATTAGATTTTGATGAAATCTTGAAGCTTTCTTCGAATACCACTCATCATTTTTTGGACACCCTGATAGCTAACCTGAACGGCCATTTTGTTCCACCATCTCTTCATCTCTGTTGCATTCCGAGTCACCTTTCTACTCTTCGTCAACTTCTGTTTGACAATATATTTCAATTGGGCGGAATTGAGGCACTTGGGTGGATTCATGTCCTTTTCGAGAAAATTTATTCTCGTTGTCTGTATTACTTCTTCGCTGGAAATTGTAGCAACTTGCAAAACCATGTCCTTTTTTCAGGCACTCCATCTTGTACACTTTGGAATCCATAGTTTTTATCATGGAAACCTGGTTTTTTATCCACATCTGCCAATACAAATTTATCGAGAAAAACGAATTTAAACTTACTAGGTACATCACTTCGACCAGTGGCTTTATAGAACTTTTGTCGGGGAAGCTGCCCATAATCCATCTTCGCGTACATTCCGTCGCCCATGAGAATCCTTCGCAGGAACCTCATTGCTCTACTTCCGGGCACGTCTTCTGGTCACTAGATTCTGCTTCATTGTTCTTTTTGGTTGCTTGCCGGCCCGAAAAGATCGAAAAACTTCTCGCAGACGATGCTTCTGACGGTGCTCTGGTTGGCGTTGAATTTCTTAGGATTACGATCCGACACTCCTGGGTTTGCCGTAATCGTGCTCAACACCTTCAAATGCAACTTCCGATTGTTAGTTCCACTACGATGCTTACTATGAACCTGCCGATCGATAGTATGCCGCTCACGTTTGGAAACGCTGCACACGGTCGATTTAGCCAATTTTAACGACTTACCGATTGTTTAACCTGACCACGTCGGATTTTCGAAGCGGGTGTCCAAAATTAGTTTTCGGTTTTGGCTTCCATCAAGTATAACTTCTTTGAAACGAAATTATTCGTGACGAACTTTACAGTACTACAAGAAGAAACATTTCAAAACAAACTGCTGTTCAAATACTCCAGGTCAAACCACTAGGAGCGCTGCAGTAAAATAAACAGTGCGTCCAGATATTAAATGACTTAAGTCAAACTCCAAAAGATCGATTTCATCGTGCATAATCGTGCATAAAGATTGTTCCATTTAGTATTTCGACGCTCCAAAAGGGACATTTCTCCAAGAGGAACGAATAGAAGCGAAGCATATTACTTTTTAGATTTTATTTTGGGCATTAAGGGACATCATTCGTCAATTTATCGGATGAATCTGTCAATTCCTTCAACTTCTCAAAATCTGATGGAGTTAGGTTTAATTTACCATAATTCTTCATTGTCCGCTTGTTGATTGTCCAAAATTTTTCGAAAATCGAAATCATTCTGTTTATACCATTCTAAGACATCTCGGCTATAATGGCAGCTGGTTTAGTCGGGAGTGAACTTTGCGGGACCATTGTGTGACCGAATGTGTGACCCAATCTGTGACCGAATGTGTCACTGGTCTTAATATTTGCAGATTCCTTTTGCTTTCGATAACTTCATCTCCAGGGTGCGACGGCTTAGCACTTCGTCGAGCATCCTCGTGAGCCTTGGGATTGAGCTTCGCCTCTGATTCGCTCGTGTCCAATAGCTGCTCATTTATATCTGCTCTACCGCGATTCATCAGTGGAAACCAGGGCCGGATTCATCTTCCGTACATCACTTCTTCGGGTGGCATTCTAATGTGAGGTACTTAAGGGCCTTAATATTTGCAGTTTTCTTTTCCCTCGCTACTGATAGCATTGGTAACACTGCCATGATTTCATCTTCCATTACAAAGCCCCCAGCGTTTGCTTCTATATGGGTGACCTCCCACGGGATTGATTCCTCATGAAATGGATCATCTCTACCTTCATATAATCCGGATGACGGATCAGCAATATTGTCACTACTTTTAACATACTCAGTAGTATAATTATAAGGGCTGAGTCTTAACGCCCATACAATGAACCATGAATCTTACTGCTGGTAGCCACCACAACATGCAACATAGAATCACTCGGCACGGAAAACTGGCAATCCTTTACCACAATTGTGTCAGCATTGCATATTACCAATATCATTAGCGAGGGAAAAGGAATCTGCAAATATAAAGGCCTGTTTGTACCTCACAGAATGAATGCTAAAATTCTTTTCTGTAGACACGCCTCCTTGTAAAGGGCGATACGGTCAAAATTTGGTCAATATCAACTTGACGTATTTCTTTCAATTT
Organism: Aedes koreicus; assembly: GCA_024533555.2. Lineage (NCBI taxonomy): Eukaryota > Metazoa > Arthropoda > Insecta > Diptera > Culicidae > Aedes > Aedes koreicus. Next base: position 1,313,328 of record JAHHFK020004150.1, read on the forward strand.
TGCATTTAAAAAACCTGAACACCCCTCATTTTGAAGGTGTGTGTGTGTGTAGAATGTTGCTCCTATTTTGATTTTGGAATTCACTCTTCAGTTGTCAAAATGCCGTCCAAGCAAGAAGAGCAGCGTATCAAAATTTTGCTCGCACATCGCGAAAATCCGAGCTACTCGCACGCAAAGTTGGCAAAATCGCTAAAAGTTGCCAAATCAACCGTTACAAATGTAATTAAAGTGTTTGGGGAACGTTTGTCGACAGCCAGGAAGTCTGGATCGGGGGGAAATCGAAAACTGGAAGCCGCTGAGACGACAAAGAGAGTTGCCGGTAGTTTCAAGCGAAACCCTAACCTATCTCTCCGAGATGCCGCAAATAAGCTGGGTGTATCGTCTACAACCGTGCATCGAGCCAAAAAACGAGCCAGACTATCGACTTACAAGAAGGTAGTGACTCCAAATCGCGATGATAAACAAAATACGACGGCCAAAGCGCGATCCCGGAGGCTGTACACGACGATGCTGACGAAGTTTGACTGCGTGGTAATGGACGACGAAACCTACCTCAGAGCCGACTACAAGCAGCTTCCGGGACAGGAGTTTTATACGGCAAAAGGAAGGGGAAAGGTAGCAGATATTTTCAAGCACACGAAACTGTCAAAGTTCGCAAAGAAATATCTGGTTTGGCAAGCCATCTGTACCTGTGGCTTGAAAAGCAGCATTTTCATAGCTTCCGGGACTGTCAACCAAGAAATTTACGTGAAAGAGTGTTTGAATAAACGTCTGCTGCCTTTCCTGAAGAAACACGGTTGTTCCGTACTGTTTTGGCCGGATTTGGCATCTTGCCATTACGGTAAAAAGGCCATGGAGTGGTACGCCGCCAACAACGTGCAGGTGGTTCCCAAGGACAAGAACCCTCCCAACACGCCAGAGCTCCGCCCAATTGAGAAATACTGGGCTATTGTCAAGCGGAACCTAAAGAAGACCAAAAAAACTGCTAAGGACGAGCAGCAGTTCAAGGCAAACTGGCTTTCTGCGGCGAAGAAGGTGGACAAGGTGGCTGTACAAAATCTGATGGCAGGGGTCAAGCGTAAGGCCCGGCAATTCGGATTTGGAAAAGCGGAAGCCTAACTGAATATTTTTCCTGAATTTTATACTAATTGAACTTGAAAAAGAAATTTAATTTGATTTTTTAAATAAACGATTTCACCGATTTACACGCGTTTTCCCTTGACCAAATTTTGACCGTATCACCCTTTAAACTTGTTCATTCATCTTCATAATCGCACCAGTAGTCAAACCAGATTTTCCTTCCACAACTGCAGTTACCTTCCCAAATCATTAACTTGCGTGCAAATTTATCTGCAAAGACGGATTTGAACTTACCCGAAGCTCCTCCTTTACATATAAAGGGTGGAACGGTAAAAAATTGGTCAAACATGGTTAAGTGCACACTATTTAGTTTATTATACAAATGATCAATCTTTATTTCTTTTTGAAGTTCATCGTGTACAAAACACAGTAAAATTATTTGATTCCGATTTTCCCAATGCGAACTGTCGGGCTTTACGTTTCACAACTTCCATCAAGTTTTGTACCGCTGTTATATCCACCTTATTTGATGCTGAACGCCAATTTGCCTTGAACTGTTTTTCACTTCCAACTGTTTTTTTTTTGGGTTCTTTTGAGGTTCTTATTTACGATTGCCCGATATTTTTCAATTGGGCGCAGATCCGGCGAGTTTGGAGGGTTTTTTTTCTTTGGGTACGATTTGCATACTATTGGCGGTATACCATCCCTGAGCCATTTTTTCGTAGTGGCAAGAAGCACACCTACGTTTCTTCAAGAAAGGCAATAAGCATTTTTGCAAGCATTCCATTACATAGATATCTTGGTTGACAGAGCCAGTTGTCACGAAACTTTCGCTTTTTAGCCCACAGGTGCAAATCGCCTGCCAAACCAAATATTTTTCGGGAACTTTGACACTTTTTTCGGCTTAAACTTATCTTGAACCTTTCCTTTTCCGGTAGCCGTATGAAACTCTTGACCTGGGAGCTGCTTGAAATCAGCCTTGACGTATGTTTCATCGTTCATTGCGACGCAATCAAACTTGGTCAACAAACTCGTGTACAACTTACGCGCTCTTCCTTTGGCTGTTGTGTTTTGCTTATCATCTCGATTTGATGACACTGTAACCTTGTATGTTGACAGTCCGGCTCGTTTCTTTGCTCTTGGCTCTTTGCACTGTTCTGTGGGACTTTGCCAATTTGTTGCCGATAATTCTGATGGAAAGGTTGTGATTGCGTTTGAAAATGCTGGCCACTATTCTATCGGTCGCTTCGGCTTCCTGGTTTCGGTTTCCTCCTGATCCTGGCTTCCTGGCAGACGTCAGACGTCCTTCGGACACTTTTATAACTTTCGTCACGCTTGATTTGGCAATATTAAGTGATTTTGCCAAGTCAGCGTGGGAATAATTTGGATTTTGCTTATGCGCGTGCAAAATTTGGATACGCTGCTCTTCTTGCTTCGACGCCATTTTGACAACTGAATAGAAAATGGCAAAAACAAAATAGAGTCAACATTCTGTACGCATACACCTACAAAATGAGGGGTGTTTTAAGTTTTTAAATGCACGATTAAAAAAACTACGTCATATTTGAGTCGATCAAGTTTTGACCGTTCCATCCTTTATCAAGGGGAAATTTTCGACCCGGGATTTGTCAAAAATCATTTTTGGTCAGAACTTAATAATCCCCCTCCCTGGGCTGGGGTTTGCCCACTTGGTTTTGAAAACAACCGGGGGGGGGGGTAGCAGGGTGTATTGTTCTTTGTTTTTGACTTTTTCTTTTTTTTTTTTTTTTTTTTTTTTTTTTTTTTTTTTTTTTTTTTTTTTTTTTATTTTTTTTTTTTTTTTTTTTATTGATTTCACGAAATTATTTTGCTTAAATTATTAGGTTTAGTGACAAATTCAGTTAATTTAAAACACTGTACATGTTAGTCACTGACAGTATAGTCAACTAACAAATTGACAAAGCAAGCCTTGATTATGACCAATAGCTCGAATGAGTGACGAAAATTGTTGTGTCACTATCACCATGTATGGTCGATATTTAGCAACTCTGATCACCGATAACCTTTTGTCATACAGTTTCGCTGAACTGTACTGTACGTCTCATTGAACTTTTTGTCAAAATCATGCCCGGCGATACCAGGATTAATTTGAACTGCCCTATTGATCTTCTATCGTAGTTTCCGGTTATATGTTCCCTCTTCTACGTTTGTTTTGTTTTGCATGATTCAACGTTAGTTCAACGTTCCCGGTAACGTTAAAGCACAGTAAAGGGTGATACGGTTAAAATTTGGTCAAGGGAAAACGCGTGTAAATCGGTGAAATCGTTTATTTAAAAAATCAAATTAAATTTCTTTTTCAAGTTCAATTAGTATAAAATTCAGGAAAAATATTCAGTTAGGCTTCCGCTTTTCCAAATCCGAATTGCCGGGCCTTACGCTTGACCCCTGCCATCAGATTTTGTACAGCCACCTTGTCCACCTTCTTCGCCGCAGAAAGCCAGTTTGCCTTGAACTGCTGCTCGTCCTTAGCAGTTTTTTTGGTCTTCTTTAGGTTCCGCTTGACAATAGCCCAGTATTTCTCAATTGGGCGGAGCTCTGGCGTGTTGGGAGGGTTCTTGTCCTTGGGAACCACCTGCACGTTGTTGGCGGCGTACCACTCCATGGCCTTTTTACCGTAATGGCAAGATGCCAAATCCGGCCAAAACAGTACGGAACAACCGTGTTTCTTCAGGAAAGGCAGCAGACGTTTATTCAAACACTCTTTCACGTAAATTTCTTGGTTGACAGTCCCGGAAGCTATGAAAATGCTGCTTTTCAAGCCACAGGTAGAGATGGCTTGCCAAACCAGATATTTCTTTGCGAACTTTGACAGTTTCGTGTGCTTGAAAATATCTGCTACCTTTCCCCCTTCCTTTTGCCGTATAAAACTCCTGTCCCGGAAGCTGCTTGTAGTCGGCTTTGACGTAGGTTTCATCGTCCATTATCACGCAGTCAAACTTCGTCAGCATCGTCGTGTACAGCCTCCGGGATCGCGCTTTGGCCGTCGTATTTTGTTTATCATCGCGATTTGGAGTCACTACCTTCTTGTAAGTCGATAGTCCGGCTCGTTGTAGACGGTTGCGGTTGTAGACGGTTGCGGTTGTAGACGATACACCCAGCTTATTTGCGGCATCTCGGAGAGATAGGTTAGGGTTTCGCTTGAAACTACCGGCAACTCTCTTTGTCGTCTCAGCGGCTTCCGGTTTTCGATTTCCCCCCGATCCAGACTTCCTGGCTGTCGACAAACGTTCCCCAAACACTTTAATTACATTTGTAACGGTTGATTTAGCAACTTTTAGCGATTTTGCCAACTTTGCGTGCGAGTAGCTCGGATTTTCGAGCAAAATTTTGATACGCTGCTCTTCTTGCTTGGACGGCATTTTGACAACTGAAGAGTGAATTCCAAAATCAAAATAGGAGCAACATTCTACACACACACACCTTCAAAATGAGGGGTGTTCAGGTTTTTTAAATGCAAAGTTGAAAGAAATACGTCAAGTTGATATTGACCAAATTTTGACCGTATCGCCCTTTATTAACAGTTGACATGGGAGATTTTCACTACCTAAAAAACAATCCTTTGTCAAATAAGAACGCTGTCATTAGTTTCTTGTTACGAAAACTAGACGCGATACAGTAATTAAGGTTGTCCTTTAACGTGGACAACACGTAAAAACGATTTGCCAAAAATCCGAATTTTAACCAAGTGTCTTGCCATTTTCTGAGTATCAAAATTTTTGGTTAAAATCCCGTTCAGAAGCATTTGGTTTGCTTAGCATCGATCCTGCGAGGATGTTTTTGAATATTTCCTTTTTTTTTCGTTCGCTGGTCAGACGTTCTCTGTGACGTTTGATGACACCGGAAACAGTAGAGCTCACGATTCCCAACTTTTTTGCTATGGCACGATGCAAAAGATTTGGATTTTTTTAAATGCGCATGCAATATTTTGTCGCGAATCCTTTGCTCTTCCGAGTCCGTTTCAAAAACTTCTCCGCACTTTTCAATGAAAGATACAGGATACATAATTAAAATTACCAAAATTTTCAAACATTTTACCCTAAGAGCGAAACAATTATAGCTATTCGCACGTGTTGCAATTTCAACGTGGTAAACCTTTAATTTTGGACGAACGGATGATATAATTCTATGTTGAGAGTTTTTGAAAGCAAGGAATCATGTCCAATGGAATTGAATAGCAGAATTGTCTTAAGAGTCGAATGATTTGTTCAGATTACAGAGTTGTAACATGATACAAGACTGTTATAAAACGTATCAACAAGCTAAACGTCATCAAGATAGCCTTGTATCATGTTACAACTCCACAGTCTGAACAAAGCATAATACTGTTCTTAACGTATTAATCGACCTAACAATCTAACAAACAGAATCACAGAAGTGAAATATTACGTTTTGGTAAAGCTCAGTCAGTGATTCAAACCTGTAGTCGCGTAAATCAAGCAATCAAATACATTTATTTGTCTATTCAAAATTAAGTACCTACCACAACTGTCTAATACAAGACACAGCACCCGGAGAGTCTCTCAAAATTTATAATTTAAGTTCCAGTAATGATAACACCAAGCGAAGGATCCAGACCGTCACATGGCTTCCCACTTGAAGTTCCTGTTTGGTGGTATTTGAAGAATGGGCTCCTTTTCCACTGCCACTGTTGTCTGTGGAACGTGGTATTTGTCAAAACGGATGCCAGACGCCGGAAAAGTTTGGTTCATGCAGTCCCTGTCGCCCGGTTGGTTTTCCTTTCGCTGGCGGTTGCGTTCAGTGACTGCGGAGCTCCAATTTCGTAGAAATTTATTTAATTTATACAAACTTAATTTGAAACGGTAAATTTGAATAAGCATGATATCGGTTGAAGTTTGGGGTGGCTTACCTGTGAGCGGTAGAGCCTCATTTATGTATGATGACGTTGGGAAATTCGGCAATTTTACAACCAAATCTAACATGAAATCGTCAGGTCGCTGCTTGAGGTGAATTTTTAGCTTTGTCACTTGTATTCCGAACTAGACGCTGTGAGTTAATTTTCTGAACAACATATCAATTCGCCATTTTTCAACACGCCATATAATCGTTAAAGCATACACAACCATAGCTGTTCTTCAACACAAACATCACAATCCCAATGTTTCATCGTTGCATGATGTGCCGCCATAAAATTTCATCACAGCATCCTACCACAATATCAATTAGAATAAATGAAGCCTCCTTCATTGAGCTGTTTATGTAAATTTCAGTATGGTAATATTTAGAGTAGTGGGTTGTTCCAAGTAGGGTAGAGCGAGGCTAGTTGTTGGTCAATAGTACAATCTTGATAACTATTCGTCGAAACTTTTTTCCGCTGCGTGGACTGAGCCACGCATCTAAAACGGAATACTAAGCAATCGAAGTAACCAAAGGAAACAAATGGGCGTTATCTCGATATTTCAGCGCTGATATTTCAACAACAGGTGAACGTTTGAACATTCTTAATTTATTTCTAAAGTGCATTTAATGAAAAATCAACACACATTTGTATTCGAAATGTCGATTCCGATGTTTGTGATGAAGCCATTTTGATCCGAAGGCTTCTGCAAGAAAAAAATTTCTTCTGTAAACTGACCAACTAGCCCCACTCTACCCTACCACAAAACTGACTGCACCCAAACCTGCTGAAAACCCTAGACGAGAAGAAGCTTTCATCAGTTTCATTTTTTGATGCTCAATCGTTATGTTGCTAGTTATTTTTTTTTTTTTCATCGTGCCGTTAATTGTCTTTTTGTCTTTTTGAGTTCCTCCAATGTCCATTCACCGCAAGACTTTACTGTATATACTAAAAAAAAACACCACAGACCTAACCGTTCATTGGTGTCTTTTCGTGAGTTTTTTTTTCATCAGGATTTTTTTTCGTGTTCCCGGTTTTCCCTCTCAAGTTTCTTCCCCTAATTTGATTACACTTTTATCGCTATTGTTATTATTCCTTCACTTAATTTGGCCGGAAGGTAGCAAAGAAAACTTCCCATGCACCCCCACCGGCGTTGCCGTTGAGAGGTACAGAATCTCTGTTCCCACGCCTGTGTAGTCGAACAATGATGGTATTAATAGTGTTTACGCCATATCGGAATTTAAGGAAAAAAAATCAGCGAGACGAGGAGAAGGAGCACTGCTGCTGTAGCGGAGAAGTACAGGTAAACAAGGGCATCCGTTTTCAAAAGGACGAGACGAGATACTCATAACGACCGTCTGAGACGTAGTGTGAATATAGATCATGACAAAAATGGGCTGCCACGGACAGTATACTCGCCACGGAGCGCTGCAGGGCGTGCCCGGAATGAGAGATTATATCTGGTTCAATTAATTTGGCTTTCAGAGAAACGAGGTTCATAAAAGGAAACATCGAATAAAGTGCGGGGAATTGGCCTGTGCGGTTCGGAACGGCCATGCCTCGGTAGAGGTAATTAAGCAGCATGATACGACATGGCGGATGTTTCTATTTTCCTTCTTGGTCGTTACCAAGGCCGTTACTTACTCTGTATTCATCTCATGAATACATAAAAGGGCATGTGTAATTCAGCACAGTTCCACGACAAGCTTATTGGCGAATTTTGAGGTTGAGATATCGAAGTTTTCAAAATTATGTTGGACGCAACGTAGCACGTACGCTGACGATGGATGCGCATGGCCTTTGATAGCCATAGAGCAATGCGGGTAAGAATATCAGATAATCAAAAAGATTGAAGAGAGTAATGCTCAGAGATTTAAAAATAATGGTTTATGTTTCATCTATCTCACGTAACAAGTTTTTTTTCTGATGCCTGTTATGAATAATCAGCATCAAGATAAATGCAATACTATGTATACTTTCCCTATCATAGTGAGGATGACGAAAAGAGCCAGTGGCGAATTGAACTAGTCCCGTCGATAGAAATTTTCTCGATGCAATGTATGTTCTGGAAAAAAAACAAATGTTGGTTTTTTTTTTATTTCCACTGAAAATTTTATGAAAAAAAAGGTAGGAAACGGCTTCATTCAGTAAACGTTAACCCTTAGAATAGGGTCCTGGGAAGCTGAAGCCGTTCCCTACCCTACTTTCGTTCGAACTGTATGCTAATAAGTTAAAAATTCACTTGAAAAAGAATTATATTTCTTATGTGAGAAAACGGCAAATTGTACTTGGCATTACCAAATACGAAAGCTATGGTCCAAATCACTGTGACGTCAAACCTCAGATTTGACAGATACTGGTGCCCTTGTGTTCAGAAATTCGTGTGTGAGAAAGAAAGGACGGAGAACACGATGGCTGTTTCTATCTTTTATACTCCCATGGTGAAAAGTGAGGTTAGCTTTTTCTGTGCATTGGTCTATAGAACATTCCGAATATATAATACACTACCAGTAAATAGTATCGACTGACATCGAAACGAATTGCAACATACACTTGAGTATTACACCACCCTGAAAAGTATCGACTCACCTGGAACAGTAGAATTTATGATACTATATCTTAAAACCCTGATTACCAGCAAAAATGTTAACTTCAGTAAAGCTGTTCAGAACGCCGAGAGTTTCCGGAAGGTGGCGAGTTTGATTCGGAATTCAGCCACTTCATGGCGCTAGTGGGCATATACATCGTGAAAAATAAATTTCGATACACTTTTAAAATGCATTGAAATAATGCAAACGCTTTGAGTTTCTTGATATATCTTATGGAAAGTACTCTTTATCTAGATTAACTACATCAAATGTTTCAGAATGGCTCCTCCTTTAACTTTCTTTGCCAACCTCAAACGTATTTCAAAACTATCACAGGCGGCACGAACTGATTCCTCCCCAATTTTCCGGATAACTACCTTGAACTGGTCCAAATTCGAGATTTTGTTGTCCTTCAGTTTGGATAGCATGTAGGATCAAACGAAAAAATCCAATTGATACAGATCCGGAAAACTGGGAGGCGATTCATTCTTCGCCAGGAAAACCGTCAAATTATCCCTACACCAGGCCTGAACAATATTCGCCGTGTGAGCTGGCGCGCCATCTTGCTGAAATACTTAATGATCTTCTCTTTAGAACTGTCGTAGGTTGGGAGCAACAATTTTCTCGAAAATGTCCGCTTTATAATACAGGGCGTCAGTTTTCACCCCTTTATCGATGAAAACCAACGTTAGTTTACCTCGCTTGCAAATTGTGCCCCAAACCATCACTGAAGCTGCACTTTGAAATCGAGGTACGTTTATATGGGGCGCAGGAATATTTTTCTTAGCTGCTGCCCGGATCCGACCATTTTGTGCGTTGTGAGGCTGCTTAAAGACAAACAGTTTCTCGTTAGAATAAAATGAACTCATGACCAGCGTGCCACGATAGTATCACCTTTGCTCTATTTAAACGCTTCTGCTTGGGTGGTTTGTAAACGCCATGAACCTTATGTTTTTAAAAGCTTTGAATCCAAGATCACGTCGTACAATATTGTGAGCTGATCCGTAGGAAATGTCTAATATTTCACGCGCATGTGTTAGTATATACATGGAAGTTAACTTATCACGTCTTTTACAAGCGCATGAAAAAGTGTAGCCGAGTTTATTGATCACGGTGTAATAATGCATTTTAACGAGTTTCTGTCGAGATTCCGAGCTCCTAGAAAGTTTGAACATTTCGAACTTTTACATCTTTATCCCGACCTCAAAGGAAATCCGAAACTTCAGCAAAATTGCTCAGAATGTCAATACTTTTTGGAAGGTGGACAGTATGATTCGGAACTGTGTCCCTGCGTGCATAGAAAAAAATAATGAATTTTAAAAGGCGCGTAAAATTTCCCCTCGTTTAATTTTAAGAGAAAGGAAGCGTAAACAACTAAATTGTTTGCAATCTTTCATGCGCCATTCAACAATGTTAACAATCTTTCATACAACAGACTAGATTCAGGCGTTATCTGGCTTAAATGTACATGGAATATCCCATTTGTTTCTGACAAATCTAGCGTTCCCTTTATGTGCATTAGAAACGCAGAAAATTACATGCTCTTTTAAAACAGTGTGGCCCAAGTGGGCATGTAAAAGAGAGTATTTTTAAACGATTTTATATTGATCACGATCACCTAAAGGGTGTCCCACATCAAATTGCATCACGTACAAAACGCTGTAGAATATTACAACTGGGAGTCGTGCAGTCAACGGTGAGTCGTGTGATTAGATGTTACTACGAAACTCTGAGCATCGAACGAAAGGAGAAATGCGGTCAGAATAGATGTTCTATTAGTTATCTGGAGCACAAGCGTGTCGTGAAATCGTTTAAACTGAATCCCAATGCTTCAGTCAGGGATGTGGCCAACAAGTTGAATCTCTCCAAGTCTTTCGTTCAGAGAGCCAAGGACCGGAAGGGACTGCATACGTACAAAGTGCAGAAAGCTCCAAATCGTGACGAACGGCAAAATACGGTGGGAAAGTCACGGACCCGGAAACTGTACACCCAGATGCTGACGAAACCTCATTGTCTCATCATGAATGATGAGACTTACGTCAAGGAGGACTTCCGGCAGCTTCCTGGGCTACTGTTCTTCACCGCCAAGCACAAGTTTGATGTTCCGGAGGAAGTAAGGAAGCAGAAACTTTCAAAGTTTGCCAAGAAATACATGATATGGCAAGCGGTCTGCTAATGTGGCTAACGGAGTGCGCCGTTCGTGATTACCGGGACTGTAAACGGGGAGATCTACATCAAGCTCCAGCTCTGTTGAGGGCACCTACACGAGGGCCCTACGATCTTCTGGCCGGATCTAGCTTCGTGCCACTATACAAATGTTGTCCTGGAGTGGTACGAAGCCAACGGGGTCACTTTCGTACCCAAGGACTCATGTCCCCCCATCAACGCACATAAACTAAGGCCCATCGAAAAATACTAGGCTATTATAAAGCAGGCACTACGAAAGCATCCCAAGGAGGTCAAATCTGAGGAAGACATGAAGAAAAAGTGGGTTTCCGTACCGAAGAAGCTGCAGCCACATGTTGTACAGAACCTAATGAGTGGAGTTAAGCGTAAGGTGCGAGCGTACGGTTATGGTATTGAAATTGAATAAAATTAGCTTACTAATGGGTTATATTTAATTGTTTGAAAGTTTGAAAAGGATCGGTCAACTAGGTAATTTACAACAGCATTTTTTCCGTGATGCAATTTGATGTGGGACACCCTTTAGAAACCCCGTCTGCGGTGGTGAAATGTAGCGATAAGTGAGGCTGTGCTGAAAGTAGGTGCTACGAATGGCTAGGTTCTTGGAGGCGGCGAAATCAATGAGTCGTAGGCCGTTGTCGTTCGTTGTCGGTCTGAACTCCTCCTCCTGGCCAACCTGAGCATTCAGGTCTCTGAATGACGTCGTGGCTTGGGCAGCAGTCGTACTCATATGAATCCCTTCCAACACACTTCCTGTGACGCTAAGATGCCGAACCGGCGGGACCTTCAGTACATCGGAGAGTATGCGTATGCTTCCGATAAAGTTGAGTGATTTACAATTCCACGTACCGAGTTTCCAATCGCAAGTCTTTTTTCGTCGCTGTGGTCTTCGCGAATTGTTCCGGTCCGTATTTCCTTGTTGATTTTCCGTTGCTAGATTTTTTACGGTTCGGTTCGCAGGGCCTGACGTTAACCCCCTACTTTCCGGAGGACCACGGCTCACCTGCCCGGAAGCTACGAATGACGCATTGGCATTTCTTCCAAATACAGTGTTAAATAGCTAGTTTCACGCGCCAGCCTTCGATCATGTTCATGTTCAAGATAACCAATTTTGAAAATCTGGTAAGCAATGTCATTTTCGGTTAGATACTAACCTTGATATATCCTATTCTCTTTATCATCGGCGATGATTCTGGGGTTTTCAACGGTCCTTTTTAGGGCCATTTTCAAGAGTTATAAAGAGTTGACCTCCAAAACGTTTGGGGGGACCCAAAAGAAAAGCCCCACACTCTATAAGATTGGGTTTTATTTTTTTTTTAACTAAAAAAAAAAAATTAAAAATTTTTTATTTTTTATTAATTTTTTTTTTTTTAAAACAAAAAGGTGTTCTTTGTTTTTTTTGGTGTTTTTGTGGTTATATCATTTCCTTTTTTTTTTTTTTCTAGGACAGGACCTGTCAGCTCAGAGAGAGATGACCTCTTATAAATTTATGATTGCTATGATACGGGGGTCGCTCCAGTGTTGGCAGATATGTTTACACAGTAATCCTATTGAAAATAATGTAATTAAAAATATAATCAAAATTCGTCAATATTCTTTTAATATTTGGTAATATTCAATAAGGTAAACGTTTAACAATTGTCAATATTTTAAATGGAGAGGTTCGTGAATTTGAGGCTCTACGAATACAAAACTGCCTTACAGGGAAGAAAAGGATGATATTAAAAATTCAAATAAATAATACGCGTTATTTTTAAATCTTCGTAAGCTTTTTTCTGATCTTTATTTTTCCAGAAAGTATCATTTTTCCAAATCCAAAAACCCAACAGTATATCATTTTCTAGTAAGAGCAAACTTTAATATTAATGAATATTTGTTTTGCTAGCCATAGAGAAACAATGTGGATGTATTTTAAGGATTAAAAAAAGGTACCACAAGAAAATGATCTTTACATTTTTAAACAGATTAATATTTCTCATTTCTAATTTCAAATATGCATTCTCCCTTCACCATTCCAGCTTCTATGATAGCATACTTCTGCTATCGAACTTTTTCTTCCGTTGCTTACGCTTCTGCCCTGACTTTAGCCGGAATGATACATAACGTCGCACCAATGTCATCTTGAAGGATGAGCAGTGGAAAATGTTCGGAAGGAGTGCCAATTCATTCACTACCTTCTGTTCAACATTGTTTTTATCCTTGTTCGAAATGATAAAGTTTATCGAATTGCGATACACGATTTCCATGGCTTTGAAAAAATTGAAGGTATCAATGGATGGAAAGTGGATGTTTTTCTTAATGGTGTTCGCTCGATAGAAAGTGAAGCTTTGATAGTCGGAGTGAGCACCCTTTGGACTCTCCGTCATTTTGACACATTGCTTGCAAACAGTACCCTTATTCGCTAGACTTTTTAACACGTAGTCCGTAACGTAGAAGAGCGCATTCAGCTCTCCTCGGTCCAGCACCTCACCGGAAACTTCCTGCAGCATTTCATAATCCATATCTACTGCATCACTGTTGTCGACAACTGTCATCTGTCGATCTGATGCTGTTGTATTTTGCTCGTTGGATTGCTTGCGACGCTGAAAAAGAAAATCTGCCATTCCTACCAGATGTTCCTGGTCGTCAAATGAGTATGACGAATTTGGAACAGGAGCCATATACTGCGATAATGTTACTGTCTTTAAGTTTCTACCAAAATCCCGTGGTGTGGGTCGACGTTGCTTGGATCTTATAGCTGAAAAAAGGCTCTCCAGACAGTCTTGAACAAAGCGGGAAGTGAAGATCCTCTTGTGACCACTAGCAAAAAATCGTAAGATCAGTCGGATAATGGCTTTCGTGCATATAACTAGTCCAGTCTTCCACGGTTTCCATCGGCATAATTCTCCAACACGTACATCGTAAATTAAACGAGTGGTATTTTCAAGACGGTTTATTGTTTCCTATTGTTAGGGATAAAATAATTGTAATTGTTACATTTCAATGCGATACCAAGAAGGTATGAATTGAAAATATTTGATTCAAATGAATACTCTTTGTAATGAGTGCTAATGAAATCATTAGCCTCTCATGTAAATCCTGGCGTATCTCCTTAAATTCATAAATACTAATACCCCTATCATATACAGGGTGACTAGTAATTTGTGTTACACCCAAAATTAGGTGATAGACCTCATTTGCAGTCTAAAATTGTATGGCGAGGTATGTCTAAAAATGACTGCCAACTTGCTAAATTTTCAAAATATGTTTAGAAGATACCTTACAAGATCAATTCTAATTGCTTTACAAATTTGATAAATTCAGTAGTTTACTTTGAGCTAACAGAAAAGTATTCATTTGATCCCCGTAGGTATCGATATGTTCGATACGATATTTTCCTGGTATCGATACTTTCTTTCGCTATTGCTTTGAAGTAAAAGTATCGATGTTTTTATGATATCGTGGAATCCTTACCTGTAAAGCTTTTGGGTCTGATTGGCGCAGCGCATGATCTTCCGAACGATTGTTGAGTGTTCCGTACCAGTCTGACATGTCCTCAATGTAGCATGCTGTGGTTAGCAGTTCATGTCGGTTTTTCTCGGAAGCCACTACGCGTAGCGCAGCAGCAACCGCTCGATTGCAGTATTTTGTTGCGTTAGATACTTTCATTTTGTCGACAGACGAAACAGGAACATCAAACGCCACGTCGGCTGGAGATAACCTATGAGCCATTCTCAATTGATTCCCTGCCTCGAATTCGACCAACTCTTTCAGATGATCCCGATGCACAATATCCGATGAAAGGCCATTTTTATTGACATACCATTTTGGAACGACGAGAAATCTGTTGTTGATCCATCCATGAATTGCATTTTTAAAAACATGGACTGGATCGGGCACGATCTCCAGTTTTCGACTGTTGTCGATGGGATGCTGCAGTTCCAGATCAGACAAGATATTCTGGTTTTTGATGTTCAGCCCCATATCCTTCCACATCTTTTGATTCTCGGAACCGGAGTCAGAGGTAACAAACTGTACTCGCAAGCCAAGCTCTTCCGATTTTTCAATAACGGACAACACTAGCTTCTTGAGTTGCTCTGGAGGAATTGATGCTTTCGTAAACTCGTACGCAACAACTTGCTTCCACCGTTCAGCAACTCCAACAAGCATCAAAACCAAGCCTTTAGACGCTAAGTCATCAGATGGAGGCAGAGTCGTCTTTCCAACGAACTGTTTAGTGCTTGCTCACCACTCTTCTGCTTCGTCGATGCTCATTTCGTCGAGAACCAGTCCACAATCCCGCTCAATTTCTGTCATGCCAGCCACTTTGAATTTCAGCAGTCCAAAAATATCTTCAAGGATACCTAAATTTTTCGAAACCATCAACTAAAACTTTTACAGAACATTAGAATGATTTAATTATACCAGGAGGAAAGTGAACGTCTGCAATTCGACGCAGCAGTGTTCTAGTCGATGGGAGCGGAAAGCCTCTTTTTATTAGCTTGTCGTAGCCACCCTGACATGCAAATCGGATTTGCAGCGAATCCATTATCGTTGCTTCCGACCACTGCTTCACTTGACGAACTTTTCCGGAGAGAAGCTTCAATTGATCGTCGTTGAAAATTTGTTTACAGGCAATATCCAACGAGTTCGAATCTACGACATCCGAATCATCTGTTTTCTTTCGCGCAACCAGATTGCCGTAACGACTTCTCCAACGACGAATCGATCTAAAGTAGAAGATGTGATTCAATGAAGCTGAAAGCATTCCATCCAATCGAATATTTAGCAAATTACCTCTTAAGCTTGGTAACTTGCTCTCTCAAACGAAAAATCTCCCCTCGTAGTCGAGACTGTGACATAGCATCTCCTCCTAGCATAGGTACCTGGTCAATGTTTTCCACTATTTCATAATCCGTAAATTCTCCATTTGATGCAGCATATCCTGTTCCACTATGCTCATCACCATAAATTTTCTCAACCACCTCCATTTCCTGCCACTCTTCATCCGGCGGAGTGACGGCAATTGGAATATTCCAAGTTCCATTGGCATTTCTTTTGCCGTTCGGGAAATGAAGCTGCATCAAACTAATCGTTAATTTATGAGGTTTCATTGAATTTCATTGATGCTTACGCTGCAAATTCTGCTGTGGGGCGAAATCATGAGCAGGAGAATGTCTTCCTCACGTGCGTTCCCAATGCAGGCCTTCATCCACTTTCGGCGAACGATTGGATCTCTCGGGAACCGATGAAACTGGAGACCCGGATGTGACACGTCACTGCGACCACAATTTATCGCTTTGCACTTCATTTCGAACCACTGCAAAAGTGAACTTTTGTTCTAGTTGTCACAAACGAAAAAAGTGAAAAATAGTGACTACTAGCAACACCGCCAAACCAACAACAAACTGCCTGCTTGTAAAATAACTCGACGGAGGCGGTAGTGGTGGTTGTCAAAGCGACCAATAAGAAACGGTCTTTTTTGACAGCTAAATGGTCTTGTTTTTGCACTAACAGCTGGCAGGTCCTGTCCTAGGTTTTATCATTTGGTACGCACTGCACGTTGTTTTTTGGTATACCATTACTGAGCCATTTTCACGTAACGAGGTCTAGCCAAAACGGCACGAAACAACGGTGTTTCTTCAAAAAAGGCAACAATAGTTTATGAGAACCATATTTTACTTAAATATCTTGGTTGGCAGTGCAGGTTGTCACGAAAATTTCGCCTTACAGTTCGTCGCCTGCTAAACAAAGTCTGGCTTTTTTCTACTTTGCGGTTAACCTGGGAGCTGCTTGAAGTTCGCCTTGGCGTGAAAAATTAGGATTTTGTTTATGCGTGGGTAAAATTTTGAAGCGCGTTTTCTTTGTTTCGACGTCAGCCTGAACTAAATGAACTTTTACACGATGTCATCCATCCTGGCCGATCGAACGTAAATCTTGAGAATATACGGAGAGTGATGTCAAGTCAGTACGATTAAATAGGACAGCTCCAAAAGCGTGTAAATATTCATGGAAAATGGCAAAAACAAAATAGGGACACACCTTCAAAATGAGGGTTATTCAAGTTTATCTAATTGAACGATTAAAAATCAATTCGCCAAAATTGAGTTGACCTATTTTGAAATTTGCAACCCCATACAAAATTAACTAGATAAACTTAAATCAATCAGTCTGTTTCATTCTTCAACTACCATAAATACACAAAATATTCGCTGCTATTTGCACATAAAACCCAGGGACAAGCTCCGACTTGTTCTCACTCTATAAAATCTCCATAAAATTTCACATCTGCATTTCATATAACGGTATAATTCAACTTTTCCCGTCCTTATCTACACTGCAACTCGCCGATCGTTAAAATTATTATTTTCAACTCTCGTTAATCCAAGCAGGACGTCCAGCTGTATTTGACCCGCTCCAGTGCTCCTCCTCCTCGTTTTATACGATTTAATAAAACGCAAAAAGGCAGAACCATCAACCGTCTAACGACCGAACGATTTTATATTTTTTACTTTAATGCCTGGTTTAATGTATTTTTACTTTCGTTCAACAACATTCTAACATTTGGCCCGTTTGCTTTTCTCACCTTATCAAACAAAAAAAAACACAATCAAAATAGGTTCAAGCGATCGTGGATCACCATCACCACATGGAGAACAACACTCGAACAGCCTCAAAGGTTCGGTTCGCCGATCCCTCCGAAAACAAGGACATCTTCAATGACGACGAGCGTGAGGAAAAGCATGAGGTATGAAGTTGTGTCGTGTCGCCATCCTTTCTGGCATCCTTGATTGAATTTTAAACACCTTTTCTTTTTCGTTCCCAAACAGACTGAATCCGAGAAGGAGAAGGACACCAAAGAGAGTGAGAACGACAAGGAAGTGAACAATGGAAATTCCGAAAAGAAGGAACAACAGCCATCCCCGCAGCCAGTGGCCAACAATGTGGCCTCGCCCGGCAAGGATAGCAAGAAGAGCGCTGGGGACGAAACGCCCAAATCGCCTAGTAAAGCTAATTATAAGCCGTAAGTTAGTCGAACAATATCAGTAGCTTCATTATTAACTTCCAAATTTACTGATGATGATTTACTCTCCCACCCCTTCCCGACACCATAGTGATGAAGGAAACGTGAGACGGATGCACACGGCTGTGAAACTCAACGAGGTTATAGTCAACAAATCGCACGACGCTCAACTGGTCATATTGAACCTGCCCGGCCCACCGAAGGAAACGCATATGGAGCGGGAAAGCAACTGTATCCTTTTTGCAATCAAAACAATATATATGAACTACTGTTTAAGTTCTGTTTAACATTCAGCTCAACACCAATGAGTAGAAACTGATTCAGATCTGATTATTTTTGTGTTTGTGGAAACATAAATAACAAATTTAGTTATCAGAGATTTTCGGAAAACTCTTGGTTTTGAGTCTAGTGTTGAATTGAGCATTTATTTTTCTGAGAACGAAATCTTTCAGTAAACGTTTCCTTGACCTCAACAAAACCAAAACAGACATGGAATTCCTGGAGGTCCTAACCGAGGGACTGGAACGAGTGCTGATGGTGCGAGGAGGCGGTCGAGAAGTCATCACCATCTACTCATAAGAAGAACGCTGCGACGTTCCGCCATCCCTCCTTTCTCCTCTCGCTGCTGCCGGGTCCCGGCCGGTGGAGGATAACAATTCACCCGTGACCCCTAGGTTCACGGGCCTTAAATACGCTTCAAACATCGTCGCCGCCGTCGTCGTCGTTGTCGTCATACACATACACATACACACCAAACACACAATGCGAATACACAAACAAACAAACAAAAAACAGTCACTTAAACTCTTGAACACTCTCACTCACACCACGTGAACGCGTAGCTACACATACAACAACATTTTTTCTATACACACGAAACCAAACCAATAACAAGAAAGCAAAAGTTGAGAAACAAAAAAAACAGTTAGAAATTATAGTCAAACTGTGAAGTCTATTAGTTTTAGGATATAATGTCGGAAAAAATAGTAAAAGAAGCATAAAATTTAAAATGAAAGTTATGAAAAAAAAACTTTCACAGATGTACGTACGTAACGCGATAGAATTTAGAAAAATCAAATCCATAGGATGCAGATTTATTCAGCAGAAAACAGTTAGAAAGTGAAAACCTTCAGCCCGAAAGGTAATGCGAATCAAATTGCCCTGCAAGTCTTATTGTGTGGGGGGAAATTGTAAAAAAAAAAAACTTTAATCTTACAAAGCGAATGAGTATTTAGTAAACGCGACGAAAGGGAGACATTATGTGTTCTGCTTTTTTATTTAACTAATTTAGTCCAATTGTGAGCGGAAAGTGTTGAACCTTTTTAAATGTGTAACATCTACCAATAATCCCCCACGATTACAGGCAGGAGAAAAAAAAAGTTGCTTTTTTTATATTGAAAACTAAAAATTAGACTCCGTGCAACAAACCTGAATTATAACGAAAAGAAAAGTTAACTGAAAAAGGCAGAATATCATCAACAACAACAGTTACAACTACTTAAAAACATGCAATCATCAAAAAGAGATAAACAGAAGAAATGCCTAGGGGCAGTGCTAAGACAAATAGAAAATCGAAAAACGTCGTGACAATTTCGTTATTTTCAAAATTTGCCCACCTTGTATCAACCACCACAATACAATTTCCTATAGTTAAAAGGAAAGGACATTTAAGAGGGGAGAGCCTCAAACGACGATAAAACGCGATGATAAGTATTAATTTACACCAACCAATTTGTTTAGAACAAGTAATAGTCGATGTTTGTGAATGTGAATTCATCATAAATTTTCCAGAACGCACGGCTGGTTTAAAACGCTAACAATTCCCAGACTACGAAGTAGTTTTAGACGTGCGTGATTCGTTATTATTGTCGTGTGATTATTATTAATGTTTCGTTATTAGTTTGCTAATGGTTTCGTTTATATATTTTTTTAATTATTATATGGATTGACTCAATCAGCGAACATTGTAAGCAAGGAAAAAATCGATCAATTGTAGAATCAAGGGTAGCCATGTTTTATGTTACAGTTTGTTGTTTTCGTGATCATTTGTTTAGAGCTTCAAAGAACATCCTTATTTTTCTTTCGGTTGAGTTAATTTTGCAATTATCGGTTGCAGTGCACTAAGGTCAACTCATCACCAAAATTGGAATCAATAGCTGTGATCTTGAACTCGATCTTCGAAGGCTTAGTGACCAATTCTTTTGTCCAGCTATAAATTATCGTATCAAGTACCAATGTATGGGGAATAATTTACAGTTGATGAAGAGGTTAATGAATTGAACTATGATAAAGACCAGGTGTATTCATCATCAATGACGAACATAACAAAGGTAGGCTTCCGCAGTGGACTTAGACGAACAAAGTCAGGAAATGCAAGAAAAGAAAATTAAATCGAAAACAACATTTCGCGACAACTAATTCAAAACTATGTATCTGAATTTGTAAACAACGAGGTAAACAAAAATTCAAACGTAAATTTCTCAAAACTCTCAGCACCTCCACTGAAGCTATCAACATCACCATCATGTAAGGGAAATATAACTCATTGGGGTGGTGGCCTTTGCTTGTGTGAAAGGGCTTAGGGTTTCAAGAATTTTACGTTTGAATCTTTATTTACCTCTTTGTTTAGAATATCAGATACGTCGTTTTGAATAAGTTATCAAGATTTCAAGAAGAATGTCAAGTCTCCCCTGGGAATCCAGCACAGCCTTCCCAATAAACCCGAAATAGAGTCAAATTCGGCGCAAATTTGCCAAAAATTGAGTCACTCAAAAAATAAATAAACTTTGTTTTGAGTGACAAGACAACAAATTAACAAGGGCCTCCTATTCTTGACCACAAGGTATAGGTGTGCCCGAGACAAGTCGAAATTCACGGTTAGAATCATTTATCCATTAATGGGTAGTGTTTTATTGATATTATTCCTTCTACAGAAATTAGGGGTTATTCCGAGAGTCGAAGTGACGTTTGTCACTTGGTGAAGTGAGAAAAGTCACTTGCAGTGACGTGACTCTTCTGGGTAAATCAAATGGAGAGTCACGTCACTGCAGGTAACTTTTCTAACTTCACGAAGTAACAAACGTCACCTCGACTCTTGGAATAATCCTCATTATATCCTCATTCTTTACAAAGGGAACTACCAATTAAAATAGGTAGATCCCGTTTTGAATAAATTGGTTAAATTTTCTGTAAACGGTAAGAATCAAAAACCCATGAATGGGTAAAATCTCACCCATTTCCCCAAAAAGGGAGTCAACCCGTTAAATGCGTAAACTCAACTTATCCATTTATGGGTATATGATATAGATGTCAGAAAATGGGTACTTTTTACCCATTTTCGGAAATTAGATTTTGTGTAAAATGTGTAAAAATACCCATTATCTGACATTTGCGCCATTTACTCGATAATGGGTAAATCGAGTTTATTGATACTCTCGTTTTTGTTAAATGGGTAAAATTTTACCCATTAATGGGACTCTGATTCCTAAGGAAAAAACGCAAGCAACAATTTTATGAAACATAAGCTTTATTTCTCATCATAGAGCCACACAATTTATAAATACATTAGACCGGATTCTTACGGCCCGTTTTTAAGTTATGGTCATGTTAAACATGAGCTTTGAGCTCAAAAACGTAACCTTGGATGAAGGCATCGTAGCCGAACACTGGACATTTCAGACCTGTAATATAAAGAATTATTCTTATTCCGTACACTTATTTAACACCTATCGAGTCCAGCTTAGTTATTCCCTTCATCAATAGTGGGATTTTCAAAGAATTTCTGAAAATCGGGACAGAGGTCAATCCGTAGACAATCATTTTTGGGAAACTGATGAGAGGTAAGATGGATGGTAGGAGAAAAAAAAAGAAAAGTTGAAATATTTTCAATACCCATTCATGGGTAAAAAAAATACCCATATATTTTTCAATAACAAATTTTCCAAATGGGTAATATTTTACCCATATTCGTGTTTTTTATTTACCCATTTTTTGACAACTGCCTACAGGTTAGAAAAATGGGTGAAATTTTACACATTAATGGGTTTTCGATTCCTACCGTGTAGAAGGAATGACATTATCAATAAAGCAAGTTCATGATTCAGCCATTTTGGAGTTTTTTATGGGGCAGCCAATCAGTTTGTTCACACTTTACCCTGAAAATGAACTTTCCTCCGTTCAAAATAAACTTGTTTTCTGTTCTAAATAAACAGTTTAAATGATCTCCTTGCTCATATAATACCAAAGCTGCACCACCTTTCTTTACACATCAGAAATGGACCGTAGCTCACATGATTTAAGGCTTGCCCACAATTGATACGTTTGCGTTCCGTTGATGTAAACTTGACAGAAAACCTATGGGAAAACTGTCAAACCCACGCAAACGCATCCGCAAGGTATCAATTGTGGGCTAGTCTCTAGACATTTTTTGGGAAATCCGAAAGATTTTTATTAGGGCCAAACTGTCAAACGTGATCAATGACTTCTTTCAAAGAGGAAGAGTCCTTCTATGCGGTAGAATTGGTTGCTCACATGGGTAGACTTTGTGTTACATGAAATTTAAGCAAAAAATCATTGTTTACGTTTTTGCAGTTAGGCCCTAAATGCAAAATCTGTGTCGAAATGCACAAAACAAGCGGACTTACGCTCACAGAAGGCAGCTCAAGCAGAGTATCAATTTACCTTAGATCGCTTTCCTTTCCACACAGCTGCGTAAAAAATGGAGTTTTAGCAATCTTTGAAACACTGCACTTTTTACTGAGCTGTGTCCCTGAGCGAAATTAAAACTAGAATTAAGTAAAATTGCCGTTTCACTGAATAAGATCGGTGTATGCTACCAGGGATTTCTCGACAGCTGACCCCATGAAAATCAACAAGAATGCTAAGAATTTTCTGAAAGTCGAATCTTCTTTTGTGAACTATGATTTGAACGTCCATTGCTCGAAACTCTCAGCACTTCTGTACAAGCTTACACTATCGTCAGATTATTCCCCAACAAATCTATACCGTCGACTCAAATGTGTAGCAATCCAGCTGACAAAACTAATTATCTAGACAAATTTCATTTTTCCACGTGTGTTTTTAGCTTAGCTTAGCATTTTACGCAAACGTGGATACAAATGTCAGAAGTATGCTTTGATCAGAAAATTCATGATATAATTTCCATTCATATTTATGTTTATTTATTGGTTATAGTGTTGCTAGATTGTATGATTGTATGATTATATTGTCATCACAACACTAACCTAGAACGTGTTGAACTGTCAAACGCCACGGTTGCCCATCGAACGACATAGAAGCATTGGTTGTGGCAGCAGTTGTTTGTTCTGATTTTTTCAGATGCACGAGATAAGATTTTCGAGCAACCGACGTTTAAACGTTTATTTTTAAAAGCCTACTTGATCGATCTTTTCTGATTGAGGGTGATATTGACTATTTGTCGATTTGCCACTCTAAACTACTTGTACACATTTTTGAGTGACTCCAAAATGTCAGGAGTTTGACTCATTTTTTTTGGGTAAAACGAACTGGCCGTGAAGCAACGCAGCACTCCTGCTAAAGTTAAAGCATCGAATGTAAACATTTTCAGCCCCCAGCGATTTTTCAAAAATTGGTCTAATAAAATGAAAAAGTACTGTTAAATGAATTAATGTGGGTAATTTATCGAGATATCGATGTTTTTAAAGAAAAAATCTAAAGATAATGTCTAATTTCGAAGTTCGAGTAAAGGAAGTAAAAACTGCTCCACTAATTGTTCCGCGAATCATATCATTCGAGCAGCTCAAAATAACATTTCATACCACTCGTGGATTGGATAAATATTTTGAATAATTTTCTTCCAGATTGTTTTTGATTAAAAAAAAAGAGTCCCATAAATACTTTTTAAGAAACGTCTTTAGCTTTTTGTTCCTTTTTCTCAATCTCGCTGTTATAAAGTAATAACATAACAATTATCGAGAAGTTTTTACTACCATTGGAACTCTGAACCTAGACATAATTTTTTTCTTCGTCAGGAATCTCGAGATGAATTGCCAAAATTAAAAAGTTTTCAATTTATTGATCCAATCTCTTAAAATCGCTGGTAAAAATAGACGGAACAATTGCATGCCTACATGTAAGGAAGTGAAGCTAGATATTTTTAATTTTTTATTTTTTAATCGGTTTCTCGATGTTCAAGAAGAAAACTGTTCCAAATATCGTTTCATAAAGCTATGTCCATTTAGAATCCGGAATAATAAAATCATCTGTATCTCTGTAACGGATTGACGTACAAATAAGTTAAATACATCAAAACAAAGGTAGTTCACTGTACTTTAATTTATCAATACAAATCATTTCTCTTTCTAAAGTTTCTAATGAAAATTCGCACTTTATTCCTCTCATCAAACGCTGCACACCTCCGGAGTCAACTTCCTTGGCACATTTGTTCCTTATTTTGGTCATCTGAGTCGCGTCCCGTGCCGTTTTTCCACTTTTCAAAAGCTTCCGCTTCATTATTGCCCAAAATCTCTCAATGGGCCGGAACTGCGGGCAGTTGGGTGGAATTATGTTTTTATCGCTGAAATCTACGTTATTATCGCGGTACCACTGGCTTACCTTGAGGCAATCGATTCACGCTTTTTCGCTCGCTGAAACGTTTGAGCACATCATACACGGTTGATTTGGCGATTTTCAACGTTTTTGCGATTTTATTGCGGACCACATTGGATTATCAACGTGGGTGTGCAGAATTTTTTCTCTCCTCTCGGCTTTCAACTGGAATAACTTTTGACTCACTGCACGAAACACCGTGAATTTATATCACAGAAAGTGGGCGCCTAGGTAAACAAACCGCTGTAAAATAATTCTTGCAGCGGTCACTTTCCTTGTCGCTGCAACACAATAAGTGATTCCAGATTCTAACTGGACAGAACTTTAACAGTGTATGGGGGGAAGAAAACGCCATTTTCAACTGCTCGAATTATATGATCAGTTTTGCTTCAAAACGATGGATTTTTGTTTTTTTTACAAACAGTAGGATGTTAAATTTGGATCCTAGGATTTATTTTTATTAACCCTTCTTGGACTTTTCTGTTGATAAATATTAACAATTTTTTTTAAGAAGACATGAAAAAACCCCAGGAAGTATTTCGTCAGTTATAGAACGTTTATAAGATAGTATGGAACTTGGAACACATTTGGACGGAATGCTGATACATTCACATAATTGATTAAATACGGCCATTACTTTGCTTCATAAGAAAAAGTTAAACAGAGTTTTCCCCAAAAAAAAAAATTCTAAAAATGAAATTTCGAAATAAATTCTAAGCGAATTTTTAGAATCTCAAAGATAGTTGCCATTGGAACATTTCACGGATATAATAAAGAAAATTCCAAATAAGAAATCCAAATGGTAAAAATAAAAAATTACGAAAGATGTCACAAATTAAAGAAAATGGACACCTAATTCTCAAGGAAAAATATGTATTTCCGAACAAATTCATAAGTTTGCTTTATATAAATGAAAATCAACATACATATGACCGAATCCACGTTAGTTTGAATATTTGCTTCTCATTTCTAAAGAACGCTCGGACTTTTCTCTTGATACCCCCCATTAGATTCTGCATAACTTTCTCCGTACATTTTCGTTGAAGCAGTCAACAGAGCTTGCTTCTCTTCCATCTTTCTTAAATAAGATGGCGCCTAATTATTGCCCAGTATCTTTCGATAGGACGCAGTTCAGGGCAGTTTGGGGGATTTTGTCATTTTTCGACAAAATCGACTTTTTCCTTCTTGAGCATCTCCAACGTAGCAGGAGCGTAGTGAGCAGATGCCAGATCCGGCCAAAACAATGAAGGAACCGTATGCTTTCCGAAGATGTTCCGAAGCCATTTTTTATGCATTATTTTCTGTAATTTTTACCGTTGATTGTCCCAGTTGTGAAATATGAAGAACTCTTCAAGCTCCAGGAGCAAATGGAACAAAAGCCACACCAAAACCTTTTTCCCTAATTTTTCGGTTAGGATGTATCGCACATCATCAGGTACATTTGTCCTCTGCTCAGCGTTAAAAAATGAAGTGTCCTGGTATCTAATTTAACGTACGTCTCGTCGTCCATCGTACATCGGTTCGGCTTTTGAAGGAGAACGTCACACAAGTTCCGTCACCGTATTTTTGAAAAACCTTTCAGTGAATCCGTGATTTTGGGTGCTTTCGCTTTCGTGTAGGTCCTGATATTGTTACGCTTTTTAATACTCTGCAAAGTTCGGACGCTAATATACACTTTTTTGGCAATTTCCCGAAAAGAACACGGCTTATGCGATTTCAAAAGGCGTACCGCTGCCATCTCCTTTTTCTTATCCGATGCCCCCTTTTTGCGTCCAGATTTCGATAAATCTTCAAGAGAACACGTTTCTCCAAACTTCTTAACAATCTTGAACATCGCAGATTTAGTGCACTTCACGCTTTTTGCCAATTCTCAAAACGACAACTTTTCGGAAAACCATTTTTGCAAAATTAATCTACGAGTTGAGAAACTGATCCGACCCATCGGTTTTTCATGCCTGTTGCCAAAGTAAACAATGTGTTTACACACTGACCAAGAATTTACAAGTTTTCGGTAAATTTTAACCCTAAACCATAGAGGTTGCTGCACCCAGTACAAAAAGTGCAAAAATCAAGGATGCCATATTTTTTCAGGTCGGCCTGTCTCTTTTTAGAATGATCACAAAAGCTACGTCGGATTTGGTTTAATCGGGTTGTGTTTGTTATTATTATTGTTTCAATGTTAATAGACATCAGTTTTGTTTGATTTCTTTTGTTGTTGTTTTGTTTTTTAGTTTTGGAATGATCACAAACCGGCCGTCGGCTATATTTGTGGTGGTAAGCGAGTTGTCAGCAACCTCTATTGATAAACAGGTGTCCACCTTCTATAATGAACAGTCCTTATAACATCCTCGAAGACGATTAATGGCGGAAAGTTCGGAGGCAGATACGAAGTAGATCTTCAAACGTTTCCAAAAAAGATTGCTAATAAAGGTCTCCAGATAGATGTTCAAAAGAGAATCTTGGACCTTGTAGTTTCAAGAATTTATTTAATGAAAACATTCCATGAAAAGCAGTTGAAAATGAGACAATACGGAACTCCAAAGAAAGTTCAAATGGAGAAATCCGAACAATGTTCAAACGATTTACTATGAGAAATTTCCAATCAAAGCATAAAGCAGGGATTTCAATGACAATTTTAAATGGCGATTCGGGTTGAAATCACAAAAGTGGAAAGCTCCAGCGAAAATTTCCAATGAATACTTCGTACATCACTAGTTGCAAGCGTGCTGAAAATCAGTTATGGTAAAGGGTGTTCCGATCAAAATTTGGTCAAACAGTAAGTAACAGAAATATTCAGCTAAGCTTCCTTTTTACCGAATGCGAATTGCCACGTTTTCGTTTAACACCTGCCATAAGATTTTGTACAGTCTCCTTGTCCACTTTTTTCGCCGCAGAATGCCAGTTTGCCTTGAACTGTTTCTCGCTCACAACAGCTTTTTGCGTCTTCTTAAGGGTTCCGCTTGATGATGGCCCAATATTGTTCAATTGTGCGGAGCTCTGGCGTGTTGGGAGGGTTCTTGTCCTGGGGCGTTGAATATTGTTGGCAGCATACCACTCCATGGCCTTTTTCCGTAATGGCAAGATGCCAAATCCGGCCAAAATAGAACGGAACAATTGTGTCACTTCAGGAAAGGCAGTAGACGTGTTTGCAGGCACTCGCTCAGATAAATTTCCTGGTTGACGGTTCCGGTCGCAATGTAAACGTTGCTCTTCACGCCACAGGTACAGATGGCCTGCCACACCAGATATTTCTTCGCGAACTTTGACAGTTTAATGTGCTTGAAAACATCTGCCACCTTTCCCCGTCCGGTCGCTGCATAAAATTCCTGTCCAGGAAGCTGTTTAAAGTCTGCCTTGACGTAAGTTTCATCGTCCTGTACCACGAAATCAAACATCGTCAGCATCGTCGTGTACAACTTTCGCGACAGTGCTTTGGCCGACGTGTTTTGTTTATCGTCGCAATTTGGAGTCCACTTTCTTGTAAGTCGACAGTCCAGCTCATTTTTAGCTCTATACACGGTTGAAGGCGCCACTCCCAGCTTCTTTGCGACATCTCGGACGGAGAGGTTGGGGTTCCGCTCGAAACAGCGGGCAACTCTTTTTGTCGTCGCTGTGGCCTCCGGCTTTCGATTTCCCCCCGATCCAGCTTTCCTGGCTGTCGACAAACGTTCTCCGAACACTTTTAATACTTTATTTTGCCACATTCAACAATTTCACCAACATGGCGTGAGAGTAGTTTGGATTTTCGACATGCACGTGCAAAATTTTGATGCGTTGCTTCTCTCCCTTCGACGACATTTTGATAACTGAAATGCTAATCTCAAAATCAAAATAGAGGCATGATGCTACACGCACACATCTTCAAAATGACGGGTGTGCAAGTTTTTTTAATGCACGATGAAAGGAAATGCGTCAAGTTTAAGTCGACCAAATTTTGATCGAAACACCTTTTATATACTTTACGACTTCTTTCCGTCATGAACAAGTTTTAAAACGTATTTTGGGAATCCAGAGTAGAAGTCTAACAAAAATAAAAGTTCTTATGAATGATGTAAATAACGCTTGCATTAAAACAAAAAAGTGACAATTTTCGAGTGGATGGAAACAAAAAACGATAAAAGATAAGAAAACAAAACATATTGTTATTGATTCCTGTATTAATTAATGATTTATCACAAATGACTCCACTTCCTGTCGGGTGGACTTACGGCAGATGGATAGAACTTTGGTCATAACCGCCGAAAAAAAAGATCCTGGCATAATCTTCAACTCGCTGGTCACCATATGATCAGTTCCTTTTCGATTTTCGCCACAAAGTTGTTCGAATAGATCCTCCGCTTCAGGTTCACCCAGAAATTTTCAATTAGCCGTAGCTGGGGCATGTTGCGGGGGGCTTGGCGTTCTTTGGGGACGACTGGGATCTTCAAACGGTCCATCTTCTCCAGCAAACGCTCCGCGTAATGTGCCGAGACAAGATCTGGCCAGGACACGACATGGTCCTTCGGGTGGTGTTTCTTACTGGAGGTTGTAATTTTCGGTAAGCCTCCACAGTGGTCTGGATGAAAAGAAAGGCGGCTTTGACACCCCCTTCTCATTGATTTCCAGCCACAAGAGGAGCTTCTTCTGAAACTTCGTGTGGGAGATGTACTTCACGTCGCTGCTCACCTCCTTCCTGGGGGACGTGACAAGACGCGGTAGGATTCCGTTTCAGCAAAACCGTCGGACGGCCTGCGCTGGATGCTCTCATCGTTTTCTAGGAGCGCCATAGTTGCAAATCATCGAACATAGTTGCTTCACTGCTTTCTCCATGGCTGCCGTAAACGAACTGATAGAGCTGTCAATGTTGTTCTCTGTGTAGCCTACTTATATTTAATGATGATTCATCGGAAGATACACCTCCAGGTGGCTGTATAGACGCATTAAAAATCAATGAACTTTGTCTCTTTTTTTTAAAGCATGGATTATGTGAAATTGTCCCTAATGGGAATTCTACAGGAAGTCCAAAATGTGAATTCCAATCAGGCAGGAATGAAACATCCAAAACTGCACAATGGGGGCATTATTGTTATTTCGCTAAAAATGTCTTTATTGAGTAGTTTTGGATGTTTCACCTCACACAACAATCTGCTATTAATTAGAATTTCATTTGAATTTTTTAGAAGCATTTTAAAATTTTCGTCCTATACTTTAACATGGGAGCTGTCAGATTTATCACCACTTGGGGTCTTCTTCTTTTTTAACTTGGATTCGGCCATAGCTTTTGCTAGTAGTGATAGAAACCAAGGTAGCACACTTGTTACAAATTGGTTTTTGTCACCTCTTTGTGTCTAATTTTTTAACATGCATATTGAGAGTTAAGAGGGCTTAGCAAAAGAGATGCTTGATCATACTGTTTTTCTATGATCTAAATTGTGATCAATTTTATCAGCTGGTTCAACGGAGTTGATGAACTCCATGAATCCAACACTTGAGTGTTACATAACTGTAATGATCCCTCTGATAAAACATGAAAGAAATTGTAGGAGAATGGACAATTTCAAAGATTAAATATTCATATCTAGTATTTATTTGAAAAATCAGAAAGAAGGGATTTTGTTTAACGTTCCTTGTTCAACCCCCAAAATTGATTATTATTTTGTTATCAAAGAAACAAGAATTTATTTTTGACCTGAGGATTTGCAAAAAGAACGAAACGAAAACCAGAACATGCATACGAAAAGAACACCCACGTTTAAGGCGAAGAGAACACATTCAAGACTGTAAATTCTGGACATCTTGACCTACTCCATTTTATTTTTGAACGAGTATGTTATAGTCACTATACTGCACGGCTAAAGACGAACATTCGTGGATTGAAAATCCCACTAAGAGAAAAACTCATCTTTAATATGTGCAAACAAAGCAGGACGAACAGTTCAATCAATTAATCACTTATGGCATAGAAGAACCCGGGAAAAGTGAATCAAAACAGTAGAAGCATTAAAATTACAACAACAAACAATTTTAGAAGTGATATAGAAGCAAACAGAAGTGTTACCAGAATTTTGGAATCGTTGCAACACTCGGAGGTAATACGAATTAAATAAGACAAACTAGTAAAACAAGATATAAATGTGCTAGACAAAACCCCTATATAGAAAACCAACCTAACAAAACAAAAAAGAAATAAAATTGATTATTTACTAATATTAATTAAAATCTATCTTTCGCAAATGTATAACAACTGGTCGGGGGCATCCCCCGGTGCGGGTTATATGTTTCAAAGAAGACAAAGACACACTCAAAAAATTAACATAATTTTATTACAGGTTATTTTAAAGGCGGTGGTTTACAAAAACCTATGAGAGTAAAACAAAAAATGAAAAATAAAAAGGAAAGAACGATCACCCGAGATTCGGGCGGGAGCTAGGAAATAACCTTAAAACTAGAACTTAACTATAAGGAGGAAAACCGTACTTTTTCAGGAAACTAAGTGTATCTATTTATAAACATTATTAAGAGAATCGAGTTATCATATAACAGAAAAGAAAAACAAAAACAAAAAGAACTAACGTAGTGTAGTGATAAGAAACAAAAGTGAATTAAAAAAATAAAACTCTAAACACCAAAGCGCTGATCAAAGAAAGACTTTAGCGAAGCTGTGTGCGAATGTGCGAAACATGAAACTCAAATAATAAACATAAAAACACGAAACCAGCCAAGTTAACGTTGGGCACTCATTGGGGACGAACAATCAAAAGTCGAAACCGAGAGAGCGAGAGCGCCAGCTGGAGCGGGAGTAGAGGAAGGAAGTTTTTCTTCGAGCAAGACACTTGTGGTGTTTCCAGAGGAAAAATATAGCTCATTTACTGTGAAAATCAAATTTGACAAGTACGTATATTGTAATAGTATAAAAATTTATCGATCTCAACAAGACAAAAAAAACACGGAATAGGATACTGAAGTAGGTGCATTGCTGGCTGAGCCAGTGGCGATGGTTCGGTTCTTCTCTGGTTTACGCTAGAGGTAAGGACATTTTAGGCGTAAATAAGCTATAAGAGTTAAACATTTCCAGTCACCTTTCTTCTGTTACAATCCAACCATTCACTCTAACACACATTTCACGACCACTACACAGGCGTTATGGAATAATACATCGTCCTACAAGTATTACTCTTTCATAGTCTCTATCAAGCATTTCGACTTGATTTGCTTTTTTCTAAAAAAAAAACCTGATCATTAAGAAAGAAAGGAATAAAACATTAGGGAATGCATAATAGACACAAATAAAAACTAGTTACAACCCAAACGAGTGATTTGGACTGTAAATAAATCAACAAAATGAATGTTTGAAACCATCACATTAGAAAATCTAACCCGTAAGCATGCCTAAGACAGAATGAGCAGAAACAAAAGTTTAAATTAAAATGTTTTTAAAACATATGATGATGAGAAAAGAAAAGATGTAGCTTTTAGGCGTATGTTATCACACGTAGGTTAAATCTAGCATGTCGAATCAAATTTTCCGGCTGAGGGAGATGGGAATGAGAAATACTCACACCACGAAAGCTACCGCGTTTGGCTGGCCAGAATACCAGAAGTAAATGTATTATACAAGAACAAAACAAAAAAGAAAGAAAAACCTTCTAAAACAAGCAATAAATTGAATTCTTATAATGTGAACTGAGGAGAAGAAGGAAAACAACAAAAACTCCATAGATGAAAACAATAGGCAGATATCGGCACGGTTCAAGCATGCTGTAGCATTGCGCACTATACTTGATTGGGTTGGGTGT
Organism: Aedes koreicus; assembly: GCA_024533555.2. NCBI lineage: Eukaryota > Metazoa > Arthropoda > Insecta > Diptera > Culicidae > Aedes > Aedes koreicus. Next base: position 1,345,440 of record JAHHFK020004150.1, read on the forward strand.
GCTCCGTGGTGATTTGTTGCTAATACAATCCGAATAACGATGGGTACAAGTGAATGAAAATAGATGGCGAGTGTGATTGGATTTTGTTTTTCGGATTTTTTTTTTTTAAGGCTCAAAATTGTACAAGATTGTTGATACAGATCGATGAAAACTAATTGACAGTGTCATGAATGCTAGGTTGTCCTGAAATTGAGCTATTTTCGAAAGTATCGAAGAATCATCAACAATGCATCAATCTATGATTATTACAAGTGCTAGTGGCATCGGTCAGCAAACAAATTTGTAATCTTTCATTTTAAGCAATTTAAAAAAAAATTAAATTAAGATATTGACTTGAAAAATGCATCACCAGGAATTGGCAGTCTTCAAGTGATTATCGCATATTTCCGGGGGAAATGAAAATAGGTACCGAACGTAATTTGAATGCAATAAAATGTGGTTGAAATAAGTCGAATTTTGCGCTAAGCTTGTTTGAATTGTATGAAAATTTCATTCTTAAGGATCTAATAACTCTCAATTTAAATAGATCTAGGGCTGCATTTCCATGAGATTATAGAAGGTTTGATTCCATCGCTTTCTACAAAAAGATTGCGAAATATTTCGAAAAATTGAAGAACTTTGTCCAATTATTGAATACAGATCCCGGTATTCTTTTCATTTCTAGTGTCCTACTTCAACTTGCGTCCAAGTTAATTCTGTACATCCTCTCAATCACACGAGCTTAGGTGACCGCATTGTGATTGTTATTACTTACTTACTCATGTCTCCTTTCCAACCCTAGGGGTTGCATAGGGCTAACGTGAAAGATTTCCATCCTGGGCGGCTGCTCGCTTTAGTCTTGACCTTATTTCCTTGTTGACGCTCCGATGCCACGAGCCCTCTGCTGCGATGTCCGGCTGGGTTCCAATCCAGCGCTTGGCTGCAGATTTCGTTTGCGCCCCTTCGTGTGTGGCCGACCCACCTTCACTTTCGTTCTCAAATTTCGGTTGAAATTGGAGATCGAGCTCAAAGTTCTAGATCCAGTTGGGAGGCCACCAGACGCGAATCTAAGAGGTAGGGGTTCTTCACAAATCACTATCTAACAGCAATCGATGATGGCGCGTCTCCCTCTTAACACCAGTTCAGAGCTTGTACCACCTACGCTATTGTGCGATCTGGTTTATGCTATGCTATGTCGCTCTTGGTTCCGCCGTCGGACGCTATCTGGCTACCAAGATATTGGAAACTATGGACTTTCTCCACTGTTTTCCACGCTACCAAAAAGTTGAACTACAAAACAAATAGTTGAAGCTCGTGTCTAACGATTAAGTCTTGATGAAATAACAGCTTCATTTGCTAACAGAGCAACGTCATCAGCGGATTCAAAGTCGTTGAAGTGCTCGCTCGTAGTCAGCCCACGATTCTGTACACGGTCAATAGCATCTCGCATGGTCCAATCGACTACAACGAGGAACAGTAGCGATGATAATATACATTCTACATCCTAGGATCGGACAAGACTCCGCTATGCAGGACTCTGCACGCGAAAGGCTCGTACTACGTTTCGACGAGGTTGACGATTTCATCCACGAAACCTTAGCGTCCGCGAGCGCCCCACAAATTTTCGTGATTGAGTCTGTCGAGAGCTAATCAATGAATACGAAATAGTGGGACTCTTGGAATTAGTTGACCTGCTCCACGATGATTCGGAGTGTGACAATATGGTCCACACAAGATCTTCCTGCACGGAATCTCGCCTGCTGCCGCAGGAGAGTCGCATCGGTCTTCTCCTGTATTCAATTCAGGATAACTTTGCACAGAACTTTTAGTACAATCCACAATGGGATTGACCGGAACTAGTCAAATTGCACATAGATCCAACCGAATGAGGCCTGGGGTTAGCAAACCATATGTACAAGTCTCGAAGGTTCCTTGTGTCTTGTGTATCTGCATCTTCACTCACTGTTGTCACAGGAAGGATGTTTTGCTACTAGGGAGTGTACCAGTGATTCAGATTCAAAATGGAATGTGATGTGTTCTTATAGCCGATTTGGACCGATTTATACCAACAGTAGAAATGCCTTTGTGACCACTCACAAAGTGTAATGGGGGTCCATTTCACTGGGAAAACGAACATTTCTAGGGTTTTTTTTTCATTAGGACGAATCTACAATTGAGAGATTCTCTCCGGGCTCGCTCTCTTTCATTCATATCAGCGCCATTATAAAACTTTCGAGGGATTCTTTAATACAGATCGAAACACAACAGTGCTGGCTAGCATACTCTACAAATAGTAGAATGAAAAACGTAAAGGTGATTGGTTTATGAATGAAAGAGAGCGAGCCCTGAGAGAATCTCTCAATTGTAGATTCGCCCTAATGAAAAAAAACCCTAGATTTTTTAAACTATCCTTGATGGCCACCTTGAACCTGTCGCGGCCACTCATAAAGTGTGGTTGTTTTTTTTTTCACTGGAGAAAAAACAAACATGGCCGCTTTAACCAGATTTCTAATCTAATCTAATCTCATACTAACGCTGCCAATTACTTGAAAGCATCCTGGAATATGACTTCTTGAATACATCATTTTTCTTGTCACCGGCCACGCCAACTGCGTAGCATGTGCCGCAGAGAGGATTCCAAGAAACAGAGCGATTCCAGAAAGACTATCTGAAATAGCTCTACAACTTCGAATCAAGGGAAGGAAGAAAGCGTGGACCTCCCGTACCAAACGCTTCCATATAGAGTTAATTAATGTCATGGCCGCTTTAAACCGATTTAAACAAATAGAAAGGATGCCCTTGGGGCCACTCACAAAGTGCGATGGTGGCTTTTCATTGGGAAATCAAGTCAATTTCTAAAAACGCTTATAAGCCGATTTGGAACAATTTACACCAATAGTAAGGATGTTGGAATCAATCACAATGTGTGATGGCGGTTTAATTTATTGGGAAAATAAACAAAATATTCTTCAAAATCCGCTTTATAGCCGCTGTGAACCAATTCAAATGAACAATAAAGATAATTATTGACGCTTGAGTGCCAATTTGATCCGATTTACATCAACAGTAAAAATGCTGTGGAGGCCACTCACAAAGTGTGATGGTGGTTCACTTCACAGGGTAAAACAAACATGCTCCAAAGTTCACCTGATGGCTTTGAACCAATTTCATCAGCCAGCTACAGTCGAAAATATGTATTTTCACACTTCTGATTCTCTCAAGCTATTTCCTCAGCTACTTGACTTTAGCTGGTCTAGTGTCCCTTCAGGACCGCACCTGTGGCAATTTTTCGCCAAGAAACTCGGTTTAGAGCTACTTGTCTTCAGTTTCTCGAGTTTCCTACACTTCCTAGGTTTTGCTCCATTTGGCTTATCAACCTAGCTCACTGCGCTCCCATGCGTCTTGTGCCGACCGGATTCGATACAAACACCATTTTAGCGGAATTGTTTGTCTGGCATCCTTACAACGAGTTCCGCCCATTGTAACCTTCCAGTTCTATCGACTTTCTGGATACTGGGTTCGCCATAGAGTTGCGCCAGCTCGTGGTTCAATCTCCTCCTTCATACGCCACTTCCACATATTCCGCCAAAGATGATCCTAAGCACACGTCGTTCGAAAACTCCAAGTGCTCCTCGACCCTTTCGTGCCCGTGGAGAACTACCGGTCTCATCAACGTCTTGTACATGGTACACTTAGTACGAGGGTGAAGTTTAACAGACTTTAAGGGCATTGTGGAGTCCATAGTTAGAACGATTTCCGGCTATTATGCAACTCCGAATTTTTCAGCTGCAGTTGTTATCCGACGTCACCAAGGATCCGAGGCATGCAAACTCTTCTGCCACCTCGAATTCATCTTCGTCGATAATCACACATCTGCCAAAGCGAGCTCTATCGCTCTCGGTTACTCCTGCCAGCGGATACTTAGTCTTCGACGTATTCACCCTTAATCCAACCTTTTCTTCTTCCCGTTTCAGCCTAGCGTACTGCTCGGTAATTACCTGGAACGTTCATCCGACAATGTCCACGTCGTCAGCGAAGCAAATGAATTGACTGGATTCATTGAAAATCGTGCCCCGCATGTCAAAGCCCGCACGAAATTTCATAACACCTTTTAGCGCAATGTTAAACCGATTTCTTCACACAATACTGTACACCATCCTTGCCTTGATCAATCTAGTCCGGTTTACGGGAATCCCGTTCTTGTCCATAATCTTTCATAGCTCTTCGCGGTCAATAGTATCGTTTGTGGTCTTGAAATCGATGAATATTTCGATATTCGTGACACTTTTGGAGGATATGCCGCAACATAAAGATTTGGTATGTTTGACGATTGCTCGTCCACAAAACCAGCTTGATGATCTCTCACAAATATGCTTGATAGCCGTAATAGACGGCGGAAGATGATCTGGCTACACCTTTCCATCATGTCATCCTTTTTCTGGTTGGGCATATTACTCCCTCTTTCCACCCTTCAGATAGCTGTTCTGTATCCTGACCATCAGTCAGCGCAGACAATTTGACAACTTATCCAGATCCATTTTATAAGTTCCGCTTAACTTTGCCTATTGTGGAAGTTGGCACATCTCCTTCGTCCGCCGTTCCGATGAAAAAAAAAATCTCCTGCTGTCTTGATTTCCGCCTCTGCGCCATTCAGATGTTCATCGTAGTGCTGCTTCCACCTTTCGATCATCTCACGTTCATCCGGTAAGATACCTTCAACCTTATCCCGGCACATTCCGGCTCGCGGCAAAAGCCTTTGCGGGATGCGTTGAGTTTCTTGTAGAACGATACTACTGCTAATGTTTCTTGAGAGCGATACAGCTGGTCCATTTCTTCGCACTTCAACTCCTCCAGGCGGCGCTTCCTGTCTCGGAAAAGATGAGTTTGCTGTTTTCGCTTCTGTTTGAATCGCTCCACATTCTCAGGCCGTTTTCGTTCGAATGCTGGTGTGCGCTGAACATTCCTTTAACCGGTCTGAATTCCTCCTCCAGGCCGACCTGAGCATGGAGATCTCTGATAACGATTTTGACGTCATGACTTGGGCAGCTTTCGTATTTTCGTTCCAGCTGCGCGTAACAAGCATCCTTATCGTCATCGTCACTTCCTAGACGAGGGTTTTGCACGTTGATTATGCTGAAATTGAAGAAACGGCTTTGATTTTCAATTTGCACATTCTGTTGTCGATCGGCCATCAGCAAATCCCGCGCTTTCTCCCGGATCTATTTTATACCTGCAGCCACGAGAAGCACCAAAGTATGCAATGTCCAGCCATTTGCCAACCAAGAGTTGCACAAGGGTATGCGAAGCAAATCGAAGAACAACATTCTCTTTGTCGAGTGTTGTGTGAGTGAAACACAAATCTTTTTGCATACGTTCCGCGATGCTCCGTAGAACCTGAAATTCTATGCAACTGAAAATGACGTTTGGTACCAACGTTTTGACGCCTGTGTTAGGGGAAACGCCTTGTGGTCTGACCAAATTTCTGATGTTTCAGAAAACAAAGACTTTCCTATTTCAAAGTGCTGGAAAACAATAAGTTCCTTCACTGGAATAGAAGTTTAGTGTACTTTCGAATCGATTCGCAAAGATTTCTTGGAAATAAGAATATCGAAAATTTTAAAGTTCGGGAAAGTTCAAAAACCTAATTTTCTTTATCGTACTCGGAAAGTGTAGCCCTATATCAAAAGTAGAGTCGTAGTCCGTAGAAGCTTGAGTTTTTATTTTAAAAAAAAACTCTATATTTTTTATGCATGTTACTGATAAGTTCACATCACTATCTAGAAATTATGGTTCCATGATAACAATTTCTTCAAAAATGTCAGCCCCAATGCAAAATGTTTTGTTTTCGCTTTTAAATGCCTACGTTCAATTAGAAAGATCACGATAGTTGAACACAAACCAGATAAATCGAATGCAGCACCCAAGTAGAAGGATACGAGAAGGTTTTAACACTGCCGTCATCATTAAATTAAATCTCATAGGAGAGGAACGAAACCAAAAACAAACATTCAGAAACCCAAACAATCGGTTCGGGACTTCATCCAATTCCTTTTCAAGCTAGACTTCAACATAGAAAAAACGAACATCTCAATACAACATTCTACTTATTCAATCTAATCAGATAATCAATACACCATCCAGATCCACAGCTGCAACAAACGTATTAAAGCTGTGAAGTTGAAAAATTTGTAGCGACTAACCAGATTTCATCCCACACCAGGTTTTAGTAGCTATCATCAACATTAGTGAATGAAAATTTGAATCGATTTCTCAATCAACATCCATTTCAGTCATCTACCTTGATAAAAATATAAAACTAATTCGAAGAACAACCAGCCTCTAACGATAAAGATTAATAACAATTAATACCCATTTTTATCTGGATGTTAGCAATATACTACAGCAAATTTCTGACAAAAAGAAAAGTAAGACACACACAGACACACAAAAGTAACCAGTAGCAGAAGTCATATAATCATTTTAAGAGTATAACAAATGACCGTTGCCAAACAAAGGAAAATGAAAATACAAATCTTGAAACTAAATATAAAAACTCACTAGACATTCATACCGAAAACCGCCAGTTGTTTGCAAGAAAAAAAAACTGCAACAGGAAACGTGCGCATTTTTCTCCTCTCCCACATAATTACCGCACACACACACACACACCTTTCTCTGATTACAGCAACGCTGATGAAACGATTCAATCGGTAGATTTTTTAATATTTAGTCAACTTGAAATGAAAGAATGCTATTCTGTCGAAGAAAAACCGAAGATAACTTATGTGAAATTCACACTGAACCTGACTATAGAAAAAAAAAAAAACAAAACAAGACACTCACTCACACTCGTACGCAACTCTCTAAAAACATACAAACACACACAACTACACAAATGCCTATATTTACGACACGGTTGAAACCAATCGTATAAAACAACATATTATTAACTTTATACATACATCTGTTGTTGTTGATAGCATGATTTGAGGATTTATTGTAGATTTTATTTTTTTACAACAAAGCTGAGGAGAAGGCATCTAACAATTTGTTAAAGTGAGTCATTTTATTGTGAATGTGCAAACAAAAGTTTATCGTATATTGATATGATTAGCAAAGTCTATCTCTGTGAAGTTAAGTGACAAAGTCATCTTTGTAGTGTGGAACACAGACTTGAATAGTTTATTTTATTTCCTACGAATCGATAAAGCTAGTGACAAATAAAGCATCTACTTCTCAAACAAAGACACCCATTAACAGCCTAACTATGGAAACAGAACACAATAGTTGCAAAGCGGAAAAGCAAACAATACTTAATTGAGTAAACATGAAATCTTAAAACCACCATTCTACGATTATTTCGGTAACTCCCAACACTACACATGCAAAAACACAAACAAGACAAAGTAGCCCAGGAGAAAAAGAAGAAGAAAAATGACTAGCACATTCTACAAATGAATTTAGAAAGGAACCGAATGATCCAAAAGTCAATACCGAACAACCGATAACCAACCCAGAGACGAAAACAGAGAACACAATTTATCAGAACTAAATGGATGTTAGAAAGTCTTCGAATAGCATAACAGAATGTAAGATTACAAACACAGTATCAAAGAAAGAAATCGCCGAAATAAAAAAATAAAAAAAATAAACAAAAGTTATAGAAATTGTTACAGAACAACAACCGGATTACCAATACCACTAACAAAAAGTTAAGAACACAAAAAAAAGAACGGAACAAGTCCTGGTTTGGAACAAAAAATAATTACCCAAGAAGTTGAGCAACAACAACAACAACAAAAAATACAACAAAGACAGTCACCGAGATGATTCGAAGATATTATTAAAATGATAAGAAATAGGAAAATACATTGGAATTCAAAGCAAAAACAAAGCACGGTTCGTTAGCATTAACTTCCTTGTGAATATCACTACCACCTTACGGACAGCTGAAAATTAAATCCGAAAGCCTTTGCTACGGCCTCGTGGATGATTATCGGTTAGCGAGCATGGATCATTGCTATGACATTAAAGTCTTGACTGAGACTTGATTAGATTCTCGGACTGTTTCGAGTTATGTTTTTGGAGATGGCTACGAAGTATTCCGCTGCGATCGGAATATAAACAATAGCAGGAAATCGACCGGCGATGGCGTTCTCGTTGCAGTTAGTTCCAGGCTGAAAGCAAGTGCAGTTGAAGGCGATTCTTGCATTTCCGCGGAACAAGTTTGGGTAGCATTTCAGCTTGGAGGCCGTAAACTATTTCTCTGTGCGGTGTACATTCCTCCGGATCGAATTCGAGACTTGGAATTAATTGATGCACATTGTCAAACTGTATGTGCCGCTTCGGATAGGGCTACCCTCAATGATGAGGTGGTTGTTTTGGGAGACTTCAACCTAGCGGAAATTGCATGGACACCAACTCACAGCGGCATCCTTCGTCCAGACCATGAGCGCTTTTCTTTTCACGCAGGGGCAATTCAGCTTCTGGACAGCTACAGTACCGCAACTCTATCCCAAGTTAATGACGTGGTTAATGAAAACAATCGTTCTCTAGATCTCTGCTTTGTCAGTGGCCGAAATACCGCTCCTGTCATCTGTTCGGCCCCGTGCCTCTAGTTAAGGATGTTCCTCACCACCCTTCTCTTATAGTTGCCGATTTTGTTGCTCGAGACTTCGTTGACACTCCTGTTTCTGTATCATATGACTTCCGTAGAGCTGACTATCGTAGTATTGGTGAGGTACTGTACTAATTTAGATTGGCAGAGCATTAGTGATCCAACCGACGTTAATATCGCCGCTCAAACTTTTTCCCACGTCTTGGCTTATGTCATTGACAGGCACGTCGCAAAAAGGATCGTTCAAACTGAATCTCGGGTCCCTTGGATGACTAACGGTCTTCGTGCGCTTAGACGGACCAAAAGAACGGCTCTCAAAAGATTCACGAAATACCGCACACTGTCGCTTAAGCGCCATTATAGCAGACTCAGCTACGAATACAAACGACTAAGTCGTGTGCTTTTCCAACGCCATCTGAGTGTGGTTCAACGGCGACTTAAGTCACACCCGAAATCATTTTGGAGCTATGTTAATCAACAACGCAAGGAAGTAGGCTTACCATCATCCTTGGTCTTTAATAGCGAAATCGCTGGCACTGATCAGGAAATTTGCGATCTGTTCTCGGCAAAATTTGCTAGTGTGTTTGAAGACGAGCGACTTCCAGTTCATTCCATTAACGCTGCCGCGAGCAATGTTCCATTGGAAAATCAAACACTCAGCCTCGTTGATGTGGATTTTGAATCGATGTAGAACGCTGCATCACTTCTTAAAACATCGTTTAAGCCCGGACCCGATGGTGTTCCATCCGTTTTTCTGAAACAGAATATGGCCTATCTTCTGTATCCACTGCATCAGATATTCCAGCTGTCCCTTTCTAGCGGCATATTTCCTTTTTGCTGGAAAACGGCAGACATGTTTCCGGTATTATAAAAGGAAGCAAGCGGAACGTGAATAACTACAGGGGAATCACATCGTTAAGCGCCGTATCGAAGCTATTTGAGCTGGTCGTCAGGAACTCTCTTTTCGCACATTGTAAGCAGTGTTTGAGTGCCGATCAGCACGGGTTTTCAACTGGGCGTTCCACAACAACAAACCGATTGTGCCTAACGTCATACATCACTGATAGTATGATTGCTCGATGCCAAAAGGACGTGATCTACACAGATTTAACGGCAGCTTTCGACAAGCTTAACCACGATATTGCGATCGCTAAACTTGACAGGCTAGGAGTTGGCGGTAATCTCTTAAAATGGTTACATTCATATCTTACAGGGCGTCAACTGACAGTTGCTTTAGGCGACATTCGATCAACAAGTTTCTGCGCCACGTCCGGAATACCGCAGGGCAGCCATCTACGACCGTTGATATTTCGACTCTACTTCAACGACGTACATCTTGTTATCGGAAGACCACGACTGTCGTTTGCCAACGACCTGAAAATTTTTCTACGTATCTGGTCAATAGCCAACTGCCGTTTCCTCCATGAACAGATTGATGCCTTTGCTGATTGGTTTACTCTAAATCGATTGGTGGTCAACCCGGCTAAGTGCTCAGTCATAACCTTTTCACGGCAGAAACAACCAATTGTTTTCAACTACAATCTTCTCGGCATGACCATCGAACGAATGCAGTGCGTTAAAGACCTAGGTGTTCAGCTGGATTCTAAACTAACGTATTCGCAACATATTGCACATGTTGTTGATAAAGCTTCAAGAACTCTTGGTTTCTTTTTCAAGGTGGCGAACAATTTCAGAGACATCTACTGCCTAAAATCGCTCTTTTGTTCTCTCGTGCGATCTACACTGGAGTACTGTTCAGCAGTTTGGAGCCCGAACTATAATAATGGCGCCGAGCGAATCGAATCTATTCAACGTCGTTTTCTACGGTTCGCGCTTCGTAGACTACCTTGGAGAGACCCATTTCGTCTTCCTAGCTACGAAAGTCGCTGTCGATTAGTGAACATGGAGCCTCTGCGAGTCCGTAGAGACGTTTGCAGAGCCTTAACTGTCGCAGATACTCTACAAGGAAGAACCGACTGCGAAACAATCCTGCAACAAATCAACATCAATGTTCAACCAAGGCCAATGCGCAACAACTTAATGCTGAGGCTTCCTTTTCGCCGCACCAACTATGGGTTGAGCAGCGCTATCCACGGGTTGCAGCGAATGTTTTTGACATCCATCTGACGCGGAATGTACTTCGTCGGAGATTTTCCACCGTTTTTGGAGCAATTGACGCACGGAGTTAAGATAAGTGTATAGTTTTTTTTTTTTTTTTTTGTCATGACTTGACTAAGATATTGTGTAATCGTTTTTCTATGTAATGTTCTTTTTTTTTAAACCAACATCATTAGGACCTGAACTTGGTCTGTTGATGCATAACTACAAATAAACAAATAAACAAATACCCCCAATACCCAATCCTCTTCTTTTTTTTTTGGGGGGTTCAGGGGGGCTCCAAAAAAAAAAAAAGAAAATTTTGGAGAAAAGTTGATTTTTTTAAAAAAAAAAAAAAAAAAATAATATATAATATTTTTTTTTTTTTTTCTTTTTTAATTTTTTTTTGGTGTGGGGGTGGGTTTTTTTTTTTTTTTTTTTTTTTTTTTTTTTTTTATATTTAATATATTTTTTTTTTTATTAAATATTTTTTTTTTTTTTTTTTTTTTTTTTTTATTTTTGGTAACACCACCGTACGAAACTTAACACCTTACCAATAATAAATTATTTGAGATGATTGGATCCTAAAAAAATTACCGGAACTTGTCAAATTTTACCGAAATCCGTTAAGGACATACGGGATCAAGTCCCTATCACTTCGAAGTTTTCTGAGCACAAACCCCAAATACTACTAGGACTTCAGGCGTGAAATTTTCAAGAATCCTTTGCTCCACTGGAGCATTCATTGGTTAGCAATTTGAGCGTTGTTTGTTTTGTTTTGTTTGTGATTTTTAATCTCAAAAATCGTGAAGTGATAATTAACCTAACCTATAAATCATATGGAAAAAGGACTCCCTCCATTTTCACCTTAAATCAGATTACCGAACGTTCAGCTGTTGAAAGTTCGGTAAAAAATTACCGAATACTGTAAAATGTTCTAAGTGTGCGGTTTATTTTTGCCTTATAAGGTTGCACATCGGGCATCTGTCCCGCGTGTCCTGTGAACAACTAGTAGTGACGTCTTTTTCACCAATAGCTGTTTCTGCCACCATTGGTAAATTTCGTGTGGAGTAAGTGATGTGCTCAGATTTTTCAAGCAATTGTTATGTGAAATCAAGGAAAACTACACATTGATCAACTGTAACAAACGAAAAATCTTTTTAGTATCATGCAACATATATAAATGGTTTGTTTAATTAGCTGCATTTTTTATTCACCAAGTCCAGAAAGTCATCTTCAACGGAATGGCACCCTGTCGAACAGAGATACCACGAGTGACCCAAATATAGCCGATTTACGGTACTTAGGCTTCCCCCTCAATGACGATCATCAACGAATGTCAGCGAACCACGGTCATTCTGGGGTGCAACAACTTTTTACGGCAAATTTATCCAGGAAATTCATCGAATTAGACAGCTACTAGATGACCTACTAGAGAAGGCAAGGGAATTTGTGTGGAGTAGCCAGTGCCAGAACGCGTTTGACAGCATCAAAAGCTTATTGCAATCTGACTTGTTGCTTACGCACTACAATCCAAACCTCGAACTAATCGTAGCAGGTGATGCTTCAAAAACTTGAATCGGCGTAGTGCATCACTTCCGAATGGCTTAATCAAAGCCATTGCACACGCTTCAAAGTTGGAGAAAGAGGCGTTGGCGTTGGTGTTTGCTGTGACACAATTCCGACGAATGCTTCTGAGACGGAAGTTGACGCTGCAGACAGACCACCAACCACTACTTAAGAAAGGCATCCCATTACACACTGCAAATCGTTTTCAACGGTGAGGTTTGTCGTTGCTTGGATTCGATTTCAACGTGGAGTAAATCTCAACGGATAAATTTGGGTATGCAGATGTGCTTTCTCGGCTGATAAGCAATCATCAGGAACCGGAGGACACAGCTCTGCAGTGACGAATTCAAGAATATGTGTGACTAGCCAGGAATAATCCACATTCGTACGAAATCATACCATCCTCATGGGCAGGCTGAACTCTTTGTCGACACCTTAAAACGATCACTTCGGAAAATCATTGAGGGGGAGAAGTTCAGTCGAAGCTCTTCAGATTTTTCTTTAAGTGTACAGTGCAGCACTTGCTGGTAAGCCACCATCCGAAAAAAAATGTTGGGTAGACACATACGGACGACGTTGGATCTCTTGTTACGACCATCAGCATTCATCGAAGTTTACAGCGGATTCTACAAATTACGCGAACCTGATCAGAATGCGGGTAAGTAGAGATTGGCTTCCGGAACTGTCCTCGAAACCATTTGTAGCGTCAACATCAATGTTCTGCTAGATCATCAGTCAGGTCGGAGAAAGCTTATTCGATCACACGTGAACCAGCTTTGACCCAAATTTGATACCGCTGTCAACCCGTCATCAGTGTCAATTCCGCTGGGTATATTAGTAGAAGATGTCGATCAATGGAAACATTCCTCAGTTCAGCGGGCCGCTTCATCATGGAATACACCAGAGGATGAACCGGAAGCAGCTAATGCTAGCTACCATGAAGGTGATGATGACAGCGCAGAAGGTGACGAGTTCTTCGAAGCTATTTCTACGATTTTCAACAGACCATCAGTTCAGCAACCAACAGTGAAACCACCTAGACCAGTCAGGGCAAGCCGGCCTCCCAAACGTTTGAAAGATAACAAAGTGGGAGATGCCGCGACAACCCCGGAGGCCGTAGTTAAACGAGTGCACCGTCATCTGTGAGCTCGAGAGAGGCAAAGAGAGAAAACAAAAGTGGTCGTTATTATGAGTGACTGTACGAAATAAGTATAGAATAAAATTCCTTTCGATTCATTCTTAATTTCAATGTAAAAGCAGCGTTTTAATTTACTGAAAACACAACAAAATCCTTATTAGTTGTTCTGCATGGACTATCTAGATGACTTCCAAAAATGTTCGTGAGGCAAAATCAGACCAGCTAACTCTCGAATCAGTGGGGCCATTCTTCTCTCAACACGATTGTATGCACTCCTGCCACATTGGTAAATATGTACATTGCGTCGAAGTTTACGTGCCGGAAGTGTTGTATCGCAGAGGTTATCGCCTTAGGACACAAGGGGTTCTCAACAGGCCCACCATCAACTGAGAATATAACCCCATGCTTAATTATCTGATTTAATTATGAATTATTTTAATTGAAAAAGGAAAAAAAACCTTCGAGGACCGTATTAAAATCCGGCAAATCTGGCATTCAAACTAGAGTGTTTCCCAATTTGGATTGCAAAGAAAGTTGGTCCAGAATATGAAATGGCACAGAATCTCCATTGAGTTTGTCATGAACACTAGGCATTAATTTATGGCGCGCAGCAATCTGGGTGAAAATTATAGTGCTGTTGTTCCCACGTCGGTGCCAAGATTGAAAGTAGTGGGCTTGAGCCGTCAATTATCCTCCGATGTTTTCATAGACTATTTGAAAAGTCAAAATGAAAACATCGCAATAAATGATGTAAAAGTAGTTAGAATTTACGAAAATCTACGGTTCATTTACAACATGTTTAGTGCGGTAATTGAAGTCGATTTGGATACATATAATTGTATGTTAAAAGCAAATGAATTAAATGTAGATTTTGATCGGTGCTTTGTGTATCCTGACATTAATGTTCTGAGATGCTTCAAATGTGGAGAATTTAGACATAAGAGCATTGATTGCAAAAACTGTGATACATGCTCTCGGTGTAGTCAAAACCACAAGACATCGGAGTGTACGTCAACTGTTTTGAAATGTGTTAATTGTTTAAAAATGAATAAAGAACGTAAAATTAACTTGGACGTAAACCATGCCGCATTTAGCTCTCAATGTTTGGTGTACAAGAGACTTTTTGAACAAAAGAAAAGCAGCTTGCGTTTCAATAAATAGCAACCGAGTTCCAGGCAGAATGGTAATAAATTTAATTTTTTGTATTTCAATATTGCGGGGTTGTCAACAAACTACGTAGCATTACGTCAGATTGTAGAAGAAAAACGTCCACTTTTGGTTTTGTTAGCAGAAACTCACATTGTTGAAATTGAAGCCTTTGATCAATATTGCATTCCGTGATATAATGTTGCTGCTTGTTTATCACATTCTAGACATACTGGCGGTGTTGCTATTTATGTCAAAGAATCAGTTCAATTCAATCTTCGCCACAACGAAATGGTTGATGGTAACTGTTTCTTGGGCATAACAGTTGTACGTGACATGATGATGGGTAACTATGGTGTTTTATATCACTCTCTCAGTTCTAGTGACCAGCGTTTTATTGAAATTTTAGAGAACTGGCTTGAGGTATTTCTTGATTCGAGTAAATTAAATATAATAGCTGGTGACTTCAATATAAATTGGCGTGATAATAATAATTCGAATCATTTGAAGCATTTAGCTAACTTTTTCAATTTAAGACAAACGGTAAATGAAAATACGCGAATTTCCAGGCACAGTAGAACTTTGATTGATCATGTTTATTCTAATTTTGATTCTGTTTGTTCAGTTGTCGATACTGATTTGAAAATAACCGATCATGAGACAGTATTAACGTAATTGAGAATAACTTGAATAATAGCGATGATTTTGTGAAATTGAAGTGCTGGAGGAAATATTCAAAACAGGCTGTTTCTAACCTTGTTTAGAGAAGCGTGGATTTTCCAATCGTGAGCGGTAGTTTAGATGAGTCTGCAGCTGTTCTTACTAATACCATAAAAACGTGTACAAATAAGCTAGTTGAACAAAAATTTGTTTCTTTGAAGAACTCGAACAGCTGGTATAATTTGGATCTTTTGCCTCTTAAACGCAAGAGGGATAAATTGCACAAAAAGTTTTGTAGATCTAATAGTGATAATCATTGGAATAAGTACACGATCGCGCGGAATAAATATTCACAATCCACTAAAAAAACTCATTGTGAATATATACAGAGGAAAATTGATCAACATCAAAACAACAGTAGAGAGTTATGGAAAATTTTGAAATCATTATTGAAACCTAGCAATTGCAGACCGCGGTCCATAACTTTTGAAGGCGCAATAGAACAGTCTGAACAAGCAATTGCATGTAAGTTTAATGATTATTTCGTCAATAGCGTTTCATTGATCAACCAATCAATTGAATTGGTCGATGAACCTGATGAATTAAACCAGCCAGTTAATATTAATTGCAGATTTGAAAGTTTTCACCCGATCACAATAGATGAGCTTAGAAATATTTGCTTTTCCTTGGAAAAAACGGCTGGAGTAGACAATGTTAATGCTAGAGTTATTCAAGATTGCTTTCATGTCATTGGTCACACTTTACTGGACCTTATTAATGAATCATTGCAAACTGTGCACGTGCCTGAAGTGTGGAAAGAATCGTTGGTTGTTCCGATTCAAAAGGTTGCTGGGACGATTAAAGCCGAAGAGTTTCGTCCTATCAACATGTTGCACACATTAGAGAAAATTTTAGAGCTTGTTGTGAAAGGCCAGTTGTTAGAATATTTGAATTGTAATTCTTTGTTGATTTCGGAACAATCTGGCTACCGGGAAGGCCATTCTTGTGAAACCGCGTTAAATTTAGTTTTAGCAAAATGGAAAGATAACTTAGAGAGTAAACAAACAATTTTTGCTGTTTTTTTGGATCTGAAACGCGCTTTTGAAACAATTACTAGGCCCTTGTTGTTTAAAGCATTAAAGCGCTTTGGAATTTCAAGTACTGCATACAGATGGTTTGAAAGCTATTTGTCTGACAGAACTCAAAGGACTGTTTTTAATGATTCTGTTTCCAGTCCGGTGGGGAATAACCTTGGTGTGCCCCAGGGAAGTGTATTAGGGCCCCTTTTGTTTATTATGTATATTAATGACATGCGACGTGTTTTACGATTTTGTGACATTAATCTGTTTGCAGATGACACTGTGTTATTCATTGCAGCTAAAGATTTAAATGAAGCCGTTACCCATTTGAACGAAGATTTGCGTTTTCTAAGTAGATGGTTGAAATGTAAGCAATTGAAATTGAATATAAGTAAAACTAAATTTATGGTAATTTCACAGAATCGAGTAAATGAGAATGTCTCAGTTACGATTGATGGTGAGACAATTGATCGCGTTCGGGAGATTAAATATCTTGGCGTGATTATTGATGACAAGCTAAAGTTCAACGCTCACATTGACAATGTCATCAAGAAAATTGCCAAGAAGTATGGAATTCTATGCCGATTGAAAAACGATTTAACTACTTGCAGTAAAATACAGCTATACAAATCAATCATCTCCCCTCATTTAGAGTTTTGCCCTTCCATTTTATTCTTGGCCAACCAAACACAAATATTGAGGTTACAGCGTTTGCAGAATAAAATAATGCGCTTGATTTTAAGATGTAACAGATTCACTTCCTCGGCTTTTATGTTAGACGCTTTACAATGGCTATCAGTGAAGCAAAGAATTGTGTATTTAACTATGGTGTTCATTTTTAAAGTAGTTAATGGTTTGCTTCCTCGATATTTGTGTGATCGAATTGAAAGAGGAAGTGATTTTCATAGATATAATACTAGAAACGCGGATGAAATAAGAACACCGAATTTCTTGACATGTGCTTCACAAAACTCATTATATTTTAAAGGAATAAATGTTTTCAATTCGATGCCAAGACACATTAAACGTGCACCAACACTTTCAGAATTTAAAAGACTATGTATTTCACACGTTAAAACTGTATTCTGAGCAGCAAGCGAAATTTTTTTTTCCAAATATTTATGAAGATTGTACCTGACGATGTTTTACTATTATAAAACGGATTATTTTGTGTGGACCATTTCTTGTACATTTATGTTGCTTTTTTTTGTAAAAATGAAGAATGTATCTGACGAAGTTCTTTACAAACGGATTATAATGAGTTGGCTGTTTTATTTTTTCACGTTTACAATACTACAATACTCACTATTTTGTTCGTCACAGTGATGATGATGGAAATTTGTATAATGTTGTGTTAGTTTTAAAAAAATATAAAGAAAGTAGTCTACAATGGTTTGAGCCTCGCGCGCGGTATACAGATATGATGGACTTCTTTTTGAATTCGTTAAACAAAAATTGGCCTTTGATGCTTTAGATGGTACTATGAAATAGTAGCGAGTTGTCTGGCTGAATGTCGGGGAATTCTTCGTCAATTCTTTTGTGGTTGAAAGTAAAAGTTTGACTAATGCCGGTCCAGGATTTTTTCGGTTTGGAAACATTCTTGACATCCCTGGTGAGATATTCTTGGCCAGCCCTAAACTAAGCTGGCGGCTCCATTAGTGTTGGAACTGCATTGGCTCTGTAACGGGCAGGATCGGATATTGGCTTGTCTTTTGATAATGTCCTTTTACTGGATTCTGTGATCTGAATTGCAACAGAATGTCCTGATCGCTGGGAATACTTGCGAATTTTTGTGGTTAACATCAAAGCTTTTCACGATTATGTCGCTGTGAAGCAAATGGATACTTTTGAAGAAATTTATATCTGTAGATGAAATCAGTTCGTTTTTTTTTTGCATAACTGGTTTGAATTGTTACCAAATTAATTATCTTAGAGATAAAATCGTCTAGCTCAAACCTTCAATCGTCGAACAAGAAGTTCTGTTTAAAAGTTAAGGAAAACAAATTATCATTAATCAATTTACCTGGAAGTTGCTGTATAAAATTTTCATTTTGTGGTGTAATTTATGCTGTGAATTGTAAATGGCTTTCTCCCTCTGAATAATATGCTACGTGTGGAAGCATGCGAAGCTACGTAGCATTTCGAGATAACGCAAAGCCTCGTTTTTGTAACTCGTCATTCAGCTCATTAGAATTTCATCACATCGCCACCGTTCATCTGCTGCTCGTCGAACGTTGGCCAATTCAACTATCGCTGAGAGGAGCTCCGGCTGATCGTTTTCAAGCCATGATGTACCTGGTTCATCACGAATCGGTAAAATGAATATTGCACCTCATGAATATAAATTAATAAATCTCTTGTTAACGCCTACTTTGAGTGTCAAACAAACTGCGATCCTTGTCAATAATTGTTTGTAGTGTCGTCTTAAGACTAGCGCGATACCTTTTCTCCAATCGAGGTGTAGATTGTTTCCGTTTGACTACTTTCTTCTATACTTCAAGATCTCTCCGGAGTTTTTTTATACGTGCATAAACGGAATCGTCTGGCAGTCCGGAATGCCTCAATGCGGAATGCGGAATGAATGCTACGCTCAGCTAAGGTCGGATCACGGCAATTACGCTCCGTAACTTATTTTGAGCTGCACGAATATGGATTTCCGGAAAAACTGACGCGGTTGATCAAAGCAACGATGGATCGAGTGATGTGTGTCGTGCGAGTATCAGGGACGCTCTTGAGTCTCTTCGAATCTCCGAGAGGGTTACGGCAAGGTGATGGATTGTCGTGTTTGTTGTCTAACATTGCATTGGAGGGTATGATTCGAAGAGCTGGGATAGACACGAGTGGCACGAACTTCAGGAAGTCTGTCCAACTATTTGGCTTCGCCGACGACGTTGATATCGTAGCACGTAACTTTGAGACGATGGCGGAAACGTACATCAGACTTAAGGCTGAAGATGGTAGGATTGGGCTTGTGATTAATGCGTTGAAAACAAAATACATGAAAGAAAGAGGCTCACGAGAAGACAATGTTAACCTCCTACCACGAGTTCAGATCGACGGTGATAAAATCGAGGTACCAGACGAATTCGTGTATCTGGGCTCATTGGTGACCGCCGATAACGACACCAGCTGAGAAATACAAAGGCGCATTATGGCTGGCAATCGTGCCTACTTTGGACTCCGAAGGACGCTAAGATCGAACAAAGTTCGCCGAACTACAAAGTTGACCTTCTACAAGACATTAATTAGAATGGTAGTTCTCTACCGCCACGAAACATGGACATTGCTAGTGGAGGAGCAACTCAACTCAGGACCAACTTGGTGTCTTTGAACGGAAGGTGCTGCGTACGATCTACGATGGAGTGCAGATGGAAGATGGAACGTGGAGGAGGCGAATTTATATATTTATTTTATTTATTTAGTCAGCACCAACAGGCTTAATAAAGCTCCAATGGTAGTATTCAAAATATGTCGAGTAAAATAAACTTAAACTTAAACAATGAAACATAAATATCAAACCACAACACACTTTTTCATAGAGGTCTACATTTCAGAAAAAAAATGACGTGAAGCGTCTGCGCAGAGTTTGCCGAGGGACATGGTAGTCGAACATTGTAGAGATTCTATTAAAAACACGCTGCAGTCCTCCGATCGCACCGTTCATGCTATAATTGTTTCGGCGAATTGGCATCCATTGGCTCCAGGATGGCGCTGCAATCGATTTGGCCTTGTAAAATGTCTGCAACAAAGAGAGCCCTAGATGTGTTACGACGAAACCGAAGCGGTGCAAGATCGATCAATCGACAACGACTGTCGTAACTCGGCATACCAAGGCAACCTTCTCAAAGTGAAGCGTAAAAACCTGCGTTGAACAGATTCGACTCTATTCCCGCCATTAATATAGCTCGGATTCCAGACGGCAGAGCAATACTCCAGAATCGATCGCACCAAGGAGCAATAAAGGGACTTCAAGCAGTAAATATCGGAGAAGTCTTTAGCCATCCGAAAAATAAAGCCTAGAGCTCTTGATGCCTTGTCCACGATGTACGAGATGTGAAGCTTGTACGTCAACTGAGAATCCAGAATAACTCCTAGATATTTGACGTAAGTCGCACGTTTGATTACCGTGCCTTGAAGCTTATAGTCGAAAAGAATCGGCTCCTTTTTTCTAGAGAAAGTGATCACCGAACACTTCTCCGGATTAACCACCATGCGATTGAGGCTGCACCAGTGAGCAAAGATTTGTAGCTGCTGTTGTAGGAGGTGACAATCGTTGACAGACTGGATTCGTAAAAAGATCTTCAGGTCATCGGCATACGAAAGACGGGGGCCTACGAGGGCTAGATTCACATCATTGAAGTACATGACTCCCTTGATGTATTCCTGAAGAGGCTGGAAAAACATCGGACATGCAATCACCAATAGCAACTGTCAGCAGACGATCAGTGAGGTAGGAGCGAAACCATTGTAAGAGACTTCCAATTACTCCAAGCTTATGTAGTTTTGCGAGAGCGATGTCGTGGTTGAGCTTGTCAAAAGCTGCTGAAAGGTCTGTATAGATGACGTCCGTTTGCGCCCTTTTGGCCATATTTTCCGTAATAAACGAAGTGAGACACAACAGATTAGTGGTAGTGGAACGGTCGACCATGAACCCGTGTTGATCTTCACTTAAGTATTGCTTGCAGTGGGAGAGTTGAGGGTCTATCATAACGAGCTCAAATGGTTTCGATACCGCGCTCAAAGACGAAATGTCTCGGTAATTGTCCACATCTCGTTTGGTTCCCTTCTTGTGAACTGGAAACAAGTGAGCAACCTTCCAACACGAGGGAAATATGCCACTTGATGTGGAAATCCGGAACAGACGATGCAAGGGGGCCAGCAGAATGGAAATGTGTTTCTTTAGAAATACTGCCGGAACTCCATCTGGGCCAGGATGGAAGGATGACTTGAGCTGCGATGCGGCTTTGGAGATCATCTCAATACTGATATCGATTGCACCAAATGAGTGACCATGCAGAAGAATGCCGTCTCGAATGAACTAAAACGTCTACAGCAGACGTACAGTTTAAAGAGACGTTAATATAATGAATCATGCAGAAGAACGTTGTTCGTAGCCGCAGTTATCTGATCGTCAGTAACATTTTCGTCAGTGAATATGCTGGCAAACTTGATCGAAAACAAGCGGCAAATATCCTGAGGAATGGAAGCGGTTCCACCGTTCAAGACCATGGATGATGGTAGTGCAGACTCCCTGCGCTGCTGATTAACATATCTCCAAAAATCGAGAGTAGCATAGACGACTAACCCGCTTGAACTCGTAATTGAGCCTCACGTAGAAATGTTTCAAGGGAAGCGTGCGATATCTTCTTAGTGCTCTCTTCAAGGGAAGCGTGCGTATATCTTCTTAGTGCTTTCTTGGTCGATTTAAGCTTTTTAAGTTCCTTCGTCTGCCACGGATGAAGAGATTCTTTCTGGCGAATAGTTTTCGGCACATGCCTATCAATGACGTATGCCAAGACATGAAAAAATGTGAGAGCGGCATTGTTAACGTCGTCAGCGTCCAGAATTGTATCCCAGTCTATGTTGGCCAGCACCTCGGTTATGATACGCTGGTCGGCTTTCCGGAAATCATACGACACAGGCGCTGGAAAGTCAGCATAGTCGCTGTCCAGACTTTCAGAAATGGAAACGACTAAAATGGGCTGGGCATGTCGTAAGAATGTCGGACGAAAGCCCTGTGAAAATGTTTCTCGAAATCGAACCGACAGGTACAAGAAGAAGAGGCGCGCAACGAGCAAGGTGGATCGATCAAGTAGAAGGCGACCTGCGGACCGCAGATAGCGAGGCTGGCGAGGTACAGCCATGGACCGATTACAATGGAAACAACTTCTGTGTACAGCAGAGGCCACGCCGGCCTTAGTCTGATTGGTAAGGTAAGGTAACTTATTTTGAGCTGGCATTGGTAGAGCCGAATAGCCGAATTAAATACCTCGATCACGCTAGATTTTCTTGAAATTTTCAAGAATTTGATGCATATGTTTCGTGCTGATTTTGAAGCACAGCAGAGGCGTAAGTTGCATGTAAGGTGCAAAGAAATAGTCAAGGTTGGATATGCCGCCAATTACTATCACAGATGGAACCTGTGGGACTGCGAGACTGTGGAGTTGTCCCTTTCTTCACAAGAATACGTTCAATTTTTTCACTTTGCATTCGATCAAAAGAGGGCAAAACAACCAACTAATACCATCGACGCAACTGAAATGATTCAAAATGGAGAAATCTTCGAAGAAGTTATTAACTTCAAACCTTATTTCACTCCCTTCGCTCAGTCTTTCAGACACAGCGAACGAGAGAAATGGCTTCAGTGGACGTGGGAGACGAGCCAACTCCCATACAAAAAGAAGAGTTAAAGAGGTTACCAAACAGCTTCAGGACATACACGACCGAGTCTCTGTCACTTCGTGTTTTGCTGAGCACAAATCACAAACACTATTAAGACCTCATGCATGATATTTTCAGCAAATGATTTTTCCTCTGGAGCATCCTTTGGTTAGCGATTTGAACTCTTTTTGTTTCGATATAGCTGGGATTTTTATTTGCAAATACTTGAAGTGAAAATTATTCGAACCTAGGATTTATATTGGGAAACGACTCGGTCGTGAATGTCAGCTGACAAGTATAGCATCGGAGAGAACTTTTAAAATGGACCCGAATAACTTGGCATAGAATTATAGCCATGATCAGAACAGCCACCGGAGGAGAAGGTATATGGTCAATATACAAAAAAGGTTACCAACTGGCATGTGAGAACTACCGAGCGATCAATTTTTTTCAACGTGGCCTACACAGTGCTTTCCAAGATCATCTTCAGCCGTCTATCGCCGCTAGCAAGCAGCTTTGTAGGACGTTATCAAGCAGGTTTTGTGGATGGACGATCGACAACAGACCAAATTATTACTTTGCAGCAGATCCTTCAGAAG
Organism: Aedes koreicus; assembly: GCA_024533555.2. Taxonomy (NCBI): domain Eukaryota; kingdom Metazoa; phylum Arthropoda; class Insecta; order Diptera; family Culicidae; genus Aedes; species Aedes koreicus. Next base: position 1,368,705 of record JAHHFK020004150.1, read on the forward strand.
TGCCGCGAATATCAAGTTCCCTGCCTATTCATCAACCATAAGGCAACCATAGATATGCCTATTAATCGTGAAAAGCAATCGACTTCTATAGACACAAAATCGCGGTGCCTAACCTCAGTTTCATGAATTGACATTATTTTTTTTCTGCTTTCCTTAGACGCATCAGGATTTAAAGGGATGTCATCAATAAATGTTACTGTCGTCGGAATGGTTTATTGTAAACAATGTTTTTGTATTTAAAAAAAAATGTTTAAAAATAGCTTCAGATTTTTTTTTTCTTCATACGGCGATTTCATCATACACAGCTGTCCTAACTGTTTGCTGATTCTTGGAGTTTGTTTATTTTTTATTTTATTGGTACTGATATCTTTTGCTTGTTTTAAAATTAGGAGGTAGCATCCAAAACGATATGTTAACCATATTGGATAGGTGTACCAGTTTTGGATAGCTGGTACATCCATCCTATATTTAAGCAGAAAACTAGCCATACTTCGGTCATTACTGAGTTCCTTATTTTTTGACTTCAGTGATTCGAATGTTCACTTTTCGGTTACCTATAAACTATACATAAAAAAAGGCTAAGGTAAATTTGTTCTCATTATAAGTCTTATGTTTCGCAGGATCTATATTTTGAGCGGTACATACACTGGGCTAAAATTGTTTGTTCAAATTAATTTAGCAAAAAACAAAGCATGGAATGACTTTCTGAATATGTATTGTCTTTTATCTTGACTAAACCAAATATATATTAATGTCCTTATGAACAGGCTCACACAGCAATTTGCTCGATTTGTTTTCCTTATATAATAGTATCGTGTGGGGATTCAAAAAAAAGTCGTGCTTGGGTAAAATCAAAACTCATACAATCTCATCACTGATTAAAAAGAACACTTTAAAAAGAAATGCATATAAAATAGACTAATAATAGTAATCAACTGGGCAAAACATGAAACGAGTCTCCTACCTACACTAAAAATAGTAATAAATAACTGTCACTGCTTAAAACAATCGAAAAAAATACCATTACGTATTACAGTCCTTTCTTCCTACTTTCGCAGTCTCAGGAGGGAGCGGCGGCTTTGCTTACTACATGCAACATTGTGCGCCGGTTCGTCCTCTTTACTAGGCGAATTGGGTGCCAAATCTTTGCACACCGAATTCGGGTGATACTCACACAAACACTTAATACAGAACGTAAAGCCGCAGCTTTTGCCACTGCAAACAGCATAATCACATTGAGTTCCTTCGGCGGATTTACTTTTACCGTTTTTGGTCGTTAGTTTACGTTCAAGCAGCGACGTTGAGGACCCAAGTATATCTATAGAGCTGCGTCGGCGAGGCGTTCGCGCCACTGGTGTTTGCACGTCTACCGATTGCGACCGAGGTAGCAAGCTGGTCGAGAACAGATTCCGACGGATGCGATCCGAACTATTGATTGGTGATGCTGGGCTGTCTACAATCGAAGAATCGGACGCGATTAGGGCCTCGGGTAACGTGTAGGATTTCTCCAGCTTCCCCCCGGCGACCGGCAGGGCGGTGGAAGAGTCTAGCGATCCAGTAGCTAGGACCTGTTTGATGGACGATTTGGTCAGTACGACACGGCTGGGTTTTTCACAGCGGGGGCAAGGTTTCAGTCTTTCCGATTTTTTCAGGTGAGAGGCAATCTGCGCGGGAGAGAGGGGATGGAAAATAAATTTTGTTGTTAGTTGATTTCTTAGGTATACTCTATGGGTTTGAGAAACAAAATGGTGGATCTTTCAGTACATTAAGTGATAAAATGCTAGGGCGACAAAATGAAGAAACTAGCATAGTAAAGTGTTCTTTTAGTAACGTGATGCTTTCGCGAGCGTAAGCCCTGAACATTCATTCCTTATGGCCACCTTAGCGGAGCGGATTACAACGCGGCTGACTTTTACCTACTGAGATTTCTCAATGCCAATGCGATATCCTTAACTGGGGTCCAGTTTCGATGGGCTTCCACAGGATTCTCCATTTGGCCGTTATGAAACAAGTCACCACGCGACAAAACGCGTTCACTATGCCATAGCTCGCGTTGCGCTTCGCTTTTGATCAATTCGCTTTTCCGCAACGCTTCGCTCCGCGTCTACCATATCATCGTAGTATTCATTGAAATTTGCTCATTTCTAATATTCTCCTGTCAATGGTACAGGGTGCGGCAGAAAATAATGCGAAAATTTGTTCTATTTCTTTCAAATCCCATTCAACTAATTCAAGCAATAATATCAACATTTTCGAGTGCAGTTATCTTTATAAAGTCCTTTTAAACAAATTTATTCAATGTTTCCTCCATTTTTATTAATAACATCCTCGAGCCGACTCCGGAAGCCAGAGCATGCCTTTCGGACGTAGTCCTCCGACATTGACTGCCATGTGCGTGTTATGATTGACCTTAGGGTTTTCAAACTAGGGTGTGATGTTTTGCAGGCTCGTGCTTCAACATATGCCCAAATCGAATAATCCAACGGATTAAGATCTGGACTGCTAGGGGCCACAAATCCTTCGGCCAAAACTTCATGTTATCATTCAACCATTGTTGGATTCGATTGGACGTGTGACACGGCACTCCATCCTACTGTAGGACAACGTTTTGGTCCTCGGAGAAGTTGGCCTTCACCCAGGGAAGCACTTGGTCCTTTAAAATACCGATATACACATCGGTATTGATTTTAACTCCAGCATCAATGAAAAAAGGCGGCATTTTCAAACCGTTGGACGCCACCAAGCCAAACATCATGACACCACGCGGGTGTTTGGTTTGAAATTTGAATTTCAGTTTTTCCGGAACGTTCTCCATTTTCTGCGGTGAAATGAACCGGTCCGTGCGGCTGTTGGCCACAGCATCGATGCTGAAAAGCTTTTCGTCGGAGAACAAGATTATCATTTTTTCCTTCTTCAACAAGGAAAGCAATCTCTTGGAACGAGTCACTCGTAGTTTCTTGACCCGGTCCGTAATCAAGTGGCATTTCACTCTGGCTCTGGAAGATGCATGCAAGTCTTCTTTGATGATTCTCCGCATGGATTTCTCCGAAATATTGGCTTCCTTTGCAAGTTTTCTTATAGAACGCACCGGATTGCGAGCAATTTTTGCACGGACCGATTTGATCACGTTCGGCGTGCGTGCATAGCGCGGACGTCCGCTTCCCGGCTTCCGCTGCTTAGGACCATCCTGCAGGGACTTTTTTATGCGGTAAACTGTTGCCAAATGGCACCCTACCACCTTGGCAATCTCTTTCGGCTTCTTCTGGGCGAGCAACAAACTGGTGATCACTTCTTTCGCGAACATTTTGACGAATTTGCAATAAAACAAATAGAATGTTTGGATGCAGCACTTGAAAGCAAACATAAATAAATACACTTTCAACAGAAATTAGTCACTAGCTACACGAATTAACCCAATACTCAAGTTTGAACATTTTCGCATTATTTTCTGCCGCACCCTGTAGTATGTTTGTTTACGCCATTTTCAATGTTAGCCTCACAAGTACTCAGGGATGCCAGATATATAGTCATGTCTGTATTTATACAGACATTTGGTCATGCATACAGACATCATACAGATTACAGACATTATACAGACATTTGGAAAATGTTACAGACATCTACAGACATTAATTTCGGCGAACTTCCAGATTAAAAAAAAAACATGGCGATGTGGAAAGTCACATACGTCACAGTAAGCTAATGAATGACAGTCTGAAGTTTGTTGGTTGGCGAGTTTGTTCGTGTTAGTTTGTTGGCGAAAAAAAACCAGTGAGGGATGTAGAAGTACAAATATGTGCCAGGCTGTTTCCTCTGATTCGACCCTTGTCAAAGACGTGAAACGAACTAAAAATATGGCCATTATGACGAATGTCTTTGGCGAATCGCATCACTAAGAATTGATGGCAATGATGCGGTCCAAACCATTTAGTCTTATAATCGATGAGTCAACTGATACCACTACCATGAATACATTGGACTTAGTAGTGAGGAAATGAAATGCCAATTCGAGATTCTTTTTATCACGTAGTCGAGCTTGCTGAAGCGGATGCTACTACGATACACAGTGCCATTGTTACTAAGTTTAATGAAGATTTGATTTCGTACAAAAAGAAGCTAATAGGGTTCGGTGTAGATGGAGCGAGTGTAATGAACGGTGGAAAGCATTCTGTTACTGTACTTTTAAAAAACGACTGTCCGAATTTATTCGTACTGAAATTCATTTGCCATTCATTTGCATTGTGTGCATCATATTCATGTCGGAATATTCCATCTGGTGTAAAATTGATGTGTGGGGAAAAACATAGCTTCCTCAGCAATAGTCCTTTGAGAACAGCAAGTTCAACAAACTGCAGCACCTAATTGAGCTGAAACCTTTAAACATGTTACATCCGTCCGCGACCCGATGGCTTTCTTTAGAACAAGTTGTTAAGCGCGTTCTTGAAGCTGGAAGTCTTAAAAGTATATTTCAGTTATCGCGATACATCAGTGGACGCCAAGCAGGATGAAAAAATAAAGAGTTTACGACCGTCTCAGCGATCCATCAAACCACCTGTACTTGGCCGCACTTAACCACATCTTACCGAAAATCAACCGGTTGAATCAACATTTTCAATCTGAAAAGCCAATGGTGTACAAGTTGAAACCGAAACTAGCAAATTGATATTTTCGATATTGGATTTTTTCTTGAAACCAGGATATTTCAAAAAAACTAAGAACCCTGATTTTGTGAACCTGATCCTCAATAACTTCTGCGAGTTGGAAAAAAATGTACGAAGATGTCGACGTGCAGGCCTTGATCAACGAATACACTAGAAGTGACAAGTTAAGCATGGAGCACTTGCATCAATTCCGACTAGACATGATGAATTCCTACATATGCTGCTGTAATCAAATAAAATAAAGAGAAACGACCTTACCGACGATACCCTCAACGATTTAACGTTAATTGATCCTGACAATATCCGAGCAAAAGCCCATCCATGAATTTTTCAACTTATCAAACGATTTGAGAACATTATTGATGATGAATCAGCTCAACAAATCGACGACGAGTTCCGGGAATTGAGATTTTCAGTGGCGGATTTTCCAGAAAATCTACATTATGAAGAATTTTGGAATAAGTGCGTATCCTTACGTCGTTATAAGGCCTGCACTCGAAAAAAAAATGCACCATTTTTATCCCTATGTAACTTTTTTGTCCGTGGGTAAAAACTGATGAAAATCTGGGTATAACTAGTTTGGAGTGAATTGTTTACATGTGTAAAATTTTAACAATCGGTTCAGTGGTTGAGATGTCATCGAAACAAGAAGAAAATTACCGGAGAATTTTTCGCGCCGTTATGGAAAATCCGACTGCGACCATGAGATGGATCGGAAGACAACTGGGAATCAGCCATACAACTGTGTCTCGGGTGGTAAAATCATTTAAGGAGTCCCAGACGACCGAGCGGCGCGCTGGAAGTGGAAGAACATCGAAGACAGCTTACCCTGTGAAGGCCCGGAAGGTGTTGGATTATTTCAAGTGTAATCCGAACTGGTTTCGCCTGGCTCGTTCAGCAAACCATTAAACGAGCTGGGCTTCGTGTATTCAAGGTCCGCAAGGCACCGAACCGGCGTGATCAACAAAACACGGCGGCCAAATCCCGCGCAAGGAAGCTGTATCGAGAGTGGTAAACGAAACCGATGTGTGTGGTTATGGATGACGAAACCTACATCAAGGCAGACGCAAAGCAGATACCGGGGCTGGAGTTCTACGTTGACAAATCACGGTTTGATGTTCCGGAAGACATAAGGAAGAAGAAAGTGGACAAATTCGCGGGAAAATACTTGCTCTGGTAGGCCAATATGCTAATGCGGTAAACTGAGTAGACCGTACATCACAACGGGTACCATCAACAGCGAAATTTACCGCACCGGATGCCTCCAGAAGCGTCTGTTGCCCTTCCTGCGGTCCCATGGAGGCGACATATTATTTTGGCTGGACCTGGCATCATGCCATTACGCGCGATCGACGTTGGATTGGTACAGAGACAATAACGTTGTTTTTGTACCAAAAACCGCCAACCCCCCAAATTCACCAGAGATTCGTCCGGTGGAAAGATTTTGGGCCATAATGAAGGCCAAAGTTCGAAAATCGTCCAAGGTGTTTAAGAACGAGCTGGAGATGAAGAAAGAATGGATGAAAGTGACCAAAAAGGTCGGCGCCACCATTGCACAAAATGTAATGAGGGGTCTTAAGGGAAAGGGGCGGGCTTTCAGCGATGAAAGGAAATTGAATAAAGTAATTATGCCGAAACATAATCCTTATGTATTAGTTCATTCCCTGAATGTTTCAAGACAATTCGACTTAAAATAAATTTAGCGAACACTTTTGTCTGGTGCATTTTTTCTTGAAACCTGAATTTTCTTGAAACTTTCAGGAAATGTACTACTACGAGAGAATACGAAAGGCTATCGTTTATACGTCGCACCAACCAGAAAATTAGCAGAAGCCATCACCATCAACGAGAACGATGTTGGTACCCCGTCGAGAACAACACTCCTATGGTCAACAAGATAAATTAAATATTGCAAAATGTATTATCGTTATCTCCGAATCTCGATGATTCTACCGACGAACCTCCGATCCTACCGGGTGGTTCAATTGAGAATGAGGAAAGCGACTGGGACAGCAAAGACTTCGAAGAAGCTGCAATCAACATTTATAGTTCTTCCGTAGATTCCGTAACCGATGTGACTGTTTCCACCGCATTTTTTTTTTTAATCCACCCGTGTCACATCACTAGTACCTACAGCCATAAAGGAGAACAAAAAACAATCTCAATGAACAAAATGTATACATCTAGAACAATAAGCCGAGCGCCGGAAATAAACTTGCAAAGCCAGAAAAGTGAGACCTTCCCCCCCTACAACAGTTACAAAACCTTTCGAAGCAATAATCCAAAAACTCGTTTGAAGAATACAAATCACAAAATACGCCACACCAGTAGGTGACAATACACAATAAGAAATTTATTGACCCTTCCAAAAAGTGTCCTGCGAAACAGATATATTTTTAACATAATATCACACCGGCAGCCTCGCGCTTCAAATCAAATCACTTGGCAGCAGTTGCGTTTCGCCTTCGGCCAGATAGATCAGCATGGCCTTGTACAGCAGCAGGATGCCCAACTGTTTCCGCCGCTTCAACGGCCACGACAGTGACTTGCCGTAATAATCTCCCCTTTTCAGATTGGTTAAATTCTGCACCCCCAGCGCATCGATGATGGCCGCCTCTCGGGTGTAAGCCTCCGCCGGCATTATATTGTGGAACACGTGCAGACAGATGACGCCCCGTTGGGAGCGCCAAATGTCGATTATCCTGTTCAATTTAGCACTATCGTTCATCTGCTTCCGGTTGAGGATTTTCGTTGTCCGACAGGCCCGCTCAATTCGTTCGTCACTTTGGAAGAGGATCTGCTCCTCTTCCACCTGCAGCTGAACCACCTGTTCCGGGGGTTTCAACCCATTGTTTTCGCTGGCTTTTTGCTGATACAACTTCATTGCATCGTAGAGGTGGCAATAGGGACGACTGCTTTTGCCTTTGCCAACGTAGAAAATCGACTGCAGGAAGCGCTTCCACAGATCGTGCTGCGAGGAAAGATTATGCTGAGCCGGGAGGTTTTCAGACATTCTAGGATCAATCAGGAGATAGATGAAACTCTTCTTCAGATGCCCTTCGCGCCAGGTTTTGTTGTTGGTTGTGGTGAACTCACTGGACATTTCCGTTTCCAGTTCTTTTTGTTGTAGTATGTTCCCGAAGACATCTTCACTGCGAAGCGTTGCTAGCAGCTCAACGGAGTAATCTAAACGTGGCAAACGGTTTTTGGTAGAAAGATGACGGATTAGTGCGTGAAACATCGCACAAGCTACTTTGATCTTGAATGATACTTACTCGGTTGCAATTTACTCTTGACTTGTGCTAGTGCCCGTTCTGGATCCCGTTTATATTTGATCAGCTTTTTGAGGTACAATTTTTTCGTATGTTTCGTAATGGGCCCTGGTGGTTCACCGAAATTAGTTAGTTCCGCTCGCAAGGCATCGGTGTCGTAATCCAGCGGTGGCAAGGTTAAAGCAGTCGATTGACTAGACAGTGACGTGTTGTGTTGGCCATTCTGTTTGGCAATCGGAGCAGACAGGAATTTTTTCTCGTAGAATACCAAACCGGCATCGTCATCGGTGTGGATGTATTCTTCCGTGATTTGAATGACCCGATTGTGCGCTTCTGGGAAGGACGGCTTGTCTGATTGTACCACTTCAGGCGATGGAGACAATGCAAGAGCAAACTCGTTTGTTCGCAAGCTGTCCTCGAGTTTGGCTGGTTGTTCAACAGCAGTTTGAAATGCTGCATTGGTTGGTTCACAATCCGAAGCGAAATCAGATTCGTTCGATTCTATTGTGTAGGTTTGCTGATCGTTATCACATTCCTGGGAGGAATTTGAGAAACCTGATAATATCTTTTCAATGTCCTCGATATTTGTGCTCAGTTTGTTCCGTGTCCGTAGAGCAGCTATTTTATCCCGCCAACACTCAATGAAGGAGGTCCTGCTTCGGTCACCATTTATCGAAATATTTTGACTAAAACTCGCTAAATTTCTTTCCGTTAGTTCAAAAAGGTTCTTTCGAGCCATAACTATCTCAGTGTCGTCACTCAGTCTGGTACCCTCAAGGTCGTCATGCATATGAACGATTGCCCGGTTGATGTCATTTTTTGTGCGTTTATCGCTATCCTTCCTTCGATGTGTAATATTAATATAGTAAGGCGAGGTAGCATCGAAATTGTAATGAACACGATTTGGCGTCAATTTACACTCTTCAAACAGCAAGCTATTCTTGGTCGGGGTTTCAACTCTCAAGAAACCGCCAAGGCATTTAACCAACCCTCCAGTGACACTCCCATTTGGCTGCTCTTTCTGGGCAAGCTCGAGCCGTTTCTTCTCGAACTTTTTCTCGAAAACGAAATTCTGTATCACCTTTACAACTTCAAAATGCCCTTCCTCAACGGCATATTCCACCGGTAGTTTAGAATCATGATCCCGCAAGTTCACATCTGCTCCTGCCTTCAGCAGTATTTCTACCAAACGTGGTCGTCCCAAATTGGCAGCTACGTGTAATGGAGTCATCCCTTCTTCGTCCGATCTGAGGTTTGGATCGGCCCCATACTGCAGCATTAAATTTGTCGCTAGCTCCGAAAACCGTAAGTTATCCGCTCCCAACACCAAATGCACCGGAGCAACGTTCTTCTCCAAAACAATAGCATTCGGATTGGCCTTGTGTTTCTCCAGTAAAACACGAAGCGACTCCAAGTTTTCATCCTCCATCGCATCCAACAAACACAGTGCGAGATAGTTTTCCGCGCGTGACATTGTAGCACTTTAAACTTAACTGCTAAACAGACTTTAAACGACTAAAACCATAATTTAAAAATAAGAAGATTCCTTGCCAAACCGGCACGCGGCAATGATAGGTATAAAAATAATATAAAATTCAATCAAAATAAAAGAGCCCGGAGGACGCCTAAACAACACGAACGTCCACGAAGGCCTCGACCTTACACACACACACACACCCACACACACTAGTGCGAAGCGAATGTGACAGTTTGGGTGTTGATTTGAAAAATTTCCCTCTCTTTTCGGAAGGGATATTTCTATGCGCTGACGAGGGTAGCGAGAGTGCAGACGCTGATGGTTTGTTATTATTTTTTATACCTCTCAGGCAAGGGCTGCCAGATTAAATTGAATGCTGCGAAAATCGAATCGATTACAAGAACAAAATTTGTTGTGCACATTTTGGGCAACAAACTCGGTTGGGATTATCAATCAGTTAGAGATGGTGCATCTTCTTGGGGTTGTATGATAAGGCACAATGCAAGAATGCAAGTGGTTATTCTCGGATAATACGTACATATTTTAGTTCCCAAAAAGTATTGCTAATCGTTCATGAATAAACGTATGCAAATTTTCTGAAATTGAATCAGATAAAGGTGAAGTGAAGTTCATATGTTTCGTCACTCATGGTGAGGACGAAATTTGTTGGAATACACAAATGGTCGCTTTGTTTCACCACTTCGAACTTGGATGGTTTAAACATTACTATCAGATAAACAACCAGATGTTCTCTGATATGCTTCTTAATTTTATTTAAAAAATACATAGGTAAGCTTTTTTTTATTATTCCCCGAAGAAACGAGAGGATTTTTCATAATTCTTTTGAAAATGACTCCACCAAGATAACTTCAAATTCTAATGAAAAATCCAAATAAAACAAAATCAAGGTTTGTTAGTTATTAGTGATAAAAAGAGCAGAGAATTAAAGAAATCTGAAAACAATAGTTTTAAACTAGAAATTCCGTATAGAGCTACAAAACTTTTGGGAAAATTCTATATGACTATAGGAAACTTCACGATAGCAAAACATGTTGAAGCCTTTTCCTCAAAAAACAAACTGCAAAAATCGAAAGAAAAACAAACATTCCACCTACCTTCTGATTCTCGCGGAACTTCCTCTTGGACGGACTGACCGGCGGCGACTTCTGCACCGATCCGGCACGTCTCAGTTCCCCGGTCGACTGGTTGCCGTCGATCGAGTTGCACAAACTGAACGGCTGGCGATGGATCGATGCCGCAAATTCCTTGCCCCCGTCGAAGCTGGCCACCGACGTGGTTTTCCACAGAAGGCTGCTATCCCGCGAGGAGATCGATGCAGAACCAGTACGATCGAGATTCTCCTTGACTTGCGCTTCGCGAGCCAAATAGTCCCGCAGTCGTCGGTACGTTCGACGGTGTTCCTCGATGATGCGACGCCACCCGCGGGAAACGGCCACCACCCGAACCAGATCGCTGTCGGTCAAATAGTCCAGGATGATTCCCAGCGAATCCTTGTCCAGCTTGTTCAGACGTTTGAGGATATTTAGACGCTCCACCCCGACGTACGATGGGCGGTTGGATCTCGGAATGATAGGTTGGGCCCGATGTATCGGGGAAGGTGGTTTGCTGCGGGGTTTGTCTTTTTTGACCGAAGAGCGACGCTTCACTCTATTACGAGATTTGTTGGCCGAAGTGGGTGTTTTTGGAATGGTTAGAGAGCCGTGCAACTGAGATTCGTATTCGAGTATCGATGGAATGTTAACAGCAATGTTTACGGACGCATCTCGGATAACACAAGAATCTTCCGATGGGATCGCTTGTTTGCCTGGAGTAGCTGAGCCACTGTAATCATCAAATGAAGGTATTTGTGATATCTCTTGATTCAGATCCGATTCTTTTGAGTCAGCTTCAACTGAAGATTGGACCAGGATGGGAGCCTCCAGAAGAGCACCAAAATTAGCTTGCTTTTGCGGAGTAATGAAAATCTCAGAAGACAATTCAAAACTTTTGTCTTCCGAGCCTTCTTCTGTTTTACGTCGGGTCGAAAATGGCGGTGAGTCTAGTTTCAACGAATTTTCTCGCACAGCGTTCTGCCGCCTAAGTGGCGCTTTACGGTTAGCGATGACCGACTTTTCCTGTAGAACAGAATCGCGCTTCCGATAACTGTGCATTTTACTGGGGCTAAAGCTTTGGAACTTTCGAAGAGGCTTGCGCATTGGACCCAATACTTTTTCTTGATTCACAGCTTCCCAATCGATGTTTTCTCTACCTCCAGCATGAAAATTGGACCTGAGACTTGCTGTTTTCGGCGTACTAGAACGTATAAGATCGTCTATGACAGAATTCCTACGACGTTTAGCATTGAATATAGGCGAAATATCTCCCTGGTCCAACTTTTTACAGTCCTCAAGGGAATCATCTTGTTCATCAGAAGCCTTCTGCCTAGCATCGCCGTCGGAGTAAAGCTTCTCTCGAAATTGACCCAATTTCCGCTTAGCCGATTCCTTGTTTTTTCGTGGTGTCATACTACCTAGCTCGACTTTTCTTTCGGAACGAAGCGGAGTTCCCGTGAATCCGAAGAGCCCTGCATCGGAAGCTTTTTTAGGTGTATTATGCTCAAACAGATTTTCGAAGGTCGGCTTTCGGACTAGGCTTCGATGCTTTTCAACTCGTTTCCCGGCACTGACCGGTGTTGTTAGATGAAAGGCCGAGATTTTCTCAATACTGGCTGCAGTGGAGGGGGTCAGTATATTACTGGTCATCTGTGAAACTTCCCCCGCAGATCGTCCATCCTCAAAACTGCTATCCGCTTCATTGTCCTCTTCAATTGTGGCCAAAACCGAACGAGCGACCGAACAGGATGCATTAAACGAATGGTACGAGGTGTATCCGCTGTCGGCCAACTGACCGCTCCTGTCGTGCCCACTGACATTTGGCGATTTGTTATTGTTCCCATTGCCATTGTAGTTGTGACGGACGACGGGAAAGTGCAGCTGTTGTGACTCTTCCATTTTGTTTCCCCGCACTTCTCTTCTCGGTGACCTCTAGCATGCAAGATCCTGCATGAGAAAAAAAAACAGGTTTCAATCCTGTCTCCTTAGAGAATATCCTCCCCTCGTAACACTTACAAATTTGATTAACATGCACAAAATTCCGAAACACCTCTTGTCCTTGATTATGTTTCACCTAAAACATCCGCTTGGCAATAATTGCTGCAACAATCACACAGCACTCACTCTTATCGCTCTTTCTCTACAATATGCAGTCTTTCGCGACTCAAGGACCTTAAGGACATAAACAAAATGAAAAGAAAGAAGACACACACAAGCACTCTGGATCTACACCGGATCCCAATGCTAAATCATCTCGGCGTGTGGGGGAACCAAAATTACTGCCACGAACTTTTTTTCGTCGAACCTCGCGATACTTCACGGGTCGGAACAGAAAGAACCGCTACGTCGCTGCCAAGCGCCGAAAATTATTGCTGGCTTCATCCAACTTCAAGAACCGCGCATCTAATCGTTTTTAATTAATTCCAAAAAACACAACACTAAAATCTGATTTTTCTTCACTCTCTTCTTGTTGAGATTTTTGCCACTAGTTAGGCAGCAGCTCTTCTTCTACGACGTTGTTAGAGCTGATGGCCGAGCGCGAACGAAATTCATTCAGCTGTGTCCACTGTAGCTACCTATAGCTGCTTGCGAGAATGATGGTGGTTCGTTGGTTGGTGGCTTTCTTTTTTTCGCGATTCCATCCAGCACAACTCGAAGTACGTATGGATGATGTTGGTAAAACTGGACGATTATCACCAATACATTCACACAATACAGCAGATTGCGAAGCTTTGTTTATATACATATGATGCCCGAACGCTGATCGGGCTCGAACGCAACATAAAAAGAGGGATTTTTTCTAACACCGAGGGAGTGATGATTCGATGGGATATTTGAAAAGTGTGTCTGTACTATACGAGGAGTGTTCAATGTTTGAGAACAAAATTTATCACGGTAGTTGAATTCAACCCAAATTTGAGCTCACGGCACCATTTTGCCACAGTTTACTAAAAAAGCTACGAGAACGATAAGTGACGGTTAACGCACGCACACTATCGTGTCCATCGTCGTGTAAAATGTTTTAGTTTTCTCACAGTAACCTAAAAATTGGCTTACCATTTTTAATCTTTTTGACAGCTGTTTGTTATGTTTTCATCCAAAACGCACTACCACATTTTCAGAAGGCACTCTACCGCACCCAGATGTGATAAGCTTACTAGAAACTGTTACTTTCATAACGAAGGTGAACACACAAAAAAAAAAAATCTTGTTTTATTAAAAGTTTTGGGGTTTTTTTCTGTTAAGTATTTTTTTTTTTTTTTATTGTATTAAAAAATATATTAACTAAAACTAATGTTTTTTTTTTGAGTTTTGTGTGTTTGGTTTGGGGTTTGTGTTTAAATTGTAAATTTTTTTGTTTTAAATTGTGAAATGCTAAAGAAGTAAAAACAAAAAAAAAAAAAAAATCAGGTTATCACGGATATTGTTCTGATTTACGTTATCTTAATGAAGGGATTTGTCGAAGATTTTAAGGTGAGACTCGGTTGTGTATTTTCTTTGGAGATTGCATTTCGAAGTTTTACGATTCGCTCTCGAAGTCCGATTTCTAGGCGACGCCTGGTGCCCGGATAAAAATAGCAATACAATTACAATTTAATAATATAAAATAACAACAGAATGTATTGCCGACCATGAATCTACCTGTTGAAGTATCAGACAAATAAAAAAAGCACATTGAAATTACAGTAGATCTACTATACATGTCTCCATTTACAATAGATTCTATTGTAGAAACAGTAAGTCCTAATGTTATCTCATTGTCGCGAACAATACGATCAATTGTACATACTATTGCTTCTATTGTATGGTTACAATACATTTGATTGACAATCTATTATACTTTTTATTCGGGTGTGCACGACGCAACCGCCACGACAACGACGGAGGACACCGGGTCCGACAATCCCCCGGCCGAAACAGAAGCGAAGACGCCTCCGATGTGTGAACTGGAAACCACCGGCGTCAGTGACTACTTTCAAGTCTGATTTTTTCATGTCAATTGTGGGAACCGTCGTGCAGTATAAGTTTAATAAATTTTTTTATATGTGTGTTTAGGAATGCTGTTATATTAGCGGGTGGATAGTCATGAAGAAAACGAATATTTTTTTTGGCTCAGGAAGTACTAGCACACCGGTCTCAAGCTCGGTCCCAAGCTTAATGATTCGCCCTTAAGACCGTAACTCACACTAATACACTCTCAAATATTCTGTCAAAATAACATAGCGAATCAAAACAAAAACAAAGATACTTGTACCAAAAGGTACTGAAAAGCGCAAGAGTGCATGGCAAGGTGCAGACTGCAAGGTGTACTTCGGAACTAGGGACTCTACAACAGTGAACCAATTTCAAATCGCTAGTTGCACATTGATTGTTGGTTATACCAACAATCAATATGCAACTAGCGATTTGAAATTGGTTCACTGTTGTAGAACCCCTTGGTCCGAAGTACACCTTGAAGCCAGCACCTTGCTATACATATTTGCGCCTTTGTTTTGATTTGCTGTGCTATTTTGACAGAATATTTGAGAGTGTGTTCGTGTGAGTTCATTATAAGGGGTGCATTATTAAGCTTGGGACCGAGCTTGGGACCGAGCTTGGGACCGATGTGCTAGTACTGAGTGAGCCAAGAAAAATATCGCATTTGTTCGGGACCTACTGGTCTTAGAGTTAGTCTATGGTTATACCCTGACGACGACCCAACAAACATCGGTGTTGAATTAGAGCTTGTTCAAGCAAATTTGGAGAAGCTATTCAGCTGTTTCTTCTAGAATCAGGGGGTGCGACTCTATCTCAGATGCAGGATATTTTTTGTTATGCTTTTGTGCGATATGCGCACGCTTAGTAGATAGAAAGAAGATTTTAAAGATTTTGATGAAGATTTTAAAGATTTACTGCAAAAAGATGCAGCACGATGCAAGTAGATGGATTAAGATTCACAAGCTGAAACAAGATTTTCCACAGATTGATTCGCTAGCGTGAGATTTTTCGATCATCTTGAATCTCGATTTAGATGTGTCGCACCCCCAGTCTAGAATAGCTGAATAGCTTCTCCAAATTTGTTTGAACAAGCTCTAATTCAACACCGATGTTTGTTGGGGGGGAAAAACACCCCCAATATATTTTTTTTTGTTTGTTAATTTTTTTGGGATGCTGGTTTTGGGTGGGGATTATTTTTTTATTTATTAATCCTTTGTTTTTTAAATCAACCAAAAAAAAAAAACATTTGTTTACAAAAAAAAAAAAAAATTTTTTTTTTTTATATTTTTTTTTTTTTTAAAAAAAAATTAATTTTCAAAAAAAAAATTGCTTTTTTATTTTTTTTTATAATTATTTAAAAAAAAAAAAAAAAAATAAAAAAATTTTTTTTTTTTTTTTTTTTTAAAATATTTTTTTTTTTTTAATAGCACAACATTTTCTGGTTGAAAGTTCATTTTGAAATAATAATAATTTGCTTTCATTTTCAACGATGCCACGGTTTCGATTTGACAGTTCTACGATTCGTTTTGAAAGTTTCAACTTTTAAATACACCAAGCAGGAAAATTTTGATTAGACAGTTTGAACTTTTTTGTTGTGAAAGCTAACCGCTTTCTACGAAAAAGAACCAACGCAACTTTTCAATTTCAGCAATGGTTTTTTAATACTTACAAATATTATTCTTTGTGAGCAGGATCCGGGTTTACTTTATTTGAGTAGAACGGGTATTTATTTACTCGTTAATTTGAACAGAACGGGTAAAAATTTCAAATAGGACCTATAGTGCTTTTACGGAGTTTTCAGCAAATCAAAATACTGCTCGGTTGATTACTGAATTCTCAGCTGTTTGAAAACCCAGCAAAATTTTACCGACTTCGGTAATTAAAACTCTGTGTGTACAACTGTAGTACAACCAACAATCAATGTGCAACTAGCGATCTGAAATTGGTTCAATGTTGAAGAACCCCTACACTAATAAAATTGTAAACTTAAAATTTATTTAGTTAGAGCACATACTCGTTATAAGATATTCAAAACATTATTTTTATTTGAATAAATATAACAATTATTATACTACCCTTATCTTGTATAAGGTAACCCATAAAACGTATAGGCGTTACAAATATTATTTATGTGTGAGCTTCCATAACATTTATAGTTCGCATCTTATAGTTAAAAATTATGTGATTTCCACACATACTTTTAATGTTTGAGTGCACGCAGTCAACATGGCGACAGAAGATACTTTTTTTAATCGTCTCGATCTTCCAGCAGAACTTCTGGGAATGTTTAAAGGTATTTGTTCATTTTATATATATATATTAACTATCAAATAATTATTCTCCATTGTTTTCAGTGGAAAAAAATTACCACAAGAGGACTTACGGGAAGAGACCATATGGAAAAAGGATGTTTGGGAAGAAAATACATTGAATAAAATTTAATAAAATGTACCAAAATGAACTTAATAGCGCAATGAAATGAAAGTTATAAACCTCACACATAAATTTTATATGAATCAGGCACATAAACTTTATAGCATAAGGGCATCTTCAACGGCGGTCTATTTTTAGATCAACTTTATACCTGATTTGCATCAGCGAAACTTGAATAGAACTAGCTAAAATAGACCAACTTTGCGTTCCCCGCACCGGTGTTGTATTTTTTGTTGTTAAACCCGCCAACACCTGTCATCCGGTCGATCATTCAACACCAGAGATAAGAAGTTTTTTTTTCAGAGATAGCAGATTTTTCACAAACATTTTGCCATTGATTGGTTTGACCAAATAATTTTTAATGCCAGTAGTGCGTCGTTAGCAGACGACGAGGAATACATGCTCTTTTGTTTGCCTGAAGGTGAGTGTGTGCTCAATCGGTTCATCCCAGGTGACTCTCGATCGCCAAATCTCCTGCAGCAGGAGTTTCAACGGCATGAGAAAGTTAACTATCAGGCCGAATGATCATAAACAGACATGAGCATACCGAGTATTTCCCTCTAAGTAGGGTGTTTGGTACCGGATAGCAAATCTGTATGTCATTTCACCACATCCCAAAAACCTTTTCCAAGGCGACTTCCTTGTCGAGGTCTAAGCTTCGGCCAGGGGAGTTCTTTAGCCTCTCATTTCAAACACGCCCTGTTAATGAATGAAATGGACATCTTTTGCTTGTTTCACGTCTTCTGTTTCAATATTGACGCTAGCTAGTATGTCGTCCACCGTGATTTATTGGAATCACTACGGCAGTTGCTGCTGGTAGATGTTGAACAAAGCGTTCCGCTGTTTGTTGATCACGAGCCGTACTCGGTGAACAAGTCGTCCCGAAAGTCATTACCACCATAACGTACTCATCTGGTTCCCTCACATCCATGTTGTTTTGGAATAAGAATCGTAAAAAGTCAACGCGGGATCGAAAACTCCATTCTAAAGGTAACCACAGTGGCGAAACAAATTGGTACAATTGAGTGATGAATATTCGGTAAACGCTGAAATCACAACGTGCAATGGAATTTTATTTTGCCTTTCTTTGTACTGCCGACGCTTACGAGATTTAGTGAGACCAAAAATTATCTCGATGGGATTAAAAAAGGGCAGTACGGGAGAGGGAACAGTGGAATGATTCCGATTGACCGTAGATCATACATAAAGGTGCCATCCTTAATCCTGATTGAATTTGGACCAGGATAGCGCCGTACATTTTAATTATTGAAGGCAAATTTCGGACAATATTCAAACGGTATTGTTCTTGAAAATGAACCTTCTGTCTAGAAGCTATCTAACATTCTTTGCTGCCCCAAAAAACAAAAGAAGGACATTCTTGGACGTCTCACAAACTCTCTTGGGAATATATTTGTTTTCCTTTTACGCCATAGCCACGATTGCGTAACATAGGTCTGCTATCTAGAGATCCTTCGTCAATGAAAACCAAGCTATACAGGTCCCAGTCTATGGAACACTTACTTGGGTGGCCCTTCTCTCCAGTGCCTTCCAGGTTAGTCCCTCTGTTAGTCCTCCCACATGTAGTATGCGACAGACGCTTCTGGCGCGGATGGTTATGTTGAAATGTTTTAAGAACACCTCGTAGCATTCATCTAAGAAAAGCACTAGTTGTGACAACTGAACGATCAAATTTCTGTGTTCACCAGTAAATATCCGGAACATCTTAGGCGTTGCACTTTCATTAGTAAGCCGTTTTCTTCATAGTATTGGATACATCTGGAGATTGTGGTCTTACTTTTTCGGTAGATCATCGACAAACCCAAGAAATAATACCCGTAAAAACAGTAGTTTTTTTGTGTTTACGCTGGCTCGCCGATACTGAACATTGAAGAGAATGTTGTTAGATGTTTGAGGGAACATGATTATTTACTTTTAATGAAAAAACAAAAAATCAGTTCTGATGCCAAGCTACTGGGAATTTTTTTGCAACAGGTACAGGTCACGATCAAAACAAAAATCAGGCTACACCAGATACTCACACCCGTGACGGATTTCACAAACAATGTGCAGTGTGCTCAACGAAGATGTCGGTTGAGCATCTCGTTATAAACTGTCTCGCATTTCATAACCTTCAAGACCAATATGGTATCGGTCTTAGCATCAAAGGCGCACTATCTAACGATCCCGAGAAGGAAAGAAGATTACTCGACTACCTCAAAGACACCGGCTATAGATCAACACCACGAACCATGACATGACAATGGATGATGGACGGCACCCGGCAAACACCAACCCCAAATAGAACTGACAACGTTCGAACGACGACAAATTCCCACGACATAAAACCCTAAAACTCTGTAACCTCCTTCTCTGGGTTCCCTTCAGAGGATTGATGAAAGCGTTAGTTCTTGAAGCCTGCCCTTCTTGGTGTGGCGCTAGTGATTATTTTAAAATTTTAGGCTCGATTCACAACGGATTATATTTCTTTACAATATTTCTGCGACCAACCCGCATAATCACAAACCATTCCTGAACCATTTCCCTTATTGTTGACAACCGTTTCCGTTATTGTTACGACACTTAAGGCTCGAACGCCGTGATAACGGAAGTGGAACGGCAACGGCTGCGGAAGAGCCCAATCTGACTAAACCTGCTTGTCAGATAGAAAACTGATTAGATTCAAGTGGATTCCAATTGGACATATCGACGTCATTTGCGACAACTGTCAAACATGCCGTTTCCGTTCTGTTTCCGTCCACATTGCCTTTAGGCTATTACCCTTATAGTTGACAACTAATAACTTACAATCTCCTATACAGTATTAACAATATGTCAGATGGTTAAAGGCCAAATAACAATATGTTGAATAGGCGGTTAAGTTAGGTTACCATAAAAAAATGACAATTTTCACGAACTAAATTTTTGCTGTACTCTATGCCAAAAAGTTGGTATATAATCCAGACCGAGTGCAGACAATGAAAACCTTTCAATGACAATTTGGCATACATTAACAATATGTGTTAATGCAGAGGTTGTGTGGTGAAAACGAGATTAAACAATTTGATAACAATAACATAAAATGTGATAATATATCTTACATTCGAAATATAGTTTTGACTATATAGCAAAATGTTTTTCGGTATGCGGGAACCTACAAGTATCAGTAATTTAGATAAAACATTATAATACCAGGCTGATAAACAATGATAAAATACTCTCGTTTGATACCCACTTCATTAAGAACAACACGGAAGATTTTTCTCTCGAATCAAATTAACGACATAACACGACAACTTCCTCCGCGTATATTGTGTTTGATGCATATAGCCTTCATGAAAACCGAGCTGTCAAATTAGCACCACACGCAGCACCAAGTTTTCGGCTTCACGATTGTTGTTCGTGGATGACAGCAGCTTCAGTCCTGTGGTTCCCTTCAGGAGCCCTTCCTCTGCTAAAAAGACGAAACAGCCCAGAGCTGACAGTCTCTATATTAAAGAAATTTAAAAAAAATAAGAAAAAAAAACAAAAATCAGAGAGACATTTCAGTGGACATTTCATTTGACGTTTCACACCTCATCTGCACATCTGTCGTACTTATGGCTTGCCCACAATTGATAAGTTGCAGATGCGTTTGTGTGAATTTGACAGTTTTCCCATAGGTTTTCTGTCAAACGTTTTTATTGTGGGCCAGCCTTTATGAAGTGCACAGTCCAGTGGTGAACTAAGTGCGCAATAATTCTAAAGTCTATTTGCCTGAGTAGGAAATGGGTAATTTTTTTAGCCCAATAATGAGTAAACGTACTTTAGTCCAAAATGAATGAAATAGTACTCAATGATGAGTTCTCTGTGCAAAGTGTATAGATTCAACCTTTCGAATAGTTCTAACCATTTTGATGGAACTTTTCCGAAAAAATCCCTTTCAACCATAGTTGATCGATAGAAGACTGAAATGTCAAATCAACCAATAAGAAAACAGAAAAGAGCTGATGTAAATAAACATTGATTCGGTAGCTGCATAGTAAAATAGTCATACGAAAATTGAATTAATTTTATAAATCACTATTAAAATTGACCATTGAATTGAATGGCGGATTATCAGTGGCCTTGGGAATACAATTTTCCACCATTCTTCACGTAAGTGTTTCCATTCCTTCCTGTTTCGGAAAATATCAACAGAAGACTTCCATGGTCTGATTCTCTGAATTTCAGGGTTCAAACCCACAGTAATACGAAGGACCAACAGTTGTCGACATGGAAATCGTTGATTCTCGACTACCACAAACACGGCAAACAAGCGGTTCTCAACATAAATGAAGACTGTGCGCCGTTCATTAATGAAAGCATATCCCGGAAATTATCGCCCGAGGGACGCATTTGGGTGATGGAAGCGCTAGAAAAATCGGGCAATGCTGCTCCTGTAGACAAACGCAAGCAACAGTGGGAGGTGTATTGGCACACTTTAGACGAATGGAGTGTTATCCTGTATGAGTGGGCTGTAGCTAATGGGATGACCAATACAGTCTGTACGATTTTTGAGCTTGTGGCCGGTGACCATACAGTTGGGGAGGAGTTCCACGGACTGGATCAGGCTGTATTAAAAAAGGCACTGAAGGTGCTAGAATCGAAGGGCAGGTGCGAAGTGTTTGCGTTTGACGATAACGAAGGGGTGAAATTCTTCTGAAGAGTGATGTTCGTGTTATTCCTTGAAATTGTGTAAATATAATATGAAGCGGAAGCCAAATTTTATTTTTCGATTGTTTGATTACGGGATTCTAATGTTCTAAAGCTTCAAAGTTAATTAACTTTTAATACTATCTCTATCTGATGGTCTGTTAAATGTTAGCTGTGCATCGCATGATTGGTATTAACATCAAAGCAGCCCGAAATGGTTTACCGGGATTTAATCCAAATTGGTGGAGGTCGTAAATAATAGAGAATTAACATTGTCATTACAGTTAAAAAAAAAACGTCTCAAGAAGCTAGTTTAATTGCTTGTTTACATCCTAGAAATAATTTTTACCTTGCTGCATAATCAAGAGGTAAAAAGATTCTTGAAATCCTTGACGAAACCAGCGTTTCGAAACCTTAAAAAAGGGGAATCGGTGAAGAGAAACGCCAGTATTGGGCTTGCTCCGATTCTACCGTGAGTTGGTCATAACTTTTGGTGTTTTTCCTCCTCGTGTTTCTCAAACTCGAACTCAAAATTATAACAACTAATTTATATGGGACGATTCGTTTTATTGTTGATAGCTTGCACATCATATAGCTAGAGGCTTTCGGCGTATGAGGTAATTCAAAAGAAATTCTAGGAACTTTTTTCAATAAGGTGAATCTAACAATGAGAGATTTTCTCCTGTCTCGCTCTCATTCATTTATTGTAGCGCCACTGTAAAACATTCGATGGATTGTTTAGTACAGATTGAAACATAATTGTGTTGGCTAGCATACTTTACAAAATTTGTATTCTACTATTTAGTAGTAGAATGAAAATCGTAAAGGTGATTGGAATATGAATGAAAGAGAAAGTAACCAAAGAGAGTCTCTTAATGTTAGATTTGCTTTAATGAAAAAAGTCCCTAGAATTTATGAGTGTGTTGCAAGATTTGAGCAAAAATGAAAATGTCAATGGTACGTTTTTTTTAAACCATTTTGTTTATTTTAACGGCTCAATCGCGTTAGCTTTACGGAGCCATGGGCAATGTTTGTGGATTAAACACAAAAAAAAACTATTTTTTAAACATACTAGGGTTCTTCTTCTTTCTTGGTGGTGATTTTATGTTGGCTTCTTCTTGTTCTTTTGCAATTATAGCTGACTCTCTTTGTTTACTGATTCCCGTTGATATGAATGCAGCGAAGTGTAACACCGCGCGATCGCGAGTTTCCATCTCCTTTGGTTCATCATTATTTATTTCGGTGTCCACCGGCATGATGACCGATTCCTCCGTTTTATCTTCCAGCACCTCTAGCGTTTCCAATTACCCCTCACCTTCAGCTTCTGATGCTACGGCGGGTGTACCTCCAGTTACTGCACATCAGGATATTTTTTTCAATTTACCGCACTGCTGCTTCTCTTGACGACGCAATTTCGGCTGGCAAAGTGCAACGATGCCGAAAAATCCTGCTTCACATCCATGTACGCACCGTGCACACCAGTGTAGGCGGGTATGCCCAGCTCCGGCGGAAACTTCTCCCGCACGATGCGTTTTACATGTCCATATTTTGACAACACATGCGCATGCGATGCACACCCTCCGTTGCACATATCGCGGCTTTGATAAGCCCATCTGTTGTCGACGGTGCGAGAAGTGCCACACTGAACCCAAGCATCCTCCCAAGATCGCCTGAAAAGTAATTCGATTGCGCCTTTAACGAAAAGCATTCGGAAATCGGATAATTGTCTTATGGTTGGATTCGTATGACGATCATCCATGTTTTGTATGACAATCAACCAAATTCAATATGATGTTCGTTTCAAAAGTGTGGGGATTTATTAGCGATTTATGAATAAGGGAAGGTCCATTAATTATGCCACGCAGTAAGGGGGAGGGGGGGGGGGTTTGGGAAAACGTGACAATCCATACAAAAAGTTTTGAAAGTCCATACAAAAAACGTGACGGGGGGGGGGGGGGGGCGGTTTATAAAAAGTCACTTTTTGCGTGACATACTTAATGGACGTTCCCTAAGTTGAAACAATTCAACGACACAAATTTATTTCAAATTACACTTCCTCAACCGTTGAGCAAAGATTGCAACGGGAGCACAAAAATTGAAGGAGTCAGAAAATATTTTTCCGTGACTCCGTAGGACGCGAGCGGGTTTCGATCCTTTATTCGTGACGGTACCAGTTCTGATAGCGATTGATAGGTTTTTACCGAATGATGTAAAATGGAATGTTTGTCATCCTCATTTCAAATGATTTGCGTCATAGGGCTTTTCCAATGCAATACGCATTCCACTTTGGGATGACGATTTTTCATATAGCGTTCATCCAAATTTTAACGGGAGGTCGATTCACTTCGCGTATTATTAGTTGTTCAACATTAGAAGGATAATCATCTGGTTTCTAGAAAATCGTCCTCCGCCTGCATCTATCATTTGAAAATGCGATTTCAATGTTTCGATATCAACCGACGGAGGATTCATTCGATAAAAGGAGGATGTTTGGGTTCAGTGCACTTTAACCTTTTTTTCCTCCCATAATGAAACATAATGGTGGCCAAATTGATACGTTGGGTGGGTTTGGTGAATTTGAGTTTTCAGGTTTTGTATGAAGTTCATCCGAGTTGGGGTCAACGCGTGTAACATCGACTGCTCAGACTTGAACTTGACGAGAAGGGGTTTTTTATCTGCTATCCTACACTGATAGGCAAAATAAAGTGCCCACCTCTTCGTTTTTTCAAATTCTCTCATTTACTTGGTTCAAATTAAAGTAAACACAGTGTAGTTTTTTTTCTTATTTTATTTTTTATATTCTTTTTAAGTTTCACTTATGGAATACTGAAAAAAAGGAGTTTTACTTAAAGAAAAAAAAATCAATTTGTGTTGAAAAAAAAACAGTGACAAAATAAAGTGCCCACTTCAAAAACCGATATGTTTTCGATAAGTTTCCATTGGAAGACCCCTCGATTGTTTATGTTTTGATATTTTGACATGTTTTGAAGCAAACGGCTCAACCTGGTGCATTTGTATACGTGATCGCATTTGATTCAATTGAAAAAAATGGAGAACGCAGTGCTTTCGAAAGCAATTCCCTTGTGTATCCGAAAATTGGTCGTTCGTGATGTGCAAAACGGTGAATCGCACCGGGCTGTCGCTAAGAAGTAAAGTATCAGTAAGGCAGCGGTTGGCAAAATTCTTCTGAAGCTTAAAACGTTTGGATCAGTGGTGGATCACCCTGGCAGAGGCAGGAAGCGGAAAACCGATGCGAGAACGGACACCAAGATCATGCGCGAAGTCAAGAAGAAGCCGAAGGTAACTGTCCGCGAGATCCAGGAAACCCTTCAGTTATCAGTTTCCGGTCGAACTGTTCGTCGTCGTCTCGTAGCACAGGGGTTGAATAGCAAACTTGCCCGGAAGCGCCCATTTATCAGCAAGGCAAACAAAGCCAAACGGCTTAAGTTTGCTAAGGAGCATGCTGATAAGCCCCTAGAGTTCTGGAAAACGGTTCTCTGGACGGACGAATCAAAATTCGAGCTGTTTAACCGAAAGCGGTGGGTTCGTGTTTGGTGCAGATCGGGAGAGGAGCTTCAGGAGCGCCACATCCAAGGCACGATGAAGCATGGAGGAGGAAATGTGATGGTCTGGGGGTGTTTTTCGTGGGGTGGAGTGGGAAGCATTGTGAAAATCGACGGGATAATGACGGCAGATTCTTACATCAACATCCTGCGAGAAAATCTGGAGGTTTCGCTGATCCAGACGGGCCTTGAAGAGAAGTTCGTATTCCAGCAGGACAACGACCCGAAGCATACTGCCAAGAAGACCAAGTCTTTCTTGCGGTCTTGTCGGATCAAACCGCTGGAATGGCCTCCACAAAGCCCGGACCTCAATCCCATCGAGAATTTGTGGGCGATTCTCATCATCACATCAATTATTGAAATGCTTTTATTTGACTTTAATTTATGTTTTCTGTAGCCTAAATGAAGTGGGCACTTATTTTGTCACTGTTTTTTTTTTCAACATAAATTGATTTATTTTTTCTTTAAGTAAAACTCCTTTTTTTCAGTATTCCATAAGTGAAACTTAAAAAGAATATAAAAAATAAGATAAAAAAAAAAAATAAGTGTGTTTAGGGATCTTATTTAGGGGGATACAAAAAAATTCATACAAAAAATGAAATATAGTGTGTTTACTTTAATTTGAACCAAGTTATTGAGAGAAATTGAAAAAACGTTGAGGTGGGCACTTTATTTTGCCTATCAGTGTATATGCAGCTTCTATTTCATCGAGCTCCACATCCAAGCCTTTGACGAAATTTGCCACTTCGCCTAAGGCTGGTTTATCCGCTCCATTGCCGAAGGTAAATCGCACAGTATTTTTCAACTCGCACATTGCTGCTATAGAGGCATCCAGGTTTAAAAAAGAAGAAGACACCGAGTGGTGATAAATCTGACAGCTCTTATGTTAAAGTATAGGACGAAACTTTTAAAATGCTTCTAGAAAATTCAAATGAGATTCTAATTAAAAGCGGTTTGTTGTATGTTGTAAGAAAAATTAGGTCCATAACAAAAGCGACCGAGTTATTAAAACAAGAACAATGCAAATTGATTACAATGCCATAGAGAAGAAGGCTATCGCGCGAACGAACAAAACCCTCAACCATCCCAATCGAAAGCAGAAACAGAACTTTCAATGGTACGTTAAAATGAATAAAAATATTCACCTTTACTGATAAAAAAGCAATGATAATATCTATGTGTCCCACACAAGAAGTTATGCTATATGATCAACAAATGATATCTATCTGTTAACACACATACTTCCTATGTGTACAAATAACCACTATGTGTTTTCTCTCCCATATGTGAAAGCATAAAACATATCGTTATTCTATCGGCAAACACATGTGAGGTTAGATTATATCTATTTTTAAAATTCAAATGGATGATAACGTTCTCTTATCTTTCAAATTGTATGAAAAACATCAGCATTAACCGCCCAAACACAATTATAACGGAAGCGGAACGGCAACGTCAGCGGAAAAGCCTGATCTGAGTAACACCCCGTTCGCACTACAACCTATATTACGTGATATAGTGTATATTGATATCAAACGACATGCACATTATTTCCAGTGAAAA
The DNA here is from genome assembly GCA_024533555.2 of Aedes koreicus. Classification (NCBI taxonomy): domain Eukaryota; kingdom Metazoa; phylum Arthropoda; class Insecta; order Diptera; family Culicidae; genus Aedes; species Aedes koreicus. Next base: position 1,395,435 of record JAHHFK020004150.1, read on the forward strand.
CTAGATGTATAGATACTGATATCAAGACATTTTATATCACGTTATATACGTTGTAGCGTGAACGGGAGGTAAGCCCGCTTGTCCGAAAGAAAACAGGCTAGATCCAAGCCGATTCTAGTTGAAAATGTCGAAGTCATTTGCAACATCTGTAAAACTTGTCGTTGCCGTCCCTCCCATATTCCGGCCACATTGTGTTTGGGTCATATAACATTATGAACCATAAAGTTTCATAAGGTAAATCTTATGAATTTCCATAGCTTTTTAACGTGAGTGTATAATGTTCCCGCATGGTCATCGTCAAAAGCGGGAAGATCGCCTATTACTAATAGCGAATTCGTTTTTGATCCAGTTCCAAACTGGATCGGGTATTAAAATTGGGTCGGCTTGTTGTGTGATAAACGTCAGTGTGTATGGTTGTATTTGTAACGCATATCGGATTAAGGTTTGATATGATAAAAAGTTCGGGTATCGCAGGTTGGAACTAGTTCCAAACTAGGTTTAAAAACAAACGATATAAGCAACGTCGGTTCTATTTTCACGTTTTCACAAGTGCTGTGTCTAATTTTCAAACGAAATTGATTTGTTTGCCATTAAATTAAGTCGTTACACTGTGTGATAATCCGAAAACTTTCCCTTAAATTTGCCGAAGATGGATGAAATTGTTGAGACAAACGAGGTAATAATTTTTTTTTCATGAAATGTTGCGACTAGCTGGTTAGTTTTTTTTTTGCATTTCTCGCACTAAGTATTGAAAGGACGTAACAGAAATTGTCAATTTTCGTATCTGATTTTGTAAATGTTCAAACGTAAATTCCTCAAAACTCTGCACCCTCGCGGAAAGTACCATAACCATCATGTTAGCGAAATGATATTCCTTGTTTTGTTGGCCCTAGTTTGCATGAAAGTTTCAAGTGTTTCAAGAATTTAACGTTTGAATCTGTCTCCCCCTATTGTTATCTTTATTGCAATCGACACGGAAGATGTTTCTGTATTAATCTCATTACTCGCAATCAATTCTAGTCTGTTATTGAACGTAAATAAACCAGTCAATTTGCTTTCCAATCTCTTGGTTCAGTGTAGGATGAATATTAAAATACGAGATTAATCTGGGAACAGTTACCCTATTTATACTTGGATGATTATTGCATTTCCCACCCTTTCGAAATAATTGGTTGATCACCATCCTGATGGTCACTGTAGGTGCAGGGCGCAGAGTCTCATGTTGCGGATGTCCCTGGCGAGGAAGAAAGTGATACCGTAGACTATCAGAGCTCTGACCAAAGTTCTTCCGGCGATGATGATTGCGATTCCGACGATGACGATGACATAATGGCGGACGTCCGTGATTTGATAAAACGTGATAAGATCGAGGTCTTAGCTGAGGTAATAAAAAGTCGTACCGAACAGCTCCGCCTTCGCCAGCAGCTGAAAGTGTACCAGTATGCGTTGGACAAAATGGGTGGCGAAAAAACTAAGCTCCAACTCGATCTGGCTCTTACTACTAAGATGTTACTAGTGCTGCAGGAAGGGTAAGTTTCAATTGTGACCTGTTAGCATAATGATCACACGGTTCTGTTGTGTCTTAGTTTATCCAAACAGCACCAACAAGATGAGAAAATTCTCAAGCAAATAAACATGACCTCGGACTTCCTCGGGGATTTGGATATAAAGCGGGTTCAATTGATCAAAGAAACTCGTCAGTTGGCGGCACAACTAACCAGTGACAAGGAGAAAATGGAAGCGATGGGTAAGTTCAAATTGTGGCGTGGAATTAAAAAAGAAACTCATGCCTTTTCCATTTGAATGTGGACCTAAGAAATAATGCTCGTGGAAAACATGGTGGTTCTGTCAACAGTTTTCCGGTTGACTGGGCACAGTGCCAAGACTGAATGACTATTTCTCACTCCTAAATTAAGGTTCGGTAAATTTCAGATTTGAAAAAGATTAACGAGTGAAGGGTGTTGTCTCGGGGTGAGAAGATCAACGAACGACCATTCATCCCTCATAAAATATTCAACTTCTATCTTAAGCTTGTAGTAGACTATTTGTACAATGACCAAACATGTGTCATGGGCGTAGGCATGCTGTCAGAGCTTTTTATCTGCTTAATATAGATATTAAATCGTGGTACAAATAGTGTTTTACTAGCTTGGGGGTCAACTGTTCATGTGGATTATTTGCGTTAACCTCAAACTAGTTACATGAATTCTATCCCAAATACAGACTAGCACATTTCAGTTCGAGTTTAAAAGTTTTAAGTTATTTATAGAAAGCCCAGTTGGCAAACGCTAAGTTTGATTCCCATTGTACAATTGCATAGAAAATGGAAAGGTCCGTAGGTTCAGACTACGACTATTTTAGCGATGACGGTTTTCTTTCCCATATTTTGTACAGCGGTCTTGTAGCATATTATAATCTTGTCTTTTAGCAAAGTATAAATGGAATATAACATGCTATACAAACATATGGGAAGATGTTGATAAGTTTCAAGGCTATTAGGTTTACTAAAATAATATCTCGAGCAATTTATGTTAAGGGGCTAAAAGCCATTTGTAAACAATTACTTTAAATGTCGATTTCTCTTGAATATTAAATCACTCTCGTGAAATGAAAGCAGAATTTGGTAGAAGACTGTTAGTTCTACTATATAGACTAGCTAGATATAGGGGGACTTTCGTGATTCGAGAGAGATCAACGTTTAAAGTCATTATTTATAAATGGCTTTTAGGCCCTAATCACGAATTACTCGAGATATAAATTATTCTCTGTTCAGTTAAGGAACGCACCCAGGAGGAAGCCAACCGTTGTCGTCTGTTGCAGGAGCAAATAGACGCAATGACCGCCGCCAATAATGATCTAGAGCAAAAGTTGGTTGAGGCCGATATAGCACACCAATTGATATCTTCCGCCCATTCTGAACGTTCGAATGAGCTGGCAAAGTTATCCGCAGAGCTTCAGGACGCACAAAAGCGCATTGAGGTTGAAGGGCAATCTAATTCGGCGTTGAAGACGAATGTCGATATGCTCCTAGCAGAGAAAACGCAACTGTCCACTGCGATCATTCAATTGGAGAACCGAATGGCGGAACTGGAGACAGAAAAGCAGGCACAACTGGCTCTAATGGAACGATCATCAAATTCTAGGTTGTTGAAACTGGAGCAACAGAAAAATACCAAGTTAAACGAATTGGACAATGCGTGGAAAGGCAAATACGAAGAGGAGATGAAGAAGGTCGACGCAAAGATCAATGCTTTGATGACAGAGAATGAGGACTCCAACAAACAGAATGCTATTTTGTACGCAACTATTGCGAAAATGCGAGAAGAGCTGCATGCTCTGAACAAACAATTGGAGCAAGAGAAAGAACATGAAAAACAAATGGATAATAAGATCGGTAATGTAGAAAGTATGTTGGAGGACCGGAACAACGAAATCTGTTTATTGAACGCCAAACTTGAAAATGAACAAAAACGGTTGGAAGCTCAAAACCAGGAGTTTGATCAGAAACTTAAGAACACCCAAGCAGAGGCTGACAAAAAAGCGAAAGATCTCGAAACTCAGCTGCAATGTGCACAGAAAGAAGCTAATAAGTACAAAGCTGAAAATGAAAAGCTTGCACAGGACTTAGCTAATCACGCATCAAAGATAAGTACCTTCGAATCAACCATTTTGGAAAAAGAAAAAGAGCAAGTAGCTTTGCAAGAGAAGCTAGTCAGAACCGAAAAGGCCTTAGAATCAACCATTCGGGAAAAAGACAAAGAGCAACTGGCTTTGCAGGAGAAGCTAGCAAAGACCGAGAAGGCCCATGCGTCTTCGGAAGCACCCATCAAAGCAATAAAGAAAGAAAGTAACCGCTTCAACACTGAAAATATGAACAAACAAACTTCCGTCACCCAGATCACATCGACACCGCTTCGGCCATCTAATTTGATCGACAGTCTGGACATTCCGTCATCGAAAAAAACACGAATATCCGAGACCGATTTGCTGAGCGTCCATTCCAGCATTTCCAACTATGACAGCTTCCAGGGTAACGTCGATCGCAAGCGTGACATGAGCCGGTTCTTTATGCGCAAATCACCAACTCAAGCAAATTCAAAAACGGTATCAAAAAATTTCTTCAGAAAGGCCTCCCGAAACAACTCGGTAGACGATTTGATGAGTTTGAATGTAAGTTGTGCGAAATGTGTTTATTTTTTCAGCAGTTTTATAAGGTTTTGTTCTGCTTTCAGAGTACCGTTAACTTGGACGAGGAACCGTTGGAAACACTGAACATCACCAGCAGCAATTCCCCGGTTACACTGGTGAAGCCATTCTTCCGAAGACAAGCGGAGAAAAAATAACTTTTGAGTCCGTTCAATATGTTGCTATTTATTGTTTCCCCTTCATGCCACACTATGTCGTACGTTCACTGTAAGTTTTTGATTTTATTTTAAAATTAAGAGATCTCTCTTCTCTAGATTTAAGGCAATTTTCTTCAAGCCGGCAACACCATTGAAGGTGTACTAAATGCCGGGTACTATTACTACTTATTTACTACCATTAATCATAGCTATGGTAACTTTGAAGATGCAGGTACTGCCTTAATAAAAGAACTAAATATGTATGCTTCCTTTTTTTTGTCTAGTTCGTTTATTTGCGATCAATCACGTTAGCTTCACGGAGGCGATATTTCATTGTTTTTTGATAACATGAATGACTTAATACTACGTTTAGTATGACTTGAAACGTTTACTCGTGGTTTACGTAGATTGTGGAGTCTTTGGGGATGGACTAGCTAAACGAACGTGGAAATAGAGCTCTGAAGCTTCATCGGATAGTTGTCGCTAGCACTAGAACGTTGGGCTTTATGATGAGGGCTCCATTTTTGTGTTCGGCCGGTTGTGATGATCATTGGGCCACGATGAGACTTCTGAAGATGGCGGAACAAAACAAACACTAACTAATAAATAAATAAAAATCAGTCAGATTAAACTCATGTACTAGAATTTTGGAGAAACACATAAATCGACTACATATAACATGAATCGAGAGATCCCAACATAATACAAACATAAACTTGTCTTCCTTGTGTCTCTAGGGTATTCAAAAGTCGTGTTCTGAAGGCGTCATTATCCGCACATTGCTAGACTGCTCGATGTTGTCATAACCGTTTCCTCATCATTAAAGATTGCTGTCCACGAGGTTAAGTCTTTAGAGGTGTGCAATTAACTGATTATTCATTAGTCATTGGACATTAGACTACTCATCACATGAATGAAATCACGACTTACATGCACGTCTTTAAACGTCTTTGACCTTAAACCCTCGATAAAAAAAATTGGAATGATGGAATGTAACAGCTTTCCTAGATTTCTTGGAACAATCACATTCGTTTGGCGTACGAAATAATAAATTAATCGTACGAAATTTGTCTTTTATACAGTCCACGTTCCTGTGCACCCACCTTTGCGAGTGAGCCCGCTTTCCCATTGCCTGGAATTGAGCTTAATCTTTTGGGCAGGGTCCCATACTAAATTAATCAAATAAGATCTTTCGTCCAACACGCTCATCTGTTTCCTAACTTTTCAAAGAAAATACGATGACTAAACTGGACTGGGTGTCCACAGTTAAATTACATCACTTTAAACTCGTCCTAAAGAACAAGTCTTTCAACCGATTGTGATGAAATATTCAGGGAATAAAATACAATGTATAATCTTGGTTTAGGTATTTTTATTTCACTGTATTTCTTTACCAAATCCAAAAGCCCGAACTTTCTTCTTAATACCACGCATAACTAGAAAATAAGAAGAATGATTAGTAATTTCCATTTAATTCCAACTACCTTTATTGCTTATCTTGACACTGCTTGTAAAGATAAGCAATAAAGGTAGTTGGAATTAAATGGAAATTACTAATCATTCTTATTTTCTAGTTACAGGTATTCCACTAAACAGCTCACACTCTCCATAATCCACGCATAAGATTTTGTGCAACGCTTGAACCGACATTTTTTTCCGCTTTCAACCATGACTTCAACATTTCCTGTTCTGTAGTGACAACTTTAGGATACTTACGAAGTTCGTGCTTCATTATAGCCCAATATTTTTCAATTGGCCGCAACTCTGGAGAGTTTGGGGGATTAAGATCCTTCGACTCGAAATTGACACCATTCGTCTTGTACCACTCCAGAACATTCTTGGAGTAGTGACAAGAGGCTAGGTCCGGCCAAAAATTGTAGGAACGTTGTGTGTTTTGAGAAACGGAAGCAGTAATTTTTTTTAAGAATTCATTCATGTATACTTGTTTGGAGCTTTCTGAACTTTGAATGAACGGAGCCCGGCTGTGCAGCTTTTTCGCGACATCCCGAACGGAACAGTTGAGTTTGCGTTTAAAGGCAGCAACCACTCGCTTGCGATCCTTCACACAGCACGGAACACTTTCTACCACTCACCTTCTTCCGATCGACAGTTAAACGTTTTATGACACGAGACACTGTAGACTGTTGAATTGTCAACATCTTTCCGATGGCTCGGTGCGAAAGAAGTGGGTTGTCTAGGTGCGTGTGCAAAATGTTCTCGCGCACTTGCTTTTCCTTCGACTCCATTGTCGAAACTACGACACATTTCACAATGAAACTCACGCTGAGGTAATTTCACCCAAAATTTCGTTGAAATCAACCCAAAGGGCGAAATGTTATAGCTTATTGAAAGTGGTGCAATTCAACTGTGGACACCCTTTACTTTCGTCGACCGAGGAGCCTCAGTCGAACGGAGGCTGTCCAAGAAGATAAAATGATGAAATCATTCCTCTACTTCATTGTAATGTTAGCTTTTGGAACTGTGCTTCTATTTGAGTGAAATCGGCGAATTAAGTGTTAGTTTACAAAAGCAGAAGTTGTCGCGAAGTTCCTCGGAAATTCCATGTATTGCGTCGGCGGTTGAACTCTCCGTCGTTGAAAATCCGTCTGCCAAGAATCGATTTTTCTTTTGATCTGAACGTTTAACCTAACGTCGGAGGAAGTGCGTTGGTATCGCATAACGATGCAATAGGTTACGTGTAATGAAATAAACTTCAATAACAAATAATAGCATGATTATCAATTTTTATTTATCTGATCGAAACAGCAGTAAACTTACCCAATGTTCGCTTTATATGGACCGCTGGACCGGAATTTTTTAGGATTGTTTCAATTCACCTACTTGATAGTTAACCCCCGTTAACCTAAAATTATGTAAACCTAAGTTTACCTAAATTTACCTTATTGAACGATAGTTTACGGTTGCGTCAGAAGAAGCTAATTTTAGGTAGTTTTTCAGTTCCGTGCAGTTGATTGCTGCCAGTTCAGAAACATAAACAGAACAAGGTTCCTGAGGTTTGTGGAAGGCACTAGAGATAAGATGGTCAACTCGATTTTCCCGGCAAATCGCGACGTGGCGGTGGTGATGGACGACGAGACCTGTCTCACCCTGGATGGCAACGACTGGCAGGGCACTTCTTATTTTACTTCCCCCACGAAGGAAGTGAGCTCCGAGGGGAAGTTCGTTTCAAGCACCAAGTTCCCCAAGAAGGTGCTGCTGTGGCTTACAATCAGCGAGACTTCATGTGAAGAGTAGAGTGGTGTCGTTTCTTACAAACTTTGCACGACATAGCAGAGGAACAGCGTGCAGTGACGTGTCTTTTCCTTAAGCAGTTGTAACATATTCCGGGTTGCTTTGCCTTCTCGTAGCGATCTTTCGGACTCAGTTTGAGAAAATCGCCACACTGATGGTTCAGACAGGATTGCTCACAGAAATTGCACCGGTACACGACCGACGCCGCCAAAGGTGATGCCTTCAGTGCGGGAACCTTCTTTGTAGATGTACTGCTGAACTTTTGCATGCTTGCTGGCTCGATGCGCTCCAAAACTTGACTCCGAGTCGTGAGGAATTTGATCGTTTCAGCGTACTTCGGGATGTCACCGTGGTCGATGCTGCTTGTCCACAGCTTCCTCGTCTTCAAATCGAGCCTTGATGCCAGGATGCTAACGATCGTGATGGGAGATGAACCAGCCCAGGGCCGAAAATCTCGATAATCAAGGAACTAAAAAAAACGATCATGACATCTGATAATCCGTCCATTTCGAACTCGTAGAACTCGAGTGCATCTACATGTCGCTTGCACTCATCCACCAGGTCACGCAGTTGTTTTCCACTCTCCGACGACATCGTTTTGAGGTTAAGTATGCCGTTGATGTGGATGTCAACAATGATTCATCTGTGTTCGAAGCGCGCTGTCAAATGCTCCATAGCAACAGCAAAGTTGCTGTCGTTGATCGTTTGTTGATGCATCGTACCGGAAGCTTCGCCCACCAAGCACTTATCTAGATGATAAAGCTTCGTTGCATCTGATTCTCTGGCATGCTTCATCATTATATCCATAAAAATGGCCTTGAATTTAAACCAGTTCTTTTTTTTTTTTATTTGGTTTCCCGTCGAATGTATGCAGCGGAGTTTAGAGAGAAGAGGTCTCGCTTGTAGTCGAACTTGCTGAGACGACACTGGGACTGCCTGGACGTTCACTTGCGGTTGAAGATTCACTTCTCGTTTTACTCCGTCCAGCATCCGGCATACCCTAGTTTGAACATTGTTGTAGAGTTCCTCGAATTCCACATACTTCTGTTTCTGCTGATCTTCGTTGTCGGGTGAGAGGTTGTGAACTTTATTCTGAAATTGGTTTAATTCGCCGTAAGCAGCATGGATGGTTTTGAACTGAGTACGCAGCAAAAACATTTCCGGGATTGTTTCCGCTTGCTCGTATCGGAAGAGAACGTTTCTGATCCGTGAAAGTTTTCCTTTGACGGCTCTGCGCTGCAGAACAATTGCCTGGAATTCTTCCGCCATTTTGCCTTTCTGTCAATGACGATCTCTGCTTGGCGTGTCATGTGTTAAATGCGACATGTGTGTATGTGAAATGAGTTTTTTTGGAGTTTTTGGTTTGGGTAAGTTGGGTGGTGTTGGGTTTTTTTTTGGAAAAAGCGTGCTATAAATTTCCAAGCGATTTTCCGGATCTTGCCCGGGAGTTGAGAGCATTTACGCGTATATTCGACCGATGGATCAATTTTTGAAGAATAACGACCGAAAATTACTTCGAAATCCTAGCGATGTAGGACCAAAACAGTTCGAACGAATAAAACAAACACGTGGACTGTAATTCATGTCTTTATTCGTGTACAGTTCTTACTCGAGTAGTTCGCAGTGTGTCTTCTGGAAGAGAAGAAGAAAAAACGATAAAGAAAGGAAACACATTGAACTCAAATTTTCTCTTCATTTTCAACACATGCATTAATAAATAATTAAACAAATAATACAAACCATTAAATTATTGAACAACATTTGCATCACAATTGGACAATAGCTAGGAACATAAACTAATCAACCTACAAAATTGTACAATAACTTCACAACTATACAGTGACGGACAATACAATAAGACCAAAGCCTGATTTTCATACAAAATGGTAATGTTTTCTCGAGAACCAATTGAGCTGAAATTTCGGCTGTGGTCCAGAAGTAGCCTAAATTCTCATCTGAATTAAATCAATCATTTTTCATTCATCACTTAAAAAGTTACAGACACCGCATTCGACAAAACAATAAGAGCATTTTTTGATTTCCATAAAGGATGCTCGAATTTGAGGATCTGAATTTTGATTATTGATGCACGGGTCATTTTAATATCAGTATACTATAGATTGTAATTCACACTCGTCAACATGGTCTAAACTTTGGATATCAAAAGGAGGTCTTGTTGTTTTGTCGTAGGTGGTGTCTGTAGTTTCTGAAGTAGTGAATGAAAAATTATGAATTTGTTAAAGATGAAAATTCAGGTTATTTCTAGGCGATTGCCAAAATTTCAGTTCAATTACTTCACGGGAAAGTGAAAACAATCTTCCAAACATGACCAATTTGTATGAAAATCGGGTTTTGGTCTTATTGTATTGTCCGTCACTGTAAGTGTGTAACTAATAAAATCTAATGAAAATATAAATGATACTGAATGTATGAAAATGTCCTCGTAAACTAAGTAACACCGATCAAACTGATCGGTAGTGAATTAATTAACAAAAATTGACAAGATGTCAGAGAAATTGATTTTCCACATTCTCTAATGTAACCTTCCGTCCGAGTCAGTACAAAACAGCGACTTCTTTGGCGATATTGCCTATGTACGGCTGGTGAACTGCTTCGAAATGTCTCCGTGATCTGTTCTATACAAAACAGCATTCTTACTGTTGGTTCTAACCGATACCGTTCGGCTCACATTTCCTGAGTGGCTCCAACAGCTCCTTGCTGTTGAGGCCTAGCATAGAGGTTTCGAAGCTATTCAGCTTGCAGCTAGTGCAACTAAATCGGATTTTTCCAAACCAGTTGGGTCAGGTTGGTATACATTTAGGAACTTTCTTTCGTCTACTTCGAATCACCACATGTTTCGTTACGTCGGTTTCAACCACTAGATTTATTCCAATAAATTATTTCTCACTTGTATTCGTTTTGTTGCGTACTACCGAAAACCATTAACATAATACATATTCAATGACATCAACTAATTCGAACCTCTTCTATTGCTTCCACATAGAACCGAGAAAACAAAACAAATTTCCAGCGCAACAACCACATTTTCAATGTACGGTGTGCATGGCAAACTGAAATAAAAACGTAAGCGTTTAAAGATACAATATCAAATTCAGCACGATTAAAATGGGACAAGATTACGCTCGGTGTCCATTCCAAACAATAGACTCTATTAATTAGTAGCACAGTACTGTCAGTACGGAGTAAACGCGTGTCGTCCAATTTGGTTTGCATCACTAACACCACTCAAAGGGGTTTCTCATTAAGTACGCTACTTACGAGTATCTACTTTTATGTGTCTCTCTCTAAACTTATTGAATTCTTCTTTTATTTTGCATTTTCGCTTTTACTACTAACTAGTTTATTATCATTGGTTTGTTTAAGGTTTGTTATAATGCCCATCAGTGGATTTATTGTTTCTAAGCTTCAATTGAAAGCTTCATATGTAGGTGCATGTGTGTGTGTGTGTTTGCAGCTAGTCGAAGAACGAAGGGGACACGGCAAACGAACCTTGTAATTTGATGATGCGCTCTTAAGATAAGGAAATTGTTGCACAAACACTCAAATGCGATCCTTGATGGCTTTTGGCGAGTGATGAGAAAAGAAAGTAAGTTTATTGGCTTTGCGAGGGAAACGATGTTAGAGCAGGTAAAGACTCACTACAGGTTATGATAAGATTCGAATCCGAGCGAGATGATTATGAGGTAGTACTTTTAACTACATTTGTTACGCATATACTTTGTATGGCTGTTGTTTCCATACAACTGTTGTTTCCGCGATGTTTTTTTTTCTCTTTTGAACAAACGCAAGAGATTGGTTGTTGTCTTGATTTTTATTACTTTATCCTTTTTTTTGCCGTAGTAGTTTGAAGGTTCACTTATTATCATTTAAATTAGTCAACTTTAAATAGACAATAAATAAAAGAATTTATTTTTTTCAGCTTTGTTTTCCTAAGAAAAGGCCCCCACTCTGCCTTTGTTTTTCTTGGTTCAAGTTAACAGTGTTGTACACAGACGGAGAGGGGAGCCCTTTTCGCGCTGTATGCCTGCAAGTATTAGCAAAGCTTACCACTTCATCGCTTGAATTCCTAACACTAATTAAGTTACTAATGCTCTTAACATCTTAATTAAAATCATACAGTTATTACAAATGTATATGTTGTGAAAGCGTTGGCTTCGGTCTTCCCGATTCTTCACAAGTTGAGGAAAACCTGGAGCTAAGGACGAGGCGCAAGTAAAAAATTGTTGAAGGAAACAGAAGTTGAAGATTTGGTTTAAGTTCAATGCTTTTTTCTCTGCCAGCGGCGCATGGGACATTCTCTTGAACGAGATGCCAAGCACTGTCTTTATTCTGCCTGTTTTGCATTCTCTTTGAGCGGTTCGCTGGTTCGTATCGTACTTGGTTCTTCGAAGAAAACGGGGGTGGTTGGTTGTTTTTGGTTGAATGGTCGAGGGATGCTGATTTACTTGGCTCCGACAGACTTCATCAGTCCATCGGTAGACATGGATTTCGGGCGTTCGATTGGCAGACCCAGAGCGCGATCCCAAACAAGCGAGGCCAACACACCGAGGGCACGGGAAACGCCGAATAGAACGGTGTAGTAGTTCATCTCCTTCAGTCCGTAGTACTGCAGCAGAACACCGGAGTGGGCATCTACGTTGGGCCATGGGTTCTTGACCTTGCCGAGTTCGGTCAGGATTGGAGGTACAACCTTGTAGATGTTGGAAACCAGCTGGAACAGGGGATCGTTTGGCAGGTGCTTCAAGGCGAACTCACGCTGGCAAGTGTAGCGAGGATCGGTCTTGCGCAGGACGGCGTGACCGTAGCCAGGAACAACCTAAAATATTGGAAATGAAGTTAGTTGAAAAGCAAGGAAATAATGTTATAAAAATTCGCACCTGGCCGGATTTGAGCGTCTTCCAGATGAACTCCTTAACCTTATCTTCGCTGGCGTTGTCGCCGAGCTCCTTGCGCAGCTTTTGCAGCCACACTAATACTTCCTGGTTAGCAAGACCGTGGAGTGGACCAGCCAATCCATTCATGCCGGCTGCGAACGATAGGTAGGGATCGCTCAAAGCGGAGCCAACTAGATGCACGGTGTGAGCCGAAACGTTGCCACCCTCGTGGTCACTGTGGATGGTCAAGTACAGACGCATCAATTCGGTGAACTTTTCGTCCTCGTAACCCAACATCTTGGTGAAATTGGCAGACCAATCCTTCTTAGGATCGATGGCACCAATGCCCTTGCCATCGCGGTACGTGTTACGGTAGATTGTGGCAGCAACGACTGGCAGTTTAGCAATCAGATCCATGCTGTCCTCGTACACGTACTCCCAGTACTTGCTCTTGTGCACACCCTCGGCGTAGGCCTTGGCGTACTTGCTCTCGTGGTTGAGGGCAGTGACGGCACAGCTAAGCTGCGACATCGGGTGCAACGAGGCTGGCATGTTGTTCAGCATGGTTACAACGTGCGACGGCAGAGCGGCACGGTTGGCCCATTCGCGGGACAGAGCATCGACCTGAGCCTTGCTTGGGACGTCTCCGGTGATCAGCAACCAGAACAGACCTTCGGGCAGTGGTTCAGCGCCACCTGTAAAAGGTAGAAGACGGAAGGTTGATTGTGAAAACGGGTGGCTTTCGTTTTGTACTGAAGGGAATTGTTGTTTGTATATACAATTGCACATTCGGTAAAGCAGTGATGATAGTATTGGGTGAAAACTTTTATGGATTGTGGCTAAATGACCTGCTTGAGGCGGTTTTTACAACAATAGGAAAATTATATGTTTTATATTTCCCTAAGAACCATCATAATGAACCAAAAAAATGCAGAAATAGTAGCTAGTTAACTATTTTAAAGAGCATTAACTCGCTTCCATTGACGACTCTCACTGCTCTTTGATGTTGACGAAAAATTAAATGCAGTAGAGCAATGTATTGAAAATAAAGGTTTTGTAGTCCAGCATTTACACTCAACTTCTGCCAGACTTAATGGCGACTGCTTTCACAATTATTCTTAGATTAAAACACAGATTTATAATTTTAACAAATTTGCGAAAGGATCATTCAGGGTTGTTACGATAACGCGGATTTCGCGATTTTGCGAATTTCACAGATTACAATTTTGGCCTGGCGCGAATTTGGTGCGGATTTGATACATTTAGTTATAATCCAATTAAGGCTTGGTATAAATTCAGAAGATTTCATCAATTGTGACAAAAGTCACTTAGACTTTCAGAGTAACTTCCAGTGTCTTCAAACGTTGTTTTATCGTCTCCACTGTAAACTACTCAAATTGTCATAGCTCTCATTAATTTAACTTTGTTTGGTGGAATAGACCATATATTTCGGAACAAAAGTCAAATTAGTAATTTAATGTGTGATTTGAAATTACTTTGAACTGGGTGTTTTTGCTTATTGTCGTCTTGTGGGTTTAAAAAGAGACTGCCAGGATGGATAATTCGAGAGCTACAGCCTTCTATTTTGTACTAAATAAAAAAGTTTATCAAGTCAGTGCACAATATTTCCCGAATAAGTTTTCCGTTTGAAGAAATAAACTGGTCTACTTTTCTGCAGGAATGGGACGACTCACTTAGTATGAACTTGACTCATTTATCAGAAACTCATATCAAAAGCAAAATTTCAAAATATGATGTATCTGTAGAGCATGTTTTTTTTTACAATTTGTCTAAGAGTGTGATGTTAAAATTCTAATATTTAAGGCGTAAAACCACTACTTACAGTAATGTATTATAAATGAACATACAATTATTTAGTATATCTTGCTGGGCAAGGTTGTAGGAAAAATTGAGCACTACAATAGCATCATACACCATATTTTGAAATTCACTTTCTGAAATGTACTACCGACAAATGATTAAAGCTCATACTAAACGAGTCGTCCCACCCTTGCTGCTGTCCCGTCCCTTCCGACTGTCTACTTTTCAGTCAAATCCATCCAGTTGTGTGTTAATCCGTTATTTCCTTGTTTGGACATATGTAATTGATCGCATGGTCAAATTTGATGGACGTATTTGATACAAATGGTTCAGGAAAAGGGCATTCATTCACTAAGTCTGTGGGTTCTATAACATTCCCCCGAAAACCATTCCCCAGAATCTCATTTCCTAGAATGTACCAATCCCCAGAAAACCATTTCCCAGAATGTGGAGACCGGCGGAGCAATAAATAAAAAACAAAAGATGAACACTGGTTGTGGCAAGATCAAGTGAACATATCGATCTGTTCAATGGTATTCAGGGTCTGGCATTGGCGCTTTCTTGTAAATAACATAATTTAAACTTTTATGTGATTTAAAACTGAAATCTACAACTAGTAGATGGAAACTACACAATTAATAAATAATCCTTTCTGGGGAATGGTGCATTCTGGGAAATGGTTTTCTGGGGAATGTCATAGAGGCAAA
The DNA here is from genome assembly GCA_024533555.2 of Aedes koreicus. Taxonomy (NCBI): domain Eukaryota; kingdom Metazoa; phylum Arthropoda; class Insecta; order Diptera; family Culicidae; genus Aedes; species Aedes koreicus. Next base: position 1,410,453 of record JAHHFK020004150.1, read on the forward strand.
CAAGCTTGATTCAAGATATTTTCCGTTCAAAGTTCTCTTCCTAAAATGCACATCAAGCAAATATAACTCTCAATCTACGCATTCATTGAACACCTACCAAACTTATTGACGATGTGCTAGCGTCAGTAGGATGCACTTTGTTTGGTTGAAAATTAAAGTGAACACAACTTGTTGGTTCAGTTATACAAAAGATACAGATCAGTATATTTCTCCTGTTGCTTCGCATGACCCAACTTCCCCTTCTGGGACTGATTCTTCTCAGAGCACTCACTATCCAATCTCGTGAGAAGTCTCATGTGTTCACTACAAAAATTACAAAAAAGAGCTTCTTTGCGGAATTCTGTAACAAAACGCTGGAAAGCAATGCTCCCATTACCGGATTGTAGTTTGCCATACAGGAAAATCATCCAAGCCAAGCAAATAGGCGACAGCATAAATTGGCTCACAAAATCCGCATTCACGAAGGTAAGGGTATACAACAAAATAAAAATAAAATCCACGCGAATATCACGCTTCAGCATATAGCTGCCAACAACCGAGTAAGGTTAGAATCGCGGTTGGTTCTCATGACCATCAAAAGACCCTCAAAGGAAATAGATAACTGCCCCCTCTAGAAACACACACCATTATAAAAGATCGCTATTCGCAGGGCCTTTTTTATGCTGTTCTTGTCGTGTATGCACAAACACGCCCACATCCACATCCGCATGGCAGCTATGCGCATGTTTTAATAATCATGTTGAGTTGAGACACTTAGCCACTTAGCCGGGTCGTTCCTTAGGTCAGTCGCTAAAGGCGCAGCTACAAAGCAACACCATGCTGGAGGTGTCTGGGTTCGATTCCTGGTCTAGTCTAGGAATTTTTCGTTACGGAAAAAATTCTCGACTCCCTGGGCATAGCGTATGATTGTACTTGCCACACAATCATACCAATGAAAAAATGATACTTGACATCGAAAGCTCTCAATTAATAACTGTGGAATTGCATTTAGAACACTAAGTTGAGAGCAAGCAATAAGCTAATTGTGAAAGCAACAAGCTTGAAATGCTAAAAGAAGAAGAAGAAGAGTTGATACACTTGAATTCAACGGGTTCGCCAAAGATTAGTAGCTGAATGGAAGGACGTACGTAGGATTAACTTATAAGTTAAATCGTTTGTGCAGTTTTAAACATCCCAAGTAACATTGCCAAAACCATCCAGCTCTATTAAGTTTTATGAAAGCCACTAGAAATCAATTTGGTTTTATTATGGCACCAAGAGGTGCCATTAGGTTTCATATTTTACTCAGGTTTATGAGAACATACACAGCTTGTTTACAATGATCTTAAAACCTTGTTTTAAGTTCAATCCCTTTTACTCCTATCAAAGATTTTATTTCCACTTTATGAACTCGTAAAATGCTGTTTTGAAATGCCGTTTTAGTACTCATTCGTATTATCTTATTATGGTCAGTTGAAAAAGCATTTTAAAAGAATTTTGCCTCCAGTAAATGCATTAAACAGCAAATTGGCATAGAGGAGTCACCATAAACAACTACTCAAGTAGGTGTTTCTAAAGACAACAGGCGTTTCTCAGCACTACTTCGGCACAAAATTATTCTCTTCGTCTTGGGCGGTTTTGTTGGCCAAATTGTTTGAAAGTCGGTTAAAAGATTCTTCGCATAAAAGTACATAAAAACTTATGTTAGCTTCAATGTGGTTTCAAAACGGAAAAAATGTGACCACATAGTTTTTTAGTAGTCATTGCGAAGTTAAATTAACTTTTTTGGCAAAACTGTTTTTTCCAATCGCCATATTGAAATATAAGAAATAATTGAAATGTGGAAAAATAAATGCACCAAATTTTAAATGGAATGCAAATGAACTGTAGATCGGAGACCAATTTCAGCATTCTTTTAGATAACCTTATTGAATTTCATCAATTTTGAGGAAATTCATGATTAATTTAACGAATATATTTGTATTAATTTTCGGCTCTTATCGTGCCAATATTCACCATAAAAATAAATACACATATGATTTGGAGCATGATACCATGATATGCTGTAAAAAACGCAATTTATGCATTGTTATGCTATCAAACAAAATTTTCCGCAACACTAGATATTATTTGTTGCCAAATGAATCAGAAGAGCATTGAACAAAGCAAAACAACAAAAACCAACAACGATATCATAGTGAAGTTTGACAGCTGTGGCAATTTGGCCGTATGCTGGTTTCCATGGTAGCCAATAGGTTTAATGAAGGTTCTCAAGTGGCCATAACATGTTTCTCTAGAACATTTTCCAAATGTTTATGGTCTTATAAAGGTTTTATTAACTTGTTTTCACAACCGACGATAGAGTGGGCCACTTTGTAAAAAAATCGGTTTAAAGAAGCATAGAGGAGCTGTTGGTAGACAAAACAGTTTTGAATGTAGTTTTATCAACAAAGAAGGGAGGAATGCTATACGGCTGGAATAAAACTAAAATAGTTACCGATGTTCGTACCGAATAAAATGACTGTCGTTATTATGAATGAGACTTATTTTGATCAATCTCTGTTGATGCAATCGGTGAGGGGAGAGGATTAGTTGTATGTGGCTCATACACAACATTGCCCATGTCAGTTTTTTTTTTGGCGTCGCGGTGAATCTCTCGTTGAACCGTATTTCCATCGGCCATCAAAAGTGCAAATCATTGACATACTCCCATCGGCAAATTGGTTTTAATGTCTGTAAGTTTAACGATTTTCGTGCCTAAAGTAGATGCACTTGTTTGGAAAATTAATTCTTCGTTCGTTCACCTCATTTATTGAGCTGACGATAGAGAGTGAACACGATAGCGATGTTAATAATTTAGGAAACTACAAAAAGCATCACATAGTGGAGGTACGTGAGTACAAATTTAGTGCATTTTGGTATCATAGAAGATAAACCGATGTGTGGTTATCAACAGCTAATAGAAACAAACTCCGCTATCTTTTATTTTCTGTTCGTTTCGGGATTAGTTGTGTAGTGAACCAGGTGCCCATGAAGGCAATATTCCACTGAAGGGTATTTCTTCGGCGAAAGATTACATTGAACAAAAGCTCCTTGGTTGGTAATACTCATTACTTTCCTTTTCAGCGCTCAGAAGTTCCTCTTAAAAATCTAACTTTTTCAAATGGTAGAACCTAGTTTTAGTTCATCTAGCGTCTTAATACTTTGAGACCTTTCTTATCCTTTCTGAAGTCGGAGCAATCAACCTTAGAACATTGGAAAGCAAGGTTATTTCCAATTTGTGTAAGCAGCAGTGCTGTAAAAAAATCATTTCGATTCAGTGGGATTATATACCGACAACTTGTTTCAGACGCTGAATTTCAAAATATGATGTGGGATAAAATTGTAGCTCTTGACTAATTCTATAAATGACTAACAGTGCACTGCCCTAACTGTTATATCGAATGTATTATATTTACTGCAATATTCAGTGATTATCATGGTGATATGGTGATTATCATTCGAATATTCCTATAGTTTGCTCTCACGTCTTAGATGTTAAAGTTAGAGCAGTGTAGCGTAACTCAAATTTATGAAAACTATCAAGTATAACAAATATATCATACATGTTATTTTTAAAATCAGCATCTCGAACGAGTTATCAGCATTGAGCCGAAACGAATATTTACAGCGATAGTTAGAAGAATAAAGGAGACTTGAGAGTTTCTTTTCAGAAGGTCATGCCTGGTATAATATAGGGAAACTGAACAAGGACGCCAGTTTGAACTAGATCTAAAGCGTGACAGTCATGTTGTCATTCGGATTGAATCGATCAAGGAACCTCTCCTTATTTCTGAGAAAGGACAAGTTCTTTGAAGTCTCTGTGTCCGGGAAAAACAAACTTGATCGATGAGTTGCTGTACGATGTTGGTGGTCGAAACTCTGCCTAAACTACGGTACTGTGGCGGCGAGTTTCCCTGTTCACTCTGTGAACTGCGATGAGCGCACCACGAAAGAGAAAAAGGAATTTGGAATTTTAATTGGACATTTTGGTAACCTAGTGGCACTGAAATGCTTAAACAAAAACATGGATCTAAATAAAATAACAGGTTTGAAATATTTGGTGGTACTACTTCGTTGCCTTCATGTTACCTACATCGTCATCTTCAGCTTTTAATGAATTTATCGATCATTTTTAGTCTCCTCAACGCTTTGTCAGTAACATTAGGATTTTAGGCTGAACATATTGCATATGCACGAATGACTTCATAAGCTACTTTTATTGGAGATTCGCTGTCTCCACGTCAAGCCATTACTAGTAGAAACAACTAAAAGCACGCCCACTTAATCACACAAGCGGTGCAATAAACCCACAACACAAATGCATTTCAACAGACTGCTCGAACAGTGTTCGTCTAACAATTATTGAAACATTCGTATCGGTGCTAAGGACGTCGCCTTTGCTATCAACACCAATCGAATTACAAACAGCAGTCTACCAGTGGCACTGAATGCACATTTCAAAGTCATTAGGACGGCTACTCGTAGTTTCCTAGTGCAATCGCTGCTGCTGAATTCACGGCCGTGCCTGTCCCCTTAGATCTGTTCGTCTCAAGTACCCAGTTGGCAAAGAAAAGTCAAATACCGTAATCTATACTGTCGATACTTAGCCGTTGCTAACGAGTGAATATCCTTGCTGGATATAAATAGTAGCTTTTACCACGTTCCTATTGTCAATCTACAATCTACCGAAAATTATATTAAGCAGGGAACGATACTTACCTGGGGCTTTTGGAAGCACCTTCTGGCACTCGGGAATGGACAGTCCACGGAATCGAATACCCTCATCTGGGTCGAGAACAGAGGTTTCACACACCAGACCCTTGATTCCGCGCATGCCACCGTACATCTGAAAGTGAACAAGGAACAGGTAATCATTTGATTCTAACGGTTTTGGGTGGAATCGGTCATCGCTGGATTTTTGACAGTGGAATTTGGATTTCGAAATACATATTATGTAACCACTTGATCACGTGAGTTACATTGAAGAAAAAAAAACCAAGGTGATCCGGATGATTCGATTTTGTGCTGTTGAGTTGCATACGGATTCGTCGAAGTTTCATGCAAATAAAAATCATCATTACCGCACAGTCACAGTGGTTCGTGACGACATGACATTGTGTCGGCCGTCGTCATTGAACTTGACTTTGTCGATTATTTACTCGCCTGTGCGCTTTGTGCACTGAAGTAGGAACGACGTACGCAGCCCGACGATAATTGCAATTCTGAGTAATGATTCAGTTATCGCTCGACGTTTGCGGCCGGGTGGTGGTCGAGGGAAAGCCAACTCTGAGAATCATCACGCTCCGGTCGAGAGGGAGAGTGAGATTTGACCCGTTTGCAAGGTCTTTCAAGACAGTCTATGTTGCCTGGTCAGTCGGTGAATTCATTATTGCCAGGCGGTCGTTCGTTGGCACACAGAGCCGAGAACAGGTTTTATCTGGGCCTCGCTTCGATTTAAGGGGATTGACCGGAAAACCCAGCAAAGGAATGTGAGGCAAATAAGTTACATATGGATAATATTTGATGAGATAAAAAGCGCATTTGTAATCTCGATTTCCAGAAAAGGATTGATAAGAGAGAATCAATCTACAATCAGCTGATGATGACGTTATACGAAGTTTACCCTTCTTATATTTTAATCGGTAAGGAAATTGATACGGGATTCGAGAAATTGTCACATGGTTAAACACATATTTAGGCACAGGGTCTTCAAATAGTTCAAAATTGATGAAATTGTCATTTGGCCGGCTTAATTCACTTTCAAGTAGAAGAAATCAAGTCAAAGGGGAAACTCCTTCATTTAACTACTAAGTGAAATGTGATTACCGGAAAGCTTGACATGTGACATCGATCAAGCGGAAAGTTGTCGTTGTGATTCGTTTACCCATCCAGAGGGGACACTACGCAGCTGTTGCAATTAAGGCTCGGATGTGGTATGCTCACATGTCACTCGTGCAATAAATGCAATTGAATTACACCCATTATATGCCGTATTGTTATCCGTTGATTCTTGATACAGACACATAGCATATAACACGACGACGTGGGTGTTCCACTGGCATTTGTATTGATTGGAGACTAGTGTGTCAATTGACTACTCCCATCGTTAATTCGTGACTATATCTTATAGGAGTCTTCGTTCTCACCCGAACACACCTCAGGTCATCGTTCCCGACTATCGAAATTTCAATCGCATAAAAAGTCTATTTAAATTTATTCATTCACTCCATTTCAAGTCGCGCCACGACTCGGCCAATCGAACGTTCTAAGGTTTCAATCAAACGAAAGAAGTTAAAGGTTATCAGTTTAGGTGCGATGTCGGCTCAGCCCATCACATAATGTGAATTGCATTGTAGTAGGGCACGGTTCGTCCTATTTGTGCAGCGGTGAAATCGCAATTGACTTTCAACTTCAGTTTCCTCGAGTGGAGTGCTGCAGCATCTCTGCCGTGTTCTTTATTTTTCTACTATCAGTAAATTGCGTTTGCTGACGTGAGCTCAAACGCATCGTTATTACAGTTGGACGAAATCTGTTTGCAACAGTTTTTAAGTGACCATTGGAAGCAGCTTTAAGCCGCGAGCTAGAAAGTGATAGCTATACTGCAGATCCAGCAACCCATTTCAGAATGGCTAAAGAGCCACGACCATTCCAAGGTTACTTTCACATACCATAAGCTACGCATGTAAACATTACCGATATATTTTAAATAAGGTTACTGCAACACACTTTCACATGTTGGAAATGTAAAACTACAGTTATCGATTTGTGCCTAAAAGGTTTTTTGTTTCTTCGCAATGGCACAGACCTATTGGTTCATAATGGGCTAACCTGTGAGACTGTCATTTCAGTAGGCCTCTTTCGGCTACAATCAATAGGAAACTAGCGATTGAAAATTAGTTCACCGCTTTAGAACCCCATTGGTATCAAGAACACCATGCACCTTGTAATACATTCTTGCGCTTTTCGGTACTAGAATCCTCGGTTTTGTTTTGATTCGCTGTGTTATACTTATGACAGACATACAACGCTGACCGTTGTACGAACTGTCAAATACTTTAATCCAGTACAGTAAAACACGTACTAGACTAAAGGAGTACAACGTTGTACGTTGTATGTCTCTCCCAGGCATTATTTTGATAGAATATGTGGGGGGTTGTTCGTTGTGAGTTATGTTTTTAGGCATCAGTTATGTTTTTAAGCATTCAGCATCAGTTACAACTGATGCCAGGATGACGGGCGGCAGCTATAAAATCAGACACGTGGCGTAGCTATTGCAGTATAAAATAAGGAATGAAACTTAATGGAGGGAAGAAGACAATTTTGATCTATTTGCTACATGTTTTTTTTTTAAGATTCTGATGACCAAATTTTCAACCTGCTCATTTTTAGATTTGTATAGGAGCAAGAGTAGGTCATTTTTAATCACATAAACGAACTATTTATATTTATAGCCAGTAATTTAAACTTTAATGCATCAAATTGTAAGTTTTTCCGATCGAATTGTGTATAAATGAAGTCATTCTGTTTATTCGAACAAGAGTTATCAGCGTACAGAAATCTTTCACACGCAACGCTCTCATTTTTCAAAATTTTGAAATGTCTCCCCCATAAAAAAAGAGAAACGTAGTCCTACGTAAAAAAAGGCTTGCACGACCTTAAGTAACGGGAGCTCGAAAGAAGCTTGGAAGTATGCCTCAATATACCTTTTTAGACGAGTGCAATGAAAATTGAAGCATACAAAGCCCCGTGTTTGACCAGCAACCAGAATTTTGTTAACTTTAACTCCTCCTTTTTGGACAGATTTTCAAACTTTTCCGAAAAAAAAGGAAGTAGTTTTCGTGGGAAGTGGTTGCAGTGATGTTGTAAAGGATCAAGGCAGACGATGCTTCGGGACTAACGTGTATTGGTTTTGCTGCTGTGTAAATAATCGAAAATTTTTATGAGAATTTACAGAACAACACATTGAATTCGGTAACAAAGTTTATTTCCAATCGTCCCGGATACAATGAGTGTCGATTCTCTTCATCCGCCGCTTCAATTTATTCAATCAATCTCAGATCGGGAAAAAAAAGCATCATTTTGGGAAAAGAGGGGGGGAATGGGGGTTTGCTTTTGCGGCGGGGGGTTTTTTTTTTTTTCTTTGGTTCTCCCCGGTTTTCTTTGTTTTGGGGGGGGGGGGGAGAATTTCTAGACAAAATAGTCAAAAGGTCGAAAGTAACGTTTGTAAACAATGACTTCTAGCGTATTTTTCTGGGATCTGAAAGCTCCCACAAACAAAATAGCACCAGAAACAGATACAGGGAGTTATTACCTTCCCGTCGGTAGAAGATATAGATGTTAGCAACCTGGCTTTGACAGGAAATTTACGTTTTAAGTCATTGTTTACAATTGTTACTTTCGACCTTTTGACGATTTTGTCTAGATTTATCAGAATTTGAAAAGGGAATCTGTGCAAAAATATTCCATTTCCAAACTAGTAGACTGAGTAGTGGAGTGACTAAGTCTATGAGTGACTTTATTTTTTTACGAAACTGAGTCGTAGTTCCCACACGCTTAGAAAAAAGTACCCAACGGAGCAGGTAACTGTGGGAACCCAACGTTAGGTAGGGTCTGGCGAGGCAAGATGGGTAAGTGGCTTTTTTAGGCTGAATTAATTCTTTATGGTATGTTCATAATTTTGCAAGAAGAAGAATGCATTTCTACAAATGGGACATATGTTTTCATCACAAATTTTCAAATTTATCATGCTTAAAAAAATATGTTTTACAGCTATGTTCCTTAAGCGAAACACGTTAGCAATAAAACGTGTTATCTTATTGTTAAATGCGAGAATCAAACAGAGTTTGTATTTCATAGGCGATATTACGACAAGAGTACATGTATTCACCCAAGTTCATGTATTTTTTTTTTTCTCCTAATTATTCGTTTTTTGTTAGAAGTTGTTGATCGGGGCAAGATAGGTCACCATCACCGGGGCAGCATGAGCCACTTTGACAGACTATTTCCTTTGTTTACTTTTCGATTTTGAGGTTAGCTTTTTGGCGTGGTCGGTGTTCGTACAGGAAAAGAAAACCGTAGTGCCCGCGAGTGAAATGGTCCGCAAATACATACGAAAGTCTTCCCGCGGTTCGTGGACGTCGGATGACTTGGAAACAGCTTTGAAGAAAGTGCAAAATGGTGTCGTAACTGTGAGGGAAGCGTCGGCGCCTAAAACATTCCACGTGAAACACTGCGACGCCGAATAGAGCAAGTGAAGAATGGTGTTTCCGTACCGAAAAATCTCGGTCGTTTTGGCACTTCCAGTTCCGCCCGGAACTGGAAGATGAACTTGATGGACATATTATTTTGAAGGAGGAGCCGATTATTTGGCTTGAAGACATATGATGTGAGGCACCTGGCCTACCAGCTGGCGGTCAACAATAATATGCCAAACAACTTCTCCAAGGAGCCGGAGCTTGCGGCAACCGCAACCGATTTGACGTTTGTTTGTTTTGTTATGGTCCTCCATTCGTTTGTTATAAACGGTTGCGCATTTCCGTTAGGATCAGAGGGTTTAACCATGTTTTGGTGTAATTCCACAGCTCAAAAGTCATTTGACAAAGTGCTTATTCGTGGTAAGTTTCAAGTTTAACATAATATTTCACTATTATATCACTAAATGAATGTTCAAATAGCCAAAATGGATCAAACCAAACGATCTGAATACCCGCTCGCGCTCAGGGAGGGCGTGCTGAAATGTTTGGAAGAAGGACGCTCACAAGCTCAAGTTGCACGGGATTTTTGCATTTCTCGTCAATTAGTGAGCTTCTGGAACAAGAAAAACAATGAAAGAGGCTACGTTTGAAGTTCCCCGAGGCCAGGTCGACCAAAAGTTACCACTGAGAGGTAAGATCGTTTGATAGCAATGATGTCGAAAGCTGATCCCAGAAGAACTGCTACGGATATCATCAAGGATTTGACCACTTTATAAAAATTCACAATTCAACCTTCAAGCGTCGCTTGACTGATGGTGGATTGCACGGTCGTCGGCCGAGTAAGAAACCACTCATTTCTGAGAAAAACAGAAAGGCTAGGGTTACCTTTGCTTTGGCTCACCAACATTGGACTCAGGAAGATTGGTCGAAAGTACTCTGGAGCGACGAAAGCAAATTCAATTTGTTTTCCTCCGACGGGATTAAGTATGTGCACAGACCTGTCAACCGCAGAAACGATGTTCGGTACCATGTCCCGACTGTTAAGCATGGCGTCGGTAATGTGATGGTATGGGGTTGTTTCTCCCAAAAAGGCGTTGGTCCATTGGTACGTATCAACGGCATCATGTGCCAACTGGTATATCGAGATATATTGAAAATTCACATGTTGCCATTTGCACGAAAGAAAATGCCGAAGAAATGGACTTTCCAACAGGATAACGACCCGAAGCATCGTTCGAAACTGCTGAAGGAATATTTTAATAAAGCAAAAATCAAGGTTATGGAGTGGCCAAGTCAGTCCTGATCTGAATCCCATTGAACACTTGTGGGAAGAGCTCGAAAGACGTGTACGAACCCGAAACTACTCTAATTTGACGACTTTTTACGAGGCCCTCCAGGAGGAATGGAATAAAATACCACCGCACCGTATTACTAATCTTGTGGCATCGATGCCACGCAGATGTCGGGCTGTAATGCAATCACGAGGCTTTGCTACTAAGTACTGATGTCAGTTATCCTGCGATTACTGAAAATGATATCATTTTGTGCAATATGTTGACTTTTCTTTATTTTTCCCATTTGTCAAATCCCTTTTGAACTCGATGAAATATGAAATTTTTTGTTTCAAAAACAAATAAACATTGAATATTGTTGAAATACACTACACCGTCTTTGTTTTTTATTTATACTTGAACTACTTTGAGATTTTTCGGAAAAAGTTTAAATTGAGTATAATGATAACGTAAATACTGTTTGTCAAATGACTTTTGAGCGCTACTGTAGGTGCTTCAACAAACCAACGGTGGAGCAGTTCTTCAAAATGCTGGAGGAGATAATTGATGAAACTAATTTCCCCCCTCATCGAATTTACAACATGGACGAAACGGCAATAACAACCGTAAGTTGGTCTCAAAATCGCAAATAGTTCATCTTAAAGCAGTTTTTTTCTTCTTAAGGTTCAATCACGAGCGACGAAGATTCTTGCTATAAAGGGAAAGAAACAACTCGGGGCACTTACGTCGGCGGAGAGAGGGATTTTCGTCACTGCTGTTATTTGCATGTCTGTGCCCCCGATGATGATCTATCGACGTGTTCATATGAAGGACGACCTGAAAAGCGAAGCTCCAACCGGAACATTGTTTCGAGCTTACCCTAGTGGCTGGATGCAAGCAGATCTTTTTGTGGACTGGTTCAAGCACTTCATCCAGCATACCAAACCTACAAAGGAAGACCCCGTGCTACTAATTCTCGATGGACACGCGTCGCATACTAAGAATCTGGAATTCATCGAATTGGCACATGACAACTATGTCACAGTTGTTTCACTTCCGCCGCACTGCATGCACCGCCTTCAGCCTAATGATGTAGCATTCATGGCTCCTTTGAAGAGCTACTACAACAAAGCCATCGATAATTTTCTCCGAGTAACACATGGACAGCCCGTTCGCCAGGTGAAATTTGCGGCTCTTTTTGGTGATACATACGGGAAGGCTGCATTGATGACTACTGCTGAGAATGGATTCCGCCGAACCGGTATATATCCGCTGGATGTCAATTTTTTCAAGAATGAAGACTTCGCCCCATCGGAAACATCAGACGTGCCTCTAAGCACGCCAAATAAACTCAGTGCATCGAAAAAGCAGCCAACGAGTTCGGGATAGCTACTAACAAATCCAGAAGATCGACCAAGGAAGTTGGAGGACATGAATCTTAGTGGATCTGAGGGACAGCTAATTGCATCACAAACATATCAGGATGAGACTTCGGATTGTGAATGGGTTTGATGAAGATTCACATGAACCGATGTTTATGATGCAAACTCCGAAAATCGACCTACGGAAGAAAGTTGTGCTTGAAGAAAGCATTCAAGACTGTGAACCGAAGGTGAGTTTTCGACCCAGTGACATCATGCCTCTGCCCCAGCAAATTCAACGATCCGTTCAAAAACGATGAAGACAAAACGAAAAAGCAGCAGTTCTTACTACCGACGATTTCGTGAGCTTCCGTGACCATTCCTCTGTTGGCGGATCCAAATGGTCGTAAGCGTCCAGCAACTATGAGTCCCAGGGTGAAGAAAGAGTAGGATGAAAACCTGCCTCGTTCGGCTAGCTCAACTATCCGTAAGCGGAGGACACCCAAAAAACGGCAAAGGGTAAATGCACCCTTCTTTTTGGGGAAATGCTCCTTAAACTTTGGAAAAATGCTCCTTAGATGCGTTTGCCCGGTATGATGCAATCGGAGGTATTAACCTTCTGGTTAGCGCTTGCCGGGTGTTTTGACGGGACTTCAGTTTCTTCAAGATTGTATAGTTTTGACGGGTTTTAAGTTTCTGAATTTAAGAGTCGTCAAAACGAAATTAAGACTCTTCTAAATGAAATTAAGACTCGTCAAAATGAAATTTAACCCCGTCAAAACTTCCTCGAAGATTGCGGAGCGAAGCTCCGCTATACAATCTTGAAGAAACTTAAGACCCGTCAAAACAACTGGCAAGCGCTAACAAGAAGATAAATACCTCCGGTTGCATTATACCGGGCAAACGCATCTAAGGAGCATTTCCCCAAAAAGAAGGGTGCATTTACCCTGCTGCCCCCAAAAAACTAAGAGGCAGTCGATCTGCAAAAGTTCAGCGTAAGGAGTAATTCAACTGCAATTTAGAAAACATTTTTGTTGATTTGATTTTGTTGAACAAAAATTGTAGAGGAGAAATATTTGATTTTTTTGTAATTATTATGCAGTGCATATGTTGTATATTCAACAGACTGAATTGATATGAATTATGTTTTGTTTTCCCTTGTTGATAATAAAGATGGTTAAAACATGTTTTTGTTTCATTAAACAAAAAAAAAAGGAAGTGTCCAATTTTATTAATTTTGATTGATTTTGATGTTGCAGCTATTACACATGTTCCAAATGTCACTATTGTCGCAAATTACAATTTCAACAGCTGTACAATATGTTTAGTGGTGGTATTCATCATGTTCACAGTTATTGACGCATAATAAATTATGATTTTGATGTTTTAGACAGGTGACCCATCTTGCCCCGTCGTTTTTTAGTGGTTAAAATTTGATACTTTTTTAAAACTTCATGAAAAAATTGAAAAAAATGATGTTTATTGTTGTTTTGTTGCTCAGACCCAAAGAAAACATTTGAAACTAACTGAGTGCTACAAACAATTTACTAAAACCAGCATAGACTTTGAGATATTGGAGGTTTGTCATAAGTGATCCATCTTGCCCCGTCATACCCTATAATCATGTTAACTTACGAAATACGGCTCAGTTTCGTAAAAAGTGGAGTTACTCAGTCAATGAGTGCTCCAGTCCTGTCCGACCATAATGTTTTTTTTTTATGCTTTTTGTAATCGAATATGCATCTCAATACACGAATCCAAACGGGAAAGCTGCAAACCAGTGTTGCCAGGGGACCAGTGTTTGATGTGGACCAGAAGTGCATTTGAACCCACTATTAGCAGTATATTAACTTTTAATTCGACATCTTTCCTTATTTTCATACAATATAGAATTTGCAATTTGCATAATTTGCGATCATTGCAATCCTATGGGGATAAAAAAAAAAGAATCGGGCTTTGGTCTTATTGTATTGTCCGTCACTGTATGGATATTTTAGTGGGGTTAGATTTTTCTAGCTCCGATAATTGAGAGTTGTTAGCTTGCCTCGACAAACACCTATCGAACACACCGAAGTCTCTCTCAATTCTTTTCCAATGGCGAATTAAAGTTGAGTTAAAAATCACAGATGGCACTAGGTAAAAACTGGTGTATCCCGAACATGAAAAACATATCCAAGTATTTGACGAACACTATAATGTAGAAGTACCAGATCGAGGCATCTATTAACAGCGTCATTTGTTAGCATACATTTGAAACTGTTCTCCCCTTACAGTCAACAAAAATAAAATGTTCCGAGCGCTCTACACCAATTTAAAACTCTAAGTTAATTCATCGGTAAATATTATTATCTGTATGGTAAACAAAGCAGACTACAGTAGAAAAAAAAATCGAAGAAAACCGCATATCATGTGATTTCGCCAACAAGCAGTTTTCGCGTCGAGTGCTAAAAAAGTAAGCATCGTGATACGAATTCATCGCTTCCTTGAGTGTGATAAAAACAACCAAAAATCGTGTTCGGAGCAAACCCACCTTCAATACAATGAACCGAGCACTTATTACGGTTGATTGCGAAAATCACCGTTTGACATTGAGTGGCATTGTTTTTTGTTATGTTGAAGAATTATTCTGACTTTTCGATGATTATTCAACATTTCAAATTGAGAAAAATAATCGCACATTCCTCATGCTACCGTTACATCAACATTAGTGAGCCCGTGTCGATTTTCTCTGTCAATGATCGTCGTCACGATAGCTCGAGCTTATCGTTAAATATTAAATCACGTTTGGCCATGTGACCCGCGGGCGATAAAAAAAATGTATACCTCTTAGCATGTGCATATTTGCATACCCGACAACTTGCGAGGTGTATCCGCAAATAACGATTGTCAATACTCACAAAGATTAATGTTGCTTCCGATTATCTGCTGGCAAGAACTTGCCGGAGGAATTTGCTTTATTAATTTCATAATGCAACGTCACCTGTCGTCACAATTAGTCCAACATCCCCAATAATAATTACTGGCTTTATCGAAACCGGGGCTGCATGCTGTGTCAATTGACTTCGGATGTTGTTGCAACACTAAATTAAGTTTTTTATAGAATTAGTTTTTGAAACTCGGAACAATGAAGGGGAACAATTCTGCGTAATGATTTTTTTCTCAAGATTCTGTCAAAACAATGATGCAGAGATAACGAATCTAACCTTGAATGTGTATGGTGAAAAGCATTTCACATTAAGTTTATTGCATAGTTTCTGGTAGGGGATGCCAAAACGGTACCTACTTTATGTATACGAACCAACCTCCGCATAGTTTACAAAATTTTGCATATTTAATTTTTGTTGAGTTGGACATTTATCGAAAAATTGCCTACCGGGAACCACAGTCATTCCCATACATCAAGGTGCAAACTTTTTGAATCTGCATCATAATCAAACCATTCAGAGATGGATGAGTATACAAATGATGCCGGAAACTCGACCGCCAGCCGGTAATGGTATGAGACGACGGGCGCGCGCCAATCGTTTTAAGAAAATGTTCCAATTGAACGTGCCTCAAGTTATCGCTAAAGTGCTGTTGTCATGCCACAATAATATGCACACGTCGTTGGTCGGAGAGCTACGATCAAAACGATGCCCTCCATTACTTAATTCAATTGAAGCGAGCCGCGGCCTCTGACAATTGAATCGACACTAAACGTTCGCTTCGCTCCAACATTGGACAAGGTGATGTCACATGATGGCGTGCGAAGTCAAAATGGACCGGTTCTATAAATATAGTGAATTAATCGCTTCAATTATGTCCAAATTTCCTGGTCATCTGTAGCATAGTGCACGGCAGCACGGCTAGTCGATTGTCTGGGTCATGAACTTGAAATGCTGGCAAGTTGATCTATTGGGACCAATTAGGACAAATTAGGCCGGCGGTTTCGTGACATTTATGTTTGCCGTGCAATTTAAAAATAAACTATCTCCTGGATCCACTGCCAAAAATATACTGTTCGGGGGATTTAGGATTTAGAAAAGGAAACTAGTTGGTTTTAACTTACCATATCGACGGTGACTTCGCCCACTTTGGTGGCACCATGCTGCTTGCGGAAGTTCTTGACTCGTTCCTGCTCCTTGGGGATCTTTTCGGTGAGGATAGCCTTCAGGTCGGTGCTGTCGGAAGCATTGCGCACGTAGGTGGTGATCACCGGGAGAAGATTCTGTAGGGAGAGAGAGAGAGAGGGTGAAACGATTATTAATCAGGGTGCATTTAAAAGGAACAGTTTATTCGGTGCAATCGCAAGTCTGGTGCATTGAATAATTCTACGCTACTCAATGTCACAAATGACTCGAAATAGTAGGTACTCGATCAACCGTAATGCATCTTGAGAGTGTTTAAACGTTAGCAGTATCTTATCTCTCGTTCCAGGTTCAACCTTCTCCTTGCTACGAATTTATACGGCAGGACTGCGCTGTCAGTTCACACTACTGTTCTTATAGTAGATAAGGCCTTATCGCTCTAGCATGCGGTAATATGCGCGATTACCATTTCTTCGTCGTCAGATCATGCGGGAACCCATGACGGGCCGTCGATCAGGTGATCGCGTGGATCAGCGCCGAGCTCCATGATTGAGAGAGAGTATAGTCCCTCGTAATCGAAAATCGTCATCGTTTCAAGAGAAGAAAAGTTCCTTTTAATCAGTCATATGACCGACACAGTTGAGTTAAACACGGGGTGCCAGAAATTGTTCAACGATTAAAAGTTCAATCTAAATGTAGAGCCAATTTCGGTGTCGTTTACCTAGTTGTCTACAGCACCAGGAAATCCCTGTTGTCAGCTTGCTCAATCTGGTTTTGTTACCGATAGACATCAGAGGTGAACCCTTAAAATAGTCATATGAACCCTTGACTGATAGGAACCTATTGGGAAAAAAGTTCAACAGCCGAATGTGTCTCGTACATTGCCATTCGGAGAATGCCAATGATCGATTACTATTCCGGCTTGGCAGCACAGCACACGTCAGTGGGTTATTTTTGGAATCTTTGCAACGTTCGATGAGAAGCCGTTCTCGTGACAGTTGCATATTTGTTGGGTTGTTTGTTGTTTGCTTTTAAACGTTAGATAACATACTAGAAGTTTGTACAATCTTGCATAAGACTGAGGATAATGGGCTGTTTCGGCGCAACCTCATCTGCTCTGTTATCGAACGGCCTTTTTTAGTGTAGTGTCTCGAAACTCATATTCATTTTAAGGAACATTTTGCCGGCGTTTACTACGGCAGCCATCATCTCGATTCTTTGAAGATGAAAGTGTGAATTTTTAAACATTTTTAACAATATCTCAATTCTTAAAATTTTGATCTTTATTATTGTATGAATGACATCATGTAATGAGCTATAATGCTTATATAAGAACAAACGAAGCTTTACTAGGAAATGTGACTAATTACCCTGTTCCTATATGCAACAGTAGCTCTTCGACTTTTATTCTCTAAGCTCACCCACTAAGATATGAACTTCTGATTACATCACAAACACCCTGCATACGTCATCGACACGTACTCGAGTCACGATGCCGCACTGTAATGGAAGCCAAGTTTTGTCAGCAATCCCCTTTGCGCGAAACTGCGAATTAAAAGAACCAGCAAAGACCCAATAACTAGGAAGCGCCATGCCACCAACATTCCATATTAAAAGTTCAACACAACAAGTGTCACGCTTTAAGTTTAGTCTCGCAAAGGGAAGATAAAAATATGCTGTCAGCTGAGGTTTAAGGAAGGGTTGCCTCCGATAAACCGCTGTCGACTGGCAACTAGCCAACTGACAAAGTAAAAAGGTAGGCAATGTACAAGGATGGGGCGGGTGTGTAAACTGGTGGCAGAGACTACGAATTAAACTTGGAGGCACGACCACGTTGCTAAGGCACCGATATGAATCGACCTCCACCAGGTCGTTATATTAATCTCTCGAACAATCTTTCGCAGCAATGTACAATTTGAAGTACTAGATTGAAGCGGTTGCTTTGTGTGGCTTCCGTAATTATGCTTCGTACATAAATTATCAAATTGTACATATGTTCATGATGCGACCTCAACAGTCAAGTTCATTCTCTTACGTACGCACCCCAATTTAGCTGGAACCGGTTTTTCGGCCGCTCTCTGAGTGCGCGCCTCCAATAGCTACAGAGAAAACCGTTCGTCTAGAAAAAAAAAACTTTACCCGAAGCTAGTGGGTGATTTGGCATAAATGCCTTCCCAGCACGAAAAAACACGTGCTGATGACGTACGTGAGTGCCAATAATGCCGGAACTTTTTTTTTTTGCTTGGCACTGCGACAGTGCGGATGACGACAATCTTTTGTTGCAAACAGATTAGATGAGCCATTGTCGGCGTTGGTGGTGCAGTGGTAGGCATGACTGCTCCCACCCGAGATTAACTGGGTTCAATTCAAACCAGAAGTGGGTGGCAATTTGCAGAGCCATAGTATAAACTTTGGTCATCGGCAAGGCCGCGTGGCGTTATATTTTAAGAAAATTCCCATATTCCCATATGTATGCGGTAGATTGCGCGAAGCTGAGATTACAGGGTTTTGGCACGGTTTCGGCGATTGACGCCCAATAAAGTGTGATTGATAATGTTCCATTGTTACAGCAATTTTATTGTGACCAATCGATAAGTATTCGTACTATTGAGGCACTGAGGTGAAAACAACAGTAAAAATGCAGTCGTTAAAATTGAATTTAATGATGTTGGTAATTACATTTCTAAATGCTTACCCGAACCATCTAAAGCGAAGCACGTATGAGAGAATCGGTGAAGTTTCGTCCATATGTGCATGGCTGCTCCCACGCTTACTAAGATAGGCAGTAAAAATTATTAATATCGTGTCATCCTTTTAGTGGTCAATGGATGTACGGAATCACGCATAATTCGTGAAAAGGGTCTATCCTTCTTGTTCAACTTCCTCGTCTGTGACTAACGTGGCTGCAGAGGATTTTTCCTATAATCATCTGTTAAAAGTGAAGCCACTAACTACTACTATCGACATAAGCTGCAAGCAGCACCTGAACTATGCTTGTTTTGCCACATGGTCGTGCTGCGAGACAAATATTAAATGGCGGTGCTAAAAAGAACAAACATGTGGCCAGAGAGGTGGTCTCATGATCCAAGGTTGAAACTTGTTCAACGATTTAAATCTTCGAAAATATTGTGCGTAGTTAGGTAAATATTTTTTTTTATAAAATATTACTCGAAAGAACTAAAAAATGTTTTTTCATTTCTTTTTGGTAAGGTCCTGAATGATACATCTACTAGGAGTAGACTGATTTATCATATTTAACTAAAATTCAGAAAGCATACCATTTTAAAGGGAATTGATTTAGGCCTCCCGCCTAATTTCCTAATTTATGTATTTTCCAAGTTCCATGTTAGAGAATCTTGATAGATTTCATTCATAATCCTGAGAAAGATGCGATACAAGGAAAACCGCTGTTAGAACTTGTCAAAAAGTGCTGGTATGAGAAGCAATATGATCCCGCGGTTTGAACTCGAACATTTTTTACAATACCGGAATCATAAATGATTGTGAAGAGGGTCTTCAAAAAGACTGGTTAAGCAGCTGGGATTATGCAAGTTTGAAAGTTTCATCAAAAATTAGAAAATTTATGAAAGAATAATATTAATCATTATAAACTACTAAATTCTACTGAAGTTCAAGCCAGTTAACAGTTCCTTGAATATCAACGATAAAGATTTCTAAAATCTGTTGAAGTTTCAGTTTGGTCCGGAAGAACTGAAGAAGTCTGTAATTCGCAGACGAAATAGGCCTAACTGTTAAAGGATAAACTTTTTCTAGTGCAATTTAAAGGAATTTGCCCGCGTTTACTAGTGATAGTTTGAAAAAGTGTTTCAGCTATTTTTAAGGTGATCAAGTGAAGTGTTAATTTAAATTTACTTAATGTTCCAAGAAATACATCTTTTTTTACCAGCGCATCGGTCCCAAGATAAATAAATCACCCCTCAATAATTCTGTCAATATAACACACTCTGAGAAAAAATTGATAGAATATTTAACCATTATTGGGGAATCCTACTTTAGTCGAGTATTAGCACCGGCTGGATAGTCCTGAAGAAAAGTAATATATTTTTTGGCTCAGGAAGTAGTAGCACACCGGTCCCAAGCTTAATGATTCGCCCATAATAACGTAAATCGCACCAACACACCCTCAAATATTCTGTCAAAATAACAGAGCGAATCAAAACAAAGCCAAAGATACTAGTACCGAAAGGTACTAAAAAGCGCAAGAGTGTATAGCAAGGTGCAGACTGCAAGGTGTATTTCGGAACTAGGGGTTCTACAACAGTGAACAAATTTCAAATCGCTACTCTGAGAAAAATTCTATCATTATACCGACAATTAAATAATAGTCAAGTTGACTATCGCATATAATGGTTACAATAACCATGAAAATGGTCGAATTCACTACGTTCATAGCATTCTTGACTATGATCATGGTAACAAGGACTATTCCGCCATTATGGCAAATGTTGGATCAACTATGTTTAATGGTCGTTTTGACCATGATCATAGTCAGTTAAAAAGCACTATACTGCAATTGTCATCCCAACCCCCAATAAGGGTAAAATTAACAATCCAATTTTTCTCTGTGTAGTTTCATATTAGTACACGACATTGAAGAAGTCTGCACATTGTAGACGAAATACGCGTATCTGTCACGATAAGCAATAAAGGTAGTTGGAATTAAATGGAAATTACTAATCTTTCTTCCCATTTTCTAGTTACATTATAGGGGGTTAGGATGGATATTGCAGTAAGGGGTTATGCATAAACCACGTAGACTTTTTTGGGGGGAGGGGGGGGGGGGGTGTTTGACCAAAGTCTACGCTCCATACAAAATTTCAAAAAATTGTATGGAGAAAAGTCTACGAGGGGAGAGGGGGAGTCTGAGATTTTCAAAACTGAGTACGTGGTTTATGAACCGGCCCTAATGTGATTTTCAACCGCCTATGGTCATGGTCAAAACAAGAAATCTCAGATCTTTGAGTTTCCGAGAGTTGTCAAGATGCACGGAAAAAAATCCGTGCCCAGATCCGTGAACTGAATCACGTATTCATGAACTTAATAACGTTTAAAGGGGAAAATCCTGAAAACGTTTACTAGTTCACGGTTCGTTCTAATTTTCGGGAACGCTTTTTTTCCGTGTGCACAGTGATTGTGACTTTCCATTGTACATTGTGTTTCATTACCTGTGATTTTCATTGTGGTGCATTTGTGCGCGATTGTTTGAAGTACTAATTGTTTTCGTGCTGTTTCTTACGAAAAGGACGAGGTTAAAAGATTTGCCGGATAGTGGAGCGCCACCCCTGGAGAGACAAAATGCATTCAGGGTCAAAATAGTTGATTCAACATTTACTCGGAATAGTTCTTGTCACGTACCATGACCCTAGTGAAGAATGCCATAACGTGGAGAATTCGACCATTTTCATTTATTGTAACGATGATATGAAATAGTCATCTTGACCACGATTTAATTGTCCGTACAACCATGGAATTATTCTCAGTGCAGCGAATTAAAACAAGGACAAAGTACCGAAATGTGGAAGAATGGTGTACTCTATGGTGTACTTGGGACCAATGGGGTTCTAAAGCAGTGAGCTAATTTTGAATCGCTAGTTTCGCATTGATTGTTTGTTGTAACACATTAGCTAAATTCCACGATGTTAAATAAAACATTCAAAAGTTTCCAAAATGTTGCCTCTAATTCTATAAAGAATTAGGTTTATGAATCACAAATAATACTCTGAAAGAAATGTGCTTTAAATTCGTGATACTGATAAGATCGAAATCCTCAGATACTCCTCGATATCACAAACGAAAATAATTAGGCGTACTTTGATTGAAGTAAAACGGTTCAGGCTGAACCCTTCAGCGTGAAAGTACTTAGCGATGAACACTAAATGTCCTGAGTAAAATTTGATAAAAAGTTTGGAAAAGACTCAACGTATTTCTGAGACAAACTATCTTAATCTTAGAACTCTAAGAGAGATTCCCAAAAAAATCATAGTAAAGTGCTTAGAAAAAAAAAAACGAGTAGTAGTTTGTGCAAATACTAAGTAACGTACCATTTGCTGATTTGCAGCCATTTGCGAATCGCATCAAATCAGAAAGGAATGACTCGGTCCATAGTGCGACTTACCTACTCGGCGGTTGCAGTTAGAAGGAGGAATCAATGGCGGTTGGCGCAATGTATTGACAGTTGGTTGTCACGCGATGTTCAGCGCAAGTGACAATGTGACATAAAGCATAAGCTTATTATACACCTTACAGTTTGTAAAAGACTCAACGTATTCTGAGATAAACTATCTTAGAACCCTAAGCAAGATTCCAAAAAAAACTCAGTAAAGTACTCAGAAAAAAAACGAGTAGGATTAGCTCAGAACCATAGGAAAGATTCTGATTCGGATAAAATCAGAATCCCGAGGATCGCAGATTTCTTTAAGAATAAAATCGCTCAGTATCCCAAAAAAGGTTTTATCATAATCCTAAACAAGATTCGTTCAGAATGCTTAGTAAGACCAACAATCAATAGGAAGCTGGGGATTTGAAATTTGCTCACTGCTTTAGAATCCCATAGGTCCCCATTATTTCGGTTTACACGGTAAAAAAAACTTAATTTAAGGTATTTTCACCCAACTCACAGCTCCCGTATGGCAAGCCAAAATTGGATTAAAAGAGGACTCTATTTTGAGTACTTGCGATGATCAATAATTCATTAGATACGAACTACTCAACAATCAGTTTTGAGGGCCGTTGAGGCCGAAAATAGCCGTAGACCGGAATCGAATCAACGACGTTGCGATTATCAGCCCTGCGTCTTTACCACTCACCCATTTTGGCCTGATGATGTAAGTAGTGTAAAGGCATATAAGAAGCGCTCCACACCCTAAAGTGGTGTTAACTTTTATCCAAAATTAAGTTTAAAGCAATCAACTATTAATTGCCTAATATGAACATGACTGTTGGCAACTGTTTAAAATAGTTATTTAGCGATTCTGCATCGTAGCGCTTTTGAATTGATTGAAGCATATTGATCGATTAGTGTTCATTGCGTACAAACATGTATTAAACAAACGTAAGGTTTTTAATTAAATTATGTAGAACATTAAAATAATTCTCAATTGAGTTCCTCCTCTTGAGTGAATTCGACCAAACAGTATTTTTTTAATTTACTCAATGATTTACCTCAATTAATGAAACCCAACATTGAGTAATTTCAAACTCAATTTAGGATACATTTTTCTTACCGTGTACGGAATAAGAATCTGTTTATTAAATATTTTTATTATTATTATAATATTATTACTTTTTTTTCGCAGTGTTATTTTTACAGAATATTTGAGAATATTTCATCGAGAGTGATCAGTTGAGGGGTAATTATTTAGCTTGCGACCGACGTGCTGATATAGACGAATCCAAGTTGAAAAAAGAAGAAGACATTGAGTGGTGATAAATCTGACAGCTCCCATGTTAAAGTATAGGACGAAAATTTTAAAATGCTTCTAAAAAATTCAAATAAAATTTAAATTAAAAGCGGTTTGTTGTATGATAGAAGAAAAATCCAAAACTGGTCGATGATTTATTCATTCGCGTGAACCAACAAAAACAAACAGGGCACTCACAATGGCTAACAGAACACTGAACAAATGTAAATGTTATCTGCTAAGAGAGACTCTAAAAGCAGACGTTACCATGAAATCCAAAACGAACACTCCTTTTATTGATCTTCAGAAGTAATTTCGAACGGGGTAGAGCATTTTTGATCAACTTGTACGCATGCTTTTCGACCAGTTATTAAACTTGGGAAGACCAAATGTAAAAGATTGCGGTTAAAGGGGTGCAGGGTCCACATTTATAACGAGGATTCTTTGGTTAGGCATTTCAACCCTGTTCATTTTGGTGAACCTGAGATTTTTATTTTCAAAAGAGTATAAGTTTAAGGTAATAAGTCTAACATAGAATTTTTATGGAGAAACAACTCGATCTATTTTAGGATAGGCAATGACGAACTAGATCCCTTTTCACCTTGATAGGCAATAGAGTTAATACATATATAAACAGAGGAAATTCCGTGAATTTGATAGAATCTTATTACAATTATCTGATTAAAACAGCAGTCAAGAAGTCCACGATAAGCTAAAAGTTAAGATCACGTTATGGTAATGGTAAAGATAATGGCCTAGCAAAGTTTCAAACATTTTTCCTTTCTTATGCTAATTCATACATGCATGATGCATGACGCATGACTTTGCTTGCTTGCATTCAACTTATATAACTGAAAATCTGGAGAAGTTATATGACTCAGATATCTAATAATATTGATCACCTGTTTGACCATAACTCAACCAGTAGCCAAAACATTATATCGAATAAGATATAATTTTAATTTGGTTCTCCAAATCATCAAAATCCGTGTCATGAACAACCTTGAAATCGTACAACTACTGCAAATAGACCGAGCACCCGGATTATGTAATCTGTCAATGGGAACCGGTCGTGAGAGACGATTGAAAGTGTACTTTGATGCTATCAGAACGCACTCAAAGGTCTTCTTCTGCAAACCCTTTTATTTTCTGGATATATGTTATCTAACAAATCCCCTTATCCAACAACTTGCGTGCATCGCCCAAGGCAATGATGGTACGGGCCCCTCTTGGAAAATACCTATCTTACGTCAATTTCATTCACACTAGGCTTTTAATACATATCTACGACGAAAATCTACTAATAGTACCCCCATATCAACGCACACTGGATGCACTTAAACCCATACCAAGACAGCATGGTACAACATTGAGTAACTTTTCTTCACTCATTATTTCTTGGCTATTTGTGTTTCATCGTCCATCGGTTTAGTAAGCATTTACCCACTCTACATAAGCGAGCACCCCTATGACAGGGCCAAAAAGACGAACAAAATTTAGTGTGTGATGCATGCTCCTCATTATTACTAAGATATTGAAAGAAAAAAACGAAACAATAGCCCCTCACGTGAAGGCCATGGAGCAAATGTTATCAAACGAAATCACTGCTCTACCCTTGAATCCTTCATACGAAAAATATCGCTCACGGGGGGAGGAAAAACCATCCATTACGTAATATCGCTTGATGGCAGAGTAAACTTTCTTCCATTACTTCCGAACATTCAGAATTAAATTCCAGACAAGGATTGCACGAATGACATCCACTAAAAGAGAATCTAGAAATAACTGGTAAATTTCCACTCACCTTGTTGGCACTGGCCAATTTCGACGAGTAAATACGGCTAAGAGCCATTTTTATAGAAAGAAATCCGCAACCGAGCTTCTTTTTCACTCACTTAAACTGACTACCAAGCCTAGAAGAGAAGAAAATGGGAAAATTGAAGGAAAACTCTCGTCCTATCTGTCATCCAGCGGCCACACGGGTTCAGTTCCGGTCCAAAGCACACGCGTTCACTTCTCTCATCAGCGGTCAAAGGAAACGAAAATCTCACAAGCACTGCTATATTTTCCGACTAATCAAGATTAACTGACCAAATTTGCCAAAATAAAATCGGGAAAAATCATTCAGAAGTGGAGATTTTCCTTTCAGCTCAAACACTCGCACCGTGGGTTTATTCCTATTTTCCGCCACGGAGAACACACCACACACTCTGCTTCTTCTCTAGTTGAGGGAGTTACTCAAATTTCCCACACACTACACGAGACGACGACGATAATCGAGGAAGAGGTTCTACCTAACTGTTCTTCGCTGCTCGCTGCCACCAAACCAACTGACCAAAAGCGGAGAGAAAACAGCTCACTAAAACGTCCCGCGCTGGCGGCGTGGCTTGCGGTCGTCCATCGATGCCGTCACAAACCGACGCGTTCGCTTTTACTCGCATCGGTAAAGCGAATTTGGTTTTTAAATAATTTCATTAAAAATTCATCATAAATGTTACCTACCAATAAACCAATCATAAGATTGACGTAACTAACGGAATACCCCTGCGCGGTGGAAAGTATGAGTGTACATTTCCGCGGTGGTCGTTCACCAACACATTAGTCGATTTGCGATTTTAACCGGCGTTTACTAGCTACACTGCACTACCACCTTACGGTACACTCGCGAAGTGTGGTGGTTCGGCAAGCTTTGATTATCGCACGATGCCCAGCTGAGAGAAAAGAGAGAGAACCTTGCTGCGAGAGTTGAGAATGACAGAATTACGTCATTAACACGCGACTGATGAAAGCTCTGACGAAGTGGCACAGATAGAAGACGGCACAGACTAAGTTTTAAGGTTAGTTTTAAAATAAATTTTAGCGATGGAAACTTTCGTTTCGAACGAATACGATGATGTTGGTATCGATCATCATTCATATTCCAGCTACAATTGTAGGTTAATTCTAATACACAGTGACTAACTTGCTTACCTGTGCTGTAAAAAATACTGGAGAATCCAAAATTTGAGTGGGTGTGTCTGTCTTTTTCGAACAAAACAATTGTTCGAGCTTACTTTTACCTATCCTTGACAAATTAATAGATAAGAATATAATTTCTTAGCGCTGCCCTTGTTTTCTTGTTCTCATGCCATGATTGATATAGTCAGTGCTGTAAATAGTTATTTCGACTCATTTGGATAAATTTTTCTGATAACTTCTTCCAGATTATAGTTGTAGCGCTTGACTAATTCAACAATTTAAAGGTATAGTCGAAATGACTATTTCCAGCACTGGATATAGTATTGATATAGGTAGTGTAACGTGCCAGTGCGGTGTTACATCCAGCACCAACAAGATCCCCGTCTTCAAGCATCAGGACCAGCACACGTTCGTGACAAACCGCAGACCAAGAAAACACTTACGCGTTCGCTACAGACAAAACTCCCGATTTCTTACAGATGTGTGCACTTTTACTTCTCTTTTCAAGGACGGTCTACGACCGGACGAACTCCCACTTTCTTAACTTCTATTATCCTTAGGCCAGCGTTAGACGTCCTCTGCACTGCCCTTGGTTTCGCTACGATTTAGCTGCAACTTCGGTGGCCCTTCAACCTATCTCGTTCGCCTTTAGAGTGTGTTGACAAAAGTTATTCGGTTTGCCTGGATCGATGACGCACGCAGAACAACAAGGGGATCAGGTTGGCGAATGACAACTGAACACTACCGGCGTTTGACGTGGTCGATTCTATAGAATCAGGCTCCTTTCGTAAACTTTGCTCGTACAAGCAATGTACGGAGGGCTAAGTCGCTGCCGTTCCAAGGAACAACAAATCGCCACCATGTAGACGTCCTTTCAGACAAATTCGACGCGTGTGGCCTTTCACCATTATTAAACAACTATTTGTACAATTTGTTGTCTGAGAAACATATGAGCTTTTCTCATGGGTCTTCGACAACTTCACGAATTAGCTACAAGGGTCTCCCCCAGGGCTCTTGTTTAAGCCCCCTTTTTTATAATTTTTATGTTAGAGACATCGATAGCTGCCTCATGGAAAATTGCACGCTAAGACAGCTTGCGGATGACGCCGTTGTTTCATTTGTAGGACCAGGGGCGAACAACCTGCAGGGACCGTTGCAGGATACCCTAGACAATTTGTCTACCTGGGCTGTAAAGCTGGGTATCGAATTCTCCCCGGAGAAAACAGAGTTAGTTGTTTTTTCTAGGAAGCGTGATCCAGCACAGATACCGCTTCAACTCACGGGTAAAATAATAACTCAAAGTTTGTCTTATAAATACCTAGGGGTCTGGTTCGATTCTAAATGCACCTGGGGAAAGCACATTAAGTATCTGCATCAGAAATGCCAGCAGCGAATAAACTTCATGCGTACTATCACCGGAACATGGTGGGGAGCCCACCCGGAAGATCTGATAAAGCTGTATCGTACAACGATTCTGTCGGTTCTCGAGTACGGTAGCTTCTGTTTTCAATCCGCCGCGAAAACTCATATTCTGAAGCTGCAGCGAATCCAGTACCGTTGTCTTCGTATCGCGTTAGGCTGCATGAACTCAACTCATACTATGAGTTTGGAGGTATTAGTAGGAGTTCTTCCTTTATCAGATCGTTTTGTGGAGCTATCGTTCCGGTTCCTCATCCGCTGTGAGGTGCTAAATCCATTGGTAATTGAAAATTTTGAAAAGCTAATCGAACGAAATCCTCAAACTAAGTTCATGACACTGTACCATTGGTACATGACTCTGGAGGTGAGCCCTTCTTCGAATGTTCCTAATCGTGATTACTCCCAAGACTTCTCTAGTTCTACTGTAGTTTTTGATCTGACCATGAAGCAAGAAGCTCGTGGAATACCAGATCCACTCCGTTCGGAGTACATTCCATCAATTTTTTCAAGCAAGTTTGGCCATATCAGAAGTGACAGAAAGTTTTACACCGACGGATCAAAAACAAATGATTCCACTGGATTTGGTGTTTTTAACGAAATTCATAGCGCCTCCTTCAAACTTCAAAATCCTTGCTCCGTATACATCGCAGAATTGGCGGCTATACACTATGCATTAGAGCAAATCGCCTCTCTTCCCTCTGATCAATTTTTCATTTTTACGGATAGTCTCAGCTCACTTCAGGCTATTCGTTCAATGAGGCCGGCTAAGCACTCACCGTATTTCGTTAGCGAAATACGGTCTCTTTTGAGTGCGCTATCAAACAATTCCTACCCAAGTAACCAGAAGTTCAGATAATTCTTAAGTGACGAACTCAGAAGTTCTCATTTGGTTCGAATTTGGTTCTATGCAACTTTAACCGAACTTAATGCTCAATATGGTTCCGATAATATTAATCGGAACTTCAAAGTTCACGAGAAGTGCCTTCATCTCCCTAAATTGAACTGCAAAGATCACATTTGGTTCGTAAGGATCCTGTTCCGAACTTCTAATCACAAGTTCGGTTAGACAATTAACCGAACCGTTAATCAGCGTAGAAGTTCGAAATTATTCTCACGCTGAACTTTTTTTCTACCTTAAAGTTCGTGTCAAGTTCCGATAACACCCTATCCCACTTTGGTCTCGACAAAAATCGATCTGAAGAACCAAATCGCCAAGTTCGGTTAGACAATTAACCGAACCATTAATCAGCCAAAAAGTTCGCAATGATTCTCTCATGGAACTTTTTTTCTACCTTGAGGTACGTGTCAAGTTCGATTCGAACTAAGAAACGTCAATCAATTTTGTTTACGTTTGAAGTGTTTTGGTTACATTTGTGCTCCAATTCATCAAAAATAAAATGGATTTTTCAAAAGCGATTAAAAAGAATGGTTTACATTACTACTATCGTAAAAAGCTATTGGCCAAATGGGAAACGGAAAATAATGCTTCTACTGTGCTAGGTAATATAATAAATTAATATGAGACCTCATGTTATCCTGAAACTATTTACTTCTTTCAGGAAATCGCGAAGACAATGCTCTACCTTCTACGTCTGAAAATATTTCGTGCAAAAGGGAAATCGACTTCGATTATCCGATGTTTACGCCACCAGAAGCAGATACACCTGAGGACAGTGAAAGTGATATTCATGAAGACGATGGAGATGCGAGTGACAAAGACCCATTCAACGATTCACTTGACGATTCATATGCACCTCAAGCCGATGGTAATTATGATGTATTGGATCAAATGGATTTGAGTGATTGCATTCGATACTGGGCTCTCAAAACAAACCAATCACATCAGTCCATTGATATGATTATGGAAATCATCAGGAGGAAAACTTCCGGAAAACTGCTACCTCGTTCTGCAAGAACTTTGCTGAAAACATCGCGGAAAGCAACATCTGAAATTGTAGAGATCGCTGGCGGACAGTTCTGGTACAACGGCTTAGGAAAATGTCTGAGTAATTTTTTTCGGTAAGCCAATGGCATGCCACGAGCCATCTATAACAGCCTAGTTCTATTTTCCCAATTGTACAACTATTTATTTTGTTCTTTTACCACAGATATACAGACCAGTCGCTGAACATCTCGATAAACATCAACATTGATGGGATTCCGCTATACAAAAGTAGCAAAGTGCAATTCTGGCCTATACTATTCAATATTACTGAAATGCCTGAGGCAGCTCCAATGACCATTGCCATATTTTATGGAAAAACTAAGCCAACTAGCTTGGATGGTTTTCTAAAACAGTTAGTTGAGGAATTGAATGATGTTCTGAACAATGGAATTTCAATCAATAATTGCAGAATAAATGTTAAACTAAGGAGTTTCATTTGTGACTCCCCAGCACGGGCGTTTTTGAAAGGTTTGTTGAACGCAGATGATAACTTTGGTTGTTCATATTATTTTTTTTTTTTAATACTTTGTTGTAGGTGTAGTAAACTTCAATTCAAAAAATGGATGTCTAAAGTGCGAGGGTGAAGGCGAGTACTCTCATGTATCAAGAACAGTCGTGTTTACATCGGTGAATAGTACGAAACGGAGCGATCGAAAATTTAGAGAAAACGCTTACAACTTTCATCAGAAATCTATCACACCTTTACTACAAGTTCCCTGTTTGGATTTGATCGAAGATATCATCGTTGGAGATCGCTTGCATCTGATAGATCTAGGTATGATGAAACGGTTGCTGCTTGGATGGAGAGATGGTACTTTGGGCTATGGAGCCAAATTGTCAGCTCAGCAGACGGACCAAATCTCCCAGATGTTGAGCAATATACAATTACCCTCAGAAATCCATCGTAAGCTACGTGGAATGGACCATTTATCTTTTTGGAAGGGTTCTGAGTTCAGTAGCTTCCTGCACTACGCAAGTATAGTGGTGCTGAAAGAAGTTCTTTCAACTGACCACTGCAATCACTTCTTGCTCTTGTATTGCTCGATTACAATGTTGTCTTCAGAAACATTCAAATCAAATTGGCATGTTGCAAGGAAAATGCTGGAAAAATTTATCACCGAGTACATGGAATTCTATGGAGAGCAATATCTGACCAGCAACGTGCACAATCTTCAACACATTGTCGATGAAGTAGAGCGATTCGGACCGTTATCAACGATATCAGCTTATCCCTTCGAAAATGCTCTGCAGCGATTGAAACACCTTCTCAGAAGCGGATGGAGAAGTCTCGAACAAGCCGTCAATAGGCTTTCTGAGATTGATACGAAGGAGTATTATACCACCCACAAATCAAAACCGCGTCAGCAAAACTATCCTGGAGTCAGAATCTGCGGAGGCAAAAAAGTAATCGACGTAAATGCAAGCTGTTTCTTGAATGATTCGGAAAGAAACGGATGGTTCCTTACCCACGTAAACCAAATCGTGTGCTTCGATCAAGTTTCGGAATCTCCCCAGTTGCAGATCAACGGAAAAGTCTTAAAGTCAAAAGAAGATTTTTTTGTCTATTCATTTGTTTCATCTTTCTTGAACATTTATGTTGGAATTAAGAAAAGTTTGTCAAATATTATTTCGAATTTTAGCTGTAGCGACATAAAATGCAAATTAGTGGCAGTTCAGTTTAGAGATAATTATGTATTTATTCCATTGGTACATACACGGTGTTCAATAAGTTCGAATACAAGTTTTCATCATTGCGTAGGTATGCGCCATGTACATATTCTGCATTGGTATTGGTGTCAGCTTTAGCTTCATTCATACGCTACCGAATGTGCGCGGTGTTGACATTCTGTTAGTTGTTTGTTTGTTACGCGCGATGAAAGAGTATCGGGACTTCGTAATTAAGCGTTTTTTGAACGGTGAGCGACCCGGCGATATATTCCGGCTGCTGAAATCGCATGGGGTCAAGCGGAACTTTGTCTACACGACCATCAGGCGATACCGGGAGACGTCCTCGACCAATGACCGTGCGAGATCCGGTCGGCCGCGTTCAGCGAGGACGCCACGGGTCATCAAGATCGTGAGGGAGCGAATTCGGCGCAAAAAGAACCGCTCAATCCGGAAAACGGCTGCAGATCTCAACGTTTCCATTGGAACCGCTCACACCATACTCACCAAGGACCTTGGTTTCAGGCCTTACAAAAAACGTAAGGTCCATGGCGTTTCGGAGGCTACCAGCAAAAAGCGGTTGGATCGAGCTAAGAGGATCCTCTCTCGGCACGCTGGTTAGGATTTTTTTTTTCGGACGAGAAACTGTTCGTGCTGCAGCAGCCGCACAATGTGCAAAATGACCGGGTGTGGGCGCCATCGAGGGACAGCATTCCTGAATCCAATATAAACATCCCTCGGTTCCAAAGTGCCACGTCGGTGATGGTTTGGGGGGCAGTATGCAAACGTGGTAATCTACCCTTGGTGTTTATTGAAAAAAACGTCAAAATCAACGCGGCGTACTACAAAACTGAGGTTTTGGAGAAGGTTGTTGCCCCCAGTCTCCGAAGCCTCTACGGCGATGAGCACTACGTGTTCCAGCAGGACGGTGCACCAGCCCATACGGCAAATGTGGTTCAAGCCTGGTGTCGGGACAATTTAACCGACTTTCTGGACAAAACTTTGTGGCCTCCCAGCTCCCCGGACTTGAATCCTCTCGACTTTTTTGTTTGGTCCTATATGATGGCGAAGCTGAACGAATACAAGGTCAGCACTTTGGATCATTTCAAGACGGTAATTCTCAAAATCTGGGACGAAATGCCCATGCAGTCCGTGCGTGCCGCCTGCGACGCGTTCGAGAAACGTTTGAAGCTCGTTAAGGAGTACAAAGGGGGGGTCATTCCAAGAGAAATGTTGTAAACGTTCCTTGTAAACATAGCTTTCAATAACATAAATCCGAAAAATAAAAAAAACATGTTTTCATTTTTTTAACAAATTTTGAAAGTGTATCCGAACTTATTGAACACCGTGTACACTGATATAATCAGGTAATTCATTGAGTTCAAATCAGGTGCTTTATTTCAATGGAAACAAATAAATGCAATTCAAAACCAATTCACCGTCTAACATAGTATTAATATCATAAAAAGATGTCATTAAAAACACTGGTATGAATAGAGGTACTAACAACAGCAGTAGTAAGGTAAGCGTACCGATTGTAATCATCTATGGTCCTTATCGTAACAAAAACCAGTGTTGTTTAACTTAAAAATAAAAACAAAATCAATCCGTGCTGTACAGTATAAGCTAGCAATTTAAAAACTTAGACAGAACAGGCACAAACTTCAACAAAACCGGTACAGTTACCCTATTCAGTCACTGGAATCGTCAGCGCCACTCGATTCGGAGAGAAAATTAGCATACTCTTGGGCGTCCGACGAATCAACACATGATTCAACAGTTTCGTTAACGCCAGGCTCAATGTGTCCGTTGTCATCTTCATCATCCTGTCCGTTCGGAGCGTTCGAAGAATCAATAGGATTCGGATCAGCTTCATCTCCCGTTCTCTCTTCTTCAGGTTTTCGGTGCTTCCTCACATGACGGGTTCCTCGACGCCTACCATGTACCATCATGCGCTTAAGCGAGTTCTTGAGCTTTTTCATGAAAAAACTTGCCAACTTCTGTTGGGTGACTATTTCCGTGTCATCGGTCCCAATAAATTGAAATAGCTGCAGAATGTTACGGTTTGGCATAATGGCAATTTTTGGTCCCTTTCGACCGACTCCAGTCCAACTACATTTAGTTTGAAACTCCTTAATGAGTAGCAAATCCAGCACAGCTAACATGCGATTATCTGCACAGTCACCTGTAGCATTCGTTCGCAACCATTTGACCTGAAATCAAAATTATCGAGTGAATTCAATGCGTGAAATAATTTGATCATGTTTACCATGTTTGATTTGAAATCATTGTTCGCCAACTTAAGGTCCAGATCAGCAAGCTGTTCCGCGTTCTGGATGGGGTCGAACCAGATCGATGGTGCTTCTTCGTTGAGTGTCTTCTGCGAGCTCAGTTTCCTGATGGCGTCCACGATAAATTCGTTTTGAATAACGATATCCGCTACCCGCTTCTCCAGTCGATCCAACCGGGTATTCGTTTGGTGCTGCTGATCAAAAATTGCACTCGTCGTGTTGATCACAAATTGCATATCCGTCGTAGCGTTACCTGAATTTTTAGGTAAATTCGATTCGTGGACAGTCTCGTAGGCCACATACTGAACGGTTGAAGAGTTGTCTGCAGAAATGGCTGTGACAACAGCAGATGGCGATACTCCCGGAGGAATGGTCTCGTAATGAACGGTCTGGCTGTTCTTCTCTGTTGATGCCGCTGTGGCATTGAATATTGTTTTTGGTGCTGCCTGTGGAGTGTGGATATCAGTTTCCTTGTTTTTTTTCCGTAGCTACGGGAGTAGTATGCTTTGGTTTCGTTACCACCGTGCGACTGGAAGCAGGTAGTATTGGCGTGGCTGGTGTTTGAGGAAGCATTTCATGTTGGACGGTACCTGGTACCTCAACGACGATAGTTTCCGGCGAATGCGTTGTTTTCTCCACTGGTGTTGTAAAAGGTGCGCTGTCCAGAATGAGCATTTTCTGGAAGTTGCCAGTGTTAGGATTGACGAGTTTTCTCTTTCGTCGAATCAACTGAGCCGCATCAGATGACGATTCTCCCGAAAAATCCTCCATCATACGTTTGGCTTCGGGTAGAAATGATATGGGATTCCGTTTCACACTGCATTTATATATGAGCCACGACTTGTTCGGACTGCTGTATTCATCACGGAGGAGTTTTTCTTGTTCCGTGACACTTTTCACGTTTGGCCACAACACAACACTTCCGTTCTTAGAGCTTCGCAACCATTTGTCCGGAACGACAGACAGCTCCTTGTGGCCACGAGCATTAACCGTTTCAACCACGGCGAATGGCATTTCTGTTCGATTTAAAACTTGTCATTCAGATTTTAGTATAAGTAGCAGTGAACTTACCAAGTTTTATAAATTTGTAACGCTGTGGTGGAGTGAAATTTTTGTGTTTTTGTCTACAAAAAAGGAGGGGTGGTTGGGGGGGAGGTGTACAAAAAAAAAAAATTGAGGGGGAAAAAAAAACGGCCCCATAATAGAAATTTTATAAATTTTATATGGGGGCGGACAAAAAGAAAAGAGGAAAAAAAATATCCGGAGCAATTCGCGATTAGGGCGTACATGCAAAATATAAACAAAATGTTTTTTCAATGCAATGCATAATTACTACCACTAAATAATGAGTTTTGACCTTTTTGTCCTGGTAGTGCTTTAATTTTATTCATTAAATATGGTTTTTGCAAAGGGCGTAGAGTTATTTCGTATTCAAAACAATTCACTCTGCAATTTACGCCATATTGATTGTTGACAAAGTGAAAGGCGTAATTTAAATCAAAACATAAACATGGCGTAAAGTAAAAGGCGATACTGACAAAAAATCAAAACAACGGCGAAAAGTAAAAGGCGATACTGATAAAATAACCAAAACAACGGCGAAAAGTGGAGGGCGAAACCTATGAAAATGTCAACAATAGGCGAATAGTATAGGGCGATACTTTTATTTCCTGTACTTGTGGGGCCAACATTGAAAATGGCGTAATCAAACATCCTAGTATTGACAAACGAATATTAAAAAATCGCAAATTTCAATGAATAACGAACGAATTTCCATCAGTATTATATATGAATCAGAAGCTAGCTTTGTTCTCTGTCTGTATGCTAGATTGTATTTGAATTTATTCGTTAATTTGTAAATTACGGTTTGAAATTCTACTTGCAATATTACAATCATCATTTCCCTTTTGTTTACATTCTGCATGTTCGCCCTAATCGCAAATTGTTCCGGATATGACGTTATATTTGTGCTGGGAGAACTTTCAAAAATTAAAAATCGTCCTTCAATAAATAGTACTAATGGAAATACCGTCATAACTATGAAGTAACGGGGGGTTTGACATAATTTTCAACCATTAAAATATTTCGTAACATTACAGAAAAAAGAACTACTCAACCACGTATATGCCCATCTATGTAAACAATAGTATTTATAGTTCCGATAACGCTCTAACCGAATCGAATGCTTAGGGACTGAAACACGTTCGGTATGAAATCAACGCTTGAAGTAAAATATTGGAATGCTCAATCTGGTTCAGATGGAGCAGTGGATAGACATCGCGGTTCTAAAGAGAAGGGTACGAGTTCGAGACTTAAGGTGAGTAAAAATAATTATGTAATGATTAATTCAAAATTAAATTGTAATTATAATATATAATACCCTACTAAATCTTAAATCGAAAAATAATCATTCCTTAGCCACTTTCATCAACAAAAATGTGAATTAAAAAACTACACAATAATACGCAAATTTTTTTTCACTGATTTATTGAGTTCAGTTAAGTTCATACAGCAAGCTGAATAGCATTCTTTTCAGCGGCTTAACCGAACTTCTGTGAACTTTGAAGTTCGGTTAAGAAGCTGCTTAGCATGCTATTGGAAGCTTAATCATCCAAACCGAACTTTAATGTTCGGTTAATTACTTAAAAATGACGCTGATTAGCATTCTGTTCAGACTCCTTTGCTGAGCTGAATAAGCCTAAACATCCCCTTTTAAACGAACTTTGGGTTACTTGGGTTGCCTCGATTACGAAATTGCCAGATCTGATCTTTGCGCATCCCTACGGGCCCGAGGGAAACCAGAGAAGGAAGATATTAGAGACGTGCTGGGTAAGCTGGACTTGGACTATATGGGGCTAATTTACAAGTTCTTGAAACAAATAGATGTATTCGTTTGATCCTCTCTTAGCTGTCGCTTTAACATGTCCACCTCGTCCCCTCCCCCCGTAATACCGCTTCTATTGTATCGTTACAGCTTAACGCAATGCAACATCTATGCCAGACCTACAGCAACAATATAGCATCGCCAATCTGCTGTTGAAAGCCATTATTAAGATTCCTACTTCCCCATTCCTTCCTGAATCATTGTAATCCCTAACCTCGACCAAGCCGCGAGTTTTTCGGCTTTCCAAAACTAACCTAGTAAGTAAGTTATTATCGTTGTTAAAATGAATTGGAACTCGGCTCCGTTATGCCTTGGCACTTGTTGTTGTTTATTGATATTGGTAGTGTAACGTGCCAATGCGGTGTTACATCCAGCACTAACAAGATCCCCGTCTCCAAGCACCAGCACACGTTCGTGACAAACCGCAGACCAAGAAAACACTTGCGCGTTCGCTACAGACTGAACTCCCGATTTATTACAGATTTGTGTACTTTTACTTCTCTTTTCAAGGACGGTCTACGACCGGACAAACTCCCACTTTCTTATCTTCTATTCCTACGTCTAGCTCTTGTCTTTCCACTGTCTTCGAAGTCCCTTCGCCTGTCTCCACCTGCTGTTCCAGTCCTTCTGCTACTCCTGCTATTTATCCTTAGGCCAGTGTTAGACGTCCTCTGCACTGCCCTTGGCTTTGCTACGATTTAGCTGCAGCTTCGGTGGCCCCTCAATCTATCTCGTTCGCCTTTAGAGTGTGTTGACAAAAGTTATTCGGTTTGCCTGGATCGATGACGCACGCAGAACAACGACGGGATCAGGTTGACGAACGACAACTGAACACTACCGGCGTTTGACGTGGTCGATTCTATAGAATCAGGCTCCTTTCGTAAATTTTGCGTTAAAAACGCGAGGTCCTGTGGGCGCGATGGTGAACTGGAGATCCCGGTTAGATGTCTTTATTTTGCTTCGCAATGGTCGGGTTTGGTTCGGGGTATTCTTTTGACGAATTTCTTACCAAGATATGCGATGGTACTATATGTCTTCCACTCAAACTTCTCCAAACTACCGTAACGTTTGCTTTAACTTGATTTGTTTATTCGTTGGTACGACCGTAGTCTTTCAAGATCACCAGGTTAATGACTGTCGTCTGACCCCGAGTCAATGTCCGTTGACCCGCCGTATGTACTTCGAATTCTCCACGCAATTGCCCCTATTAGGCCACCCCAAAAGCCGTCAATTCATCGCTGGACAGTGACATCTAGTAGTGGAATGCCTAATTCTTTAACAGCTAGTTCTGCTACTGTCATGAAAATACTTTTTGGTTTTTGATTTCGACACAAATAACGAAAACTATACGCGAATAATTTTATCAATCTTGGACGCAACACTTATACTTGTTACAGTCGCTAACATTACGCGCAGATTGCAAGTTGAAGTACATTGGATTCTAGCCGTGAGCGTTTTATATTGTATAAATATATGAAAAATAAATATTTATACGAGAGGGATAATATCGATCTTGTCGATGATTTTAAAATAAAATAGAATTCTTTGAAGCTCTTTGAAACGGCATATATAAAGTTAAAATATAAATACTTTTGAATTTATTTATTACTGACAAGTAGGAATACCCTACTAAGAATTTGTTATATTAGCTTTTACTCAGTAGATTCTACAATCAGGAATAAAACAAAACATGTATTCTGCTATCCCTATGTGAAAAGGAATGTAACTTTTTTAATTCAGTTTTGTAAACGTAGTGAAGTTGCTAGTGTCAATGATTGCCGATGTGTTGATTGTATGTTTGTGTCTATGTTCCGTTGGGGTTATAATCTAGTCTGTGTAATGAACATAACATTTTCTTTTTTTTTGTCTGTGATTTTTCAGATACTCATCCACCTCTGGTGTATTCTGTTTTAATTGATTTATAACAGTTTGTGATGTTTATTATTGAAACTCGATGTTACTAAGTATTTGTTAGCGCCCCCGTGAGTCTATAATGTCCTATTTCATATGAATCTATTCGAACTGGAAGTTAATGAGCCGACCCAAAATCTATCAATGAGAGCTCTTATATTAGAAGCCTAGAAATTCTTTCAGTAATTTATCATTGCCGCTCTTTGCACCAAACCAAATTGCTTTTATTACGCTCATCCTTTACAAATACAAATCAAAATCAATCCTGGCGGCCGAGTAGAAGCGCGTATCTTCCGCATCCACCTTCCTAGCAAATGCACCACTGCTGAAACGACCCTCGTCTGCGTATTTTTGCATCTGTTCGGTAGTGAATGGGCCGTGGATCTTCTCCGCCTCCTGCTGATCCTTATACTCCCACATCAAAACCTTTGAACCTTCCTCCTCCTGGCTGGTTGACGAGCTGGGCTTTTCTTCACTGGATGATCCTTTTGGATCATCATCTTTTAGCTTGCTTTTTTCCCTGTTGTCGAAGTCATCAGCATACATATCCAGCTCATCCGCCGGTGCAGATTTGGAGTCGTTGACTTTTTTCTGAATCATCTCGTAAGTCTCATCATAAACGTCCATATTCCCTTCCCGAGTGAGAATCTCATTGGCCAGTTCGGTCAATTGGGTAACTTTTTCACTGGAGTCATCCAAAGTGCCAGCCTTTTTCATTTTCCAACGTTGCGCTGTTGTCAACTTAGCGGTCTTTTTACCAATCCTCTGCAGAGCTTTTTTGATCGTCTCTTTTGGTTCCATCATGTCCAGAATTTTCTGATAAGTCTTTGACGAATCAAATCCTTTCACATTTTCATCTTCTTCGTCATCCGAATCAGAATCTGCCAATCCCTTAAGCTCAGCTTCCTTTTTCTCCTTGTAGTTCGGATCGTTCTTTATTTTGACCCAGTCAATGTTATCAAGCCAGTTGTCTCGAATCTCGGCTCCCTTTTTCCACAGATAGTGCCCATCTGCGTCGAAGTGCCCCTCCTCCATTTCTTCCTTCATATTGAACGGGGTGAACTTCATTTCATCGTCGACGCGAGCAATTCCTTCTTCTTCACCTTCGATATCATTTGCATCCAACACGTTGTATCTAGGGATTGCAATGAAAAAATCAGTATTAGAAGAACTTTCTTGGAAAAAGATACTGATAATCAGAAATCATACTCACTGAGTCTCGTCTTCACCGCTGTCCTCTTCGTCAGAATCTAGGGTATGCTTACTGGTTGATGGCCGATTGCTCTGCTTGTCCCGGACCAGATCGTCCAGATAGTTATCCTCTTCGGCAACCTCTGCAGCTGTTCGTTTGGACATTTTCACTGCCTTTTCATCAACTTTTTTTTCACTTTTTTCAACTTTGGAAATTTGTAAAATTTGCGGCACGCACTAGCTGCGAAAAATAAAATGCAAAAACAAAACAACGCGAACGCCAAACGTGATTCAAGGGGTGAGCCATGAATATCAAATGAAAACACGAGTCAATCTCATAGGGGTGTGCAGCCCTTCGTATTTCCGGGATTTTAGGAAAAAGTTTATGAAACTTTAAATTATTTGAAACAATTCCAGATTACCCGGATATGAATAACTTTTAGAAATAATGATAATTCTAATTTTCGAGATTTTTGATTCGGTTTTTTGACACTATTTTTTTAACCAGATTATTTAATTATATGGCTCAATTGCGTTAGCTTTGCGGAGCCATCGGCAATGTTTGTGGATTACACAAAAAACAACTATTTTTTAAACACACTTTTGTTCTTCTTCTTTCGTGGAGGCGATTTAATGTTAGCTTTTTCTTATTCCTTTGCGATTCTTTTTGTTTACTGAACCCCGTTCACATGAATGAGGTGAACTGTATAAACGTGCGATCGCGAGTATCCATCTCCTTCGGTTCATCATTACGAATTTCAGCATCCACCGGCATTATGACAGCTTCCTTCATTTCTTCTTTCAGCACCTCTAGCGTTTCCAATACCCCCCCCCCCCCCTCACCATCAGCTTCTGATCCTACGGTTGGTGTGCCTCCGGTTACTGCACATCCGTGAGTTTCCTTCAATCAACCGCTCTGCCCCTTTTCTTTCCGACGCAGTTTCGGCTGACTCCGAGCATTCCACTTGGGACAAGAAGCCATCAGGTGTCCCTTTTAATTGCAGATGAAGCATATATCCTTGTTGCCTTGGTAATATAAATTTCCTTTCCGGCTGGTGAAGTGCAGCGATGACGGGATTTCCCACTTCACGCGGATATTCCCAGCTCCGCCGGAAACTTCTCCCGCACGACGCGTTTTACGCGTCCATAGTTCGACAACACCGTCACGATCTTCTGGTCGGGAACCTCTGGTGGGAGATGGTATATTCGCACATAGCAGATATGGTCCTGGGCATGTGACATATGCACTTTTACATTATTTCCATTCCCATAATGGAAAAATAGTTCGTCCGAGTTAGCGGTCAACTTGTGCAACATCTACCACTCAGACGTGATCTTGACGAAGGGGGACTTTTCCTCTGCTATCCTATATGCAGCTTAAATTTCATCAAGCTCCGCATCCAAGCCTTTGATGAAATTTGCCACTTCACCTAACGCTGGTTTATCCGCTCCATTGCCGAAGGCAAATCGGACAGTATTTTTGAACTCGCACATTGCTACTACAACCAAAGCGACCGGACTGATGGAATAAGAACAATGCAAATTGATTAAAATGCCGTAGAGAAGAAGGCTCGTGCAAACAAACAAAATTACCGACCGTCCCAATCGAAAGCAGAATGAGAACAGCATTGACATTATTTAAAATGTCGGATATTAACAGTATCTTGATTGTTTAATCAATTTGTATGTGTAATTTCAGTAAACAAAGCAATGATTATGAGAATTTAATCATATTGTCGACAAACTGCGAGGTATCGAAGGATCAGCGCGAGCCGTTCTGTTTCGTGCAATTTTTCATGAGTGTGGTAGTGAGTCTCGTCCATCCTGGGGGCGCTGTTACTCTTTATTTTTTTTCTTTTCGAAAATCTGAGCATTCGGGTTGGTTTGTCACCGATGGTATGTGTTAGTGTGTGTGGGGTGTGCTTGTTTTATTTTATGGATCTACTCTACGCCGGCAAAAAGTTCCCCGCCAATAGAATTTCTCCCGATACTGGAACAAGTTGAGCCATTTTGCTCCTATCTCAGCTGCAGACGACTCGAGATCTGCCCTACACTGATGGAGAGTTTTGGAGCCTTTGCTGCCAGTGTTCTCCTAAATCGTCCTGGTCCTTGCCAGTCTTGGAACTGACTTGGGGTGTCCCAACTTGCTATATCAGGCAAGTAGTATGAAGCTTCAAGTTTCAGTTCTCCTCAAATTCTATTGACTTCGACCACCGCACATCCTACGATATGATACGCTTCTCGAACAAATGATACTGGTTTTGGACACTCGGCACTCATTACTGAAGGTGTTTTGGAAGTCTCCAGGTCCTCTAAGTTAGTCATACCTGTGTCCGCCAAACATCCTTAAGAGGTCCTCACCAGCACGTCGGTGGAATGCATTCCGATATCTATAACTACCACTTGGCTACCACCGCTTATTGTTATGATGTGATTGTCTTGATTATTTCGATTATCTTATACTTTCCATCAAAGTATTTGGAACCGATTATGACGTTTTTCAATGCACTAGGAATCCTAGCTAAAGAAGAAAATCAACTAGAAGTGGTGCGAAGACGATCTGGATCTCTGTTAAACTAATGGATCACACACTATTTCTATGTGCTGTGTAGATTCCTCCGGATCGGACGTGATACTGATCTAATCGAAGCTCATTGCCGCTCTGTTTTCTTTGTCATCGAGAACTCAGCTTGAACTGATGAATTTATGGTGCTTGGTGATTTGAACCTCGACGGGGTTACATGACCGTCTTGTAGTGACTTTCTCAATCCAGATGGCGAACGATCCGTTTTTCA
Organism: Aedes koreicus; assembly: GCA_024533555.2. Lineage (NCBI taxonomy): Eukaryota > Metazoa > Arthropoda > Insecta > Diptera > Culicidae > Aedes > Aedes koreicus. Next base: position 1,452,847 of record JAHHFK020004150.1, read on the forward strand.
TTTAGCAGCTAAACGCCCGCTAGACAGCTACAGTGCGGCAACTCTTTACCAGATCAACCATGTAGTAAATGAAACCCATCGCAGCTAGGACCTCTCCCGCATAACGAAAAACAATTAGCTATATAGTCAAAACTATATTTTGAATGTAAGATATATTATCACATTTTATGTTATTGTTATCAATTAGTTTAATCACATTTTCACCATACAATCTCTACATTAACACATATTGTTAATGTATGCCATTTTGTCATTGAAAGGTTTTTTATTGTCTGCACTCGGTCTGGATTATATACCATCTTTTTGGCATAGAGTACAGCAAAAATTTTGTTCGTGAAAATTGACATTTTTTTATGGTAACCTAACTTAACCGCCTATTCAGCATATTGTAATTTAGCCTTTTACCATTTGACATATTGTTAAAACTATACAGGAGATTGTTAGTTTATAGTTGTCAACTATAAGGGTAAATGTCGTAACAATAACGGAAACGGTCGTCATCAATAAGGGAAATGGTCCAGGAATGGTTTGTGATTATGCGGGCTGTTTTGTAAGTGCTTAAGACACCACTCCGATTAGATCTACCGCTACACCTTCTTCGGTGGAGATTGTCCGACATCATCCGCCTATGCTGACAATGCAACACTCAGTTTTTCACTTTTTTGCCTTATATTATGTCATTGATTGAAGAAGGTGGTTACCCTCCCGATTGCCAAATCTGCATTGAGTTATCGCAAATTATAATATTCTACCCACTTAATCACAAAACATAGCGATTGTTAGAGTGGATTGGAGATAATGAAATCAATGGAAGCCGATTGGTCCGAAATAACTTAGCTTGGAAATCCAGAGAATCAAATATTTGCCAGTTTATTTGCAGACTTTAATTTCACAAGATATTTCAATTGTTATTTAAGGTATAGATTGTTCTTTATGACGTTCAAAATGCTTATTGCATATTTTAGTCCCAGTAGTAAAATAGTTCCTAGAATTTTGTTGTACAAAGTTTACGAAAAAAAATCTGCTTCCAGCATCAGCTGTGAATGGTTGTGATGATGCTGTTTGCACTATTTTGTCAGACATAGCGAGTTATCTACACTGATAAAAAAAGTAATGCTAATATATATGTGCCCCAGGAATGAATTTTTGTAACATAATCAACAAATGATATCTAGTTGTAATCACACATACTTCTTACAGCGGGTGGATAGTCATGAAGAAAATTAATATTTTTTTGGCTCAGGAAGTACTAGCACACCGGTCCCAAGCTCGGTCCCAAGCTTAATGATTCACCCCTAAGACCGTAACTCACACCAATACACTCTCAAATATTATGTCAAAATAACATAGCGAATCAAAACAAAAACAAAGATACATCTACCAAAAGGTACTGAGAAGCGCAAGACTGCATGGCAAGGTGCAGACTGCAAGGTGTACTTCGGAACTAGGGGCTCTACAACAGTGAACCCATTTTAAATTGCTAGTTGCACATTGATTGTTGCTTCTTATGTGTACACATAACCCCCTTCATTTGCCACATAAACTTCATTTGTGTTTCTCGGAAGATTCTGTTGAGGTGTGAACAAATGAATCTTGTGTGGAATTTCCATATTTTTTGGCAAAAAAATTGTGTGGATTATTTCTCGTGTATTGTTTTGATAACCTATTGTTCGGTGGCACGAGTTATCGAGTAAGCACAGCAAAAAAAAACCTGCTGCTAGATGATGCTGCAAAACTAGCGTTTTGAAATTGGTTCACTGTTGTAAAACCCCCTAGGTCTGAAGTACTCCTTGCAGTCTGCACCTTGCCATACACTCTTGCGCTTTTCGGTACCTTTCGGTACAAGTATCTTTGTTTTTGTTTTGATTCGCTATGTTATTTTGACAGAATATTTGAGAGTGTGTTGGTGTGAGTTACGTTATTAGGGACGAATCATTGAGCTTGGGACCGAGCTTGGGACCGGTGTGCTAGTACTTCCTGAGCCAAAAAATATATTCATTTTCTTCATGACTATCCACCCGCTGCTACAACTATCTATCTTTATATCAAATGCCATGCACATTATTTCCAGTGATAACCACATGTATACATGCTGATAACAAGATAGTCTATATCACGTAATATAATTTGTAGTGTGAACGGGGTATAGTGTATATTGAGACGTCGACAAGAGAAGTTATGTATCTTAGGGAAGGTCCATTAATTATGTCACGCAGTAACGGGGGAGGGGGGGTTTGAAAAAACGTGACAATCCATACAACAAATTTTGAAGGTCCATACAAAAAACGTGCAAGGAGGGGGAGTCACTTTTTGCGTGACATAATTAATGGACGTTCCCTTAACTATAGTAAAAAAAATTGTTTCCGAACTAGTTTGAGTCAATAACTATTAATTGTATTGTTTCACAATTGTTGAGAATTCTATCATATGGAGTGAATAGTAAACTTATTGGATTGATAATATGCAATTTTCATTTATCTGATTTATGAACAAAAAAATTCATGGTTGGAAATAGATTTTAATATTATTTTATACAAGGGGTGGATCGCTCACCCTAATAAATTTCGTACGGTTATTTTTCTTAACGACCTACTTGGGGTATCATCCAAACCCTTAAAGAAATGGTTGGAGGATTTGTGATATCGTTGGTTTAAGTTAATTTTTATCAGGGAAGCTAACTAAACATTGAAGAGCTCTGGAGGCTCATTGCGGATGTCCAGTCTAAACAAATGGGTTTTCGTGTTTAGTGAAACACATTTTGCTCGCATTTGACTCCGCAATGTGACCACTGTAGCTCACTAACATTGGAAACAACGATATTCCCGGAACCAATACCAAACATTTTTCGCATTATACTGACTCTACTGTAAAGCGAGGTCAGTCATCATCCATCATCGCCATCATGTCATCATTCGATTTCGCGTACACTGAAGCTGTCGGCAGGCTAACGGTGACAACATATTTGCAGTTCGTGTTCAGATAAAATATATTTTTCCTGAATTTCGGCCAGCTAATTACACTTTAACGATTGCATGATTACCATCATCAAAGGGCAAGTGTGCAGAAAGCAAATAGTTTTGATTTTCATGTTAATTCACGTTTCTTAAAAGGTAAAACAGCAAATCTAGGATAGTGAAAACAAGCACCTTCCGAAATTCAAGAGGGGAAAGCAGGCAGCAGGTTCCGGAGTGAGCGGATAACGGGGAGAACGGCAAAAGGCGAATGTCCTCTGCTTTTGCTGCGGATTAAAAACTCGTCATCACAGACAAAATTCTTTGTTTTCGAACTGAAATATTTGTTGCCATTTGAGATTTCTAGTGATCGTCGGTCAAGATTGACGGTAGAAAGAAATTGTTCATAGATCCTGTAAGTTCTCGAAAAGTCTTTGACGACTAAAGATCGCTGGCGTGCTGTGAGTGACATACATTTCTGCAGGCAAACTACTCTGTTGGTGCGTTGTGTTTGTGTTGTGGTTTGGAATTCGGTTTGAGGTTCAGTGAAAACTGGTAAGCTCAAATAATGCGAGTCACTGTGACGACGCCGGCGGATTATACCTTTCCGCTGGAGGTTTCCGACGACATGGAACTGGAAAATTTCAAGGCCTTATGCGAAATAGAAAGTGGTTTTCCGGCGACGGAGATTATCATCTCGAAAAATGGAGTACCACTGCTGGATGATAAGAAGACGCTGACTCAGCTGGGAATCAAAGAAGGAGACGTAGTCATGCTGCAGCACATCATGCAGGCCGCCCAGCAGGCATCGCAAGTTACTCGTACTAGACAACAACCGGCAGGTAATTGACAATACGTTGCAATTGAAAAAACAAAAGACAATGTGGGGAGAGTTCGTTGCACCTTTCTATGACTATTCAAAGTACGTGGGTTTTGTTTATTTCAAAGTACAGAAATGTGCATCAATCATTCCAAATTCGTGCGAGAGTGGGAGTAATCTGCTTTGCCCGGATTCTTTAACAGACTGGAGTTTTCATGCAACCGTTTCGCGTTGCTAAAAATAGTCATTACCGCTGGTTAGAGTTCGGATGCAATACAATTCCAATTTGTTTGAAAATCGCGATCTTGTTTATGCTAAAATAATTATCTTTTTTGCAGAACCATCACGCTTGGCCAGTTTAGATTTTGGTTCAATCCAAATTCCTACGGCTATTGCTTCCAGCAGCAGCGGTAATGGTGGTAACGGTGGAAACGGTAATTCCGGACTCCTCAATAATAATCGTCCTTCGCCGACCGTAGCTCCGGAAGATGATCCGTCAGTCGTCCGTGAAATGTTCCTTTCCAATCCTGATCAGTTGGCATTGCTCAAGCAGAACAATCCACGGCTGGCGGAAGCCTTACTTTCAGGGAATTTAGACACTTTTGCCTCGGTTCTGCGAAAGCAGATCCAAGAGCGGATGGAGAAGCAGCAACAGAGGTTGAGAATCTTGCAGGCCAGCCCGTTTGATGCCGAAGCTCAGCGTCTGATTGCGGAAGAAATCAAACAGAAGAATATCGAAGCAAATATGGAAGCAGCAATGGAGTATAATCCGGAAACATTCGGAACGGTTGTGATGTTGTACATCAACTGTCGCGTCAACGGTCATCCGGTGAAGGCGTTCATCGATTCGGGTGCCCAGGCGACCATTATGAGTGCAGCCGCAGCAGAACGGTGCAACATTATGCGCCTAGTCGACACAAGATGGGCTGGCATCGCGAAGGGCGTTGGAGTTCAAAAGATCATCGGCCGTATCCATATGGTCCAGATTCAGATAGAGAATGATTTTCTTACCTCGAGTTTTTCAGTCCTGGAAGAACAGCCGATGGATATGCTACTGGGGCTTGACATGCTGAAACGACATCAGGTAGTGCTTAGCTTGTTGGGTGAGAGTGGGTAGTAGACGATAACATTTGTTCCATTGTTATAGTGCAACATTGATCTCAAGCATAACCTACTGAAAATCGGAACGACTGGAACGGAGACGCGATTCTTGGCGGAAGGCGAACTACCGGAATGCGCCCGACTGACCGGCAGCCCCGAGGAGGAACAGAAAGCGCTGGCGGAATCCGCTCGAATAGCGGAGGAGCTTGCTCTGAAGGAAGCAGTAGCAAATAGCCAACAAGATCAAGGTTAGTTTCCGATGTTCAATCTATGACTAGCAACTGGTTTTGCTTCCGACAGTTGGCCTCGAGGTAATCGCGTAAATAATCAATTTCTATGTAATTTGCAAATTTTAAGCTCGGTCGATTTTGAAACGCCTCGTAGTACTTATCATTATTCCAATAAACATTTGCCGATGGTCATGTCATTTGAATTTCCATTAATGTGGTAGATTTACCTAGACAGTTCTTGTGGGAAGTTATATGTTCATCACCATCGAATGTAGCATTGTAGAATTTTACATGAAGTAGAACGTTACTAAATCGAAAGAGTCAGCTATTCTTATTAAGTTAAAAGTATAAAGGTTCATCAAGCTATGACATGGCCAGTGACAGCTAGCATCTACCCGGTATAATGCAATAATATAATGAATCAACAACTCAAAAGAAAACCCCAATGACCTTTTCAACTTTTTCTAAGTACCTAACTGTCCAGCTGACTAAAAGTCACCTTAAAAAAGCAATCACCTGTGTTGGTTTCGTTCATATCCGACCATTTGTAATCATTCGTGGATGCCGTTTTGATATGTATCAACCTATGTTAGGAATACCTCACGCAAAGTCATCAGGGACAAACTTTAATGACGTATACAGTTGGCCACGGAATATCCACTACTATCGTCTGAAAATAAAATTGAAATCGTATTGCGAATCTGCTGACACATTAAGTAAACCAAATAAGTGTTCAGGGATCATCTTTTATGTGAAAGCTTCCTTCATTGCCAGTTGGTCAATCTGGGGTCTCTTTGAACTAGGAAAGTCGTTTTTAGTAGATTGACATGTACGTCCAACGTCAATTCCATTTTGAAACACGCACTGTCTTTTTCGGCACCCTTTTAACTCATCCGTAAAATCATCACTTAATTTATCTCGGAATCTGGTCCTATTTCATGTGTCACCTTGGACAAAAGTGTGGCTTGTGTGCGCACTGTTCTTTTTTCTAAAATGTATTCAGTCATCTATTTCTCCGGTAGGGAAATCCCCTCGTTACATCGGATACCTACCCCACAAAAGGAGATCAACTGATTTTTCCATCGACATAGTTTGGAGATTAGCTTTCTAAATTATTTTCTATAACTCCGTTTTCAAAACTCGTGCGTAACATTGCGATCGAATGTTTCCAAATTGACGCGGATCAATAGCAAGCCCGAGCCAAGACGAACAACCATCCGGAACGATTTCGCAGCTGAAACGCCGTCGATCCCGTAAGTGTAATATCACGTGAACGATATTATTTTCAAATCGCATCCTGCTTGCAATGATATATCTCCTTTTTTTTGTCGATAATAAAACGTATAATGGAATCAACTTAATCTTTCCAGCCTCGACCAGTGGCACCAGCAGTGGAAACAACAACACCGGAAACAGCAGCAATAACTCCCCGACATCATCAGGTGGGCAACAGCAACTGCAGCAGCAGCAGCCACAGCAACCACCGGCCGAGGATGTCCCATTGGTACTGCTTCCAACCGATCGGTTCTCCGAAATGGACGTCGTCGAACTGGAATCTATGGGTTTCAGCCGGCAGATGGTCATCACCGAACTAAGGGCTGCGAACGGCGACAAAACCAAGGCCACATCTGGATTGTTTGCTAAACTAGGATAAGAAGGAGAGGAAAAGTACTGCGAATTTAATTTCCCAACTTTCATACTAATAACGGTCATTTGCTTTCGTTTTCGACCCTTCGAATCACATCACACCGCATGGCGTTTGCCACTTGCTGCTGCCGTTGGTGGATGTGAATGGCTAACATTTTTTTCTGTTTATCGACATAAGGTGCATTTGTTTATTTTTAGCATATAAGTGAGTGAACAATCCGTTTTCTTCGCCGAAAAGAAAATTACTAATTTTAGCTCACGAAAGATTTCTCTTTTTTTCCTACGCACTTTAAAAAATGGATAGGCAATATTGGTCTATAAGTTGACATTTTTTATTATTAAGAATCAACGGATAGTAAGTGAAGGTAAAAACATATGAAAATGAAAACAGATTATTTACAATGAAACGGAAAAGGAAGTGTTGAAGAAGGTCGTACGATATTGCACTGACATAATAAGATGGTGACTTAAGAAATAAAGGCATTACATTTGAATAAATTATAAACTGCAGACGGTTTTTTTAATTCTAGAGAACAGTTCACCAACAATCGTTGGTAATATTACAATTTATCACAAAGTACCGTTACTGAAAATCATGCTACTCATTTACAATGCTGTCATGTCCACAGTTTGACCAACTATTTCCTGTTCGACCACAAACTGTATCATCGGCTGGGGCTGGTCGTCGGTAATATCACCCTGCTTCAGATGGACTTTCTGGTGGTTCTGGAATTGAAAAGTTTGTTTCAGTAATTTTTCAGCCCTCTCAAGACTAGCAATTCACTACCTTTAAGCTCTGCATGGAGGCAAACACCTTGCCACAGGAAGGACACATGTGGTAGTACCGATCGCCATGCTCACTCTTCAGATGTTCGGTAAGCTCATCGGTGGTGGAATACTTTTGCTGGCAGATTGTACAAACGTGCGTTTTGTCGTTTGAGTGTTTTCTGGTTTTGTGAATTGTAAGTGTTTCCTGGCGCGAGAACCGCTTGCTGCACAGATCACACGCGTACGGACGCTCGCCACTGTGCGAGCGAAGATGCACCGTGAGAGCGTTTGAGGCGGCGAATTGTTTCCCTGAAAGGAATCGAGGAGAAATTTGTTCAACTATTCAGAAGTTTATGATAGAAAAATATCGATATTTGGACGTTTATTTGTACTGCACTGGCAATTTTATGTTTCTTAAAGAATTCGCGTTTACTGTTCCACATTGCCTTGGAAGCTGTTATTCGAAAGGCGGTAATAAAGGGTGTCCCACATCAAATTGCATCACGGAAAAAACGCTGTAGAAAATTACCTAACCTAATTACCTAAATTCAGACAATAAAATATAACCCATTAGTAAGCTTTTGGCATATTTATTTCATTCAACTTCAATACCATATCCGTACGCTCGCACCTTACGCTTAACTCCACTCATAAGGTTCTGTACAACATGTGGCTGCAGCTTCATCTGTACGGAAACCCACTTTTTCTTCATGTCTTCCTCAGATTTGACCTCCTTGGGATGCTTCCGTGAAGCCTGCTTCATAATAGCCCGGTATTTTTCGATGGGCCTTAGTTTATGTGCGTTGAGGGGGGGGGGGGGGGGGGGGGCATGAACCAGCATGGACCAGCTATGGCAAATCATGCACGAATATGGATTTCCGGAAAAACTGACGCGGTTGATCAAAGCAACGATGGATCGAGTGATGTGTGTCGTCCGAGTATCAGGGACGCTCTAGAGTCCCTTCGAATCTCGGAGAGGGTTACGGCAAGGTGATGGATTGTCGTGTTTGTTGTCTAACATTGCATTGGAGGGTGTGATTCGAAGAGCTGGGATAGACACGAGTGGCACGATCTTCAGGAAGTCTGTCCAATTATTTGGCTTCGCCGACGACGTTGATATCTTAGCACGTAACTTTCCACACGACGGAGACGCGAAAACTCCTTAGGAGATCTCCCCAGTACAGTGCCGGTAGCTCACGAACGCGCACACCGCCTGACTCGTGGGCCGCCCACCAGCCAAATCATGTATTACGGGCAAACTTCGAAACAAGTTTCGACTCCCCTCACTCCCTCCGGAACATCAAACTTGTGCGTCCGGCGATGAACAGTAATCGTCGGAAGCTGCCGGAAGTTCGCCTTGTCGTAAGTCTCATTATACATGATGCGACAATGAGGTTTCGTCTGCATCTGGGTGTACAGAAGAAGAGCGCGCAACGAGCAAGGTGGATCGACAAGAGAAGCGACCTGGACCCCCGCGAAGCGAGCGGGGGGGAAACCGAACAAAGACAGCTAGACCGCCAAAAACGAACGAGAAGGAGACGGGTAGGAGCGGGGAGATGGAGTAGTTAAATGGTGGTGGGATGGTGGTGATCAGCAAATATATTGATGAACGTGAACACAAATGTGTATCGCGGTTATGGCCGGAGGAAGATCGAGCCACACAAAGCGAAGAAAAAAATAGCGCGGGACGGACGGGAACGAGAGAGAGAGGGAGAGGAACGGGAACCGCGCCAAAAGGAGAGCAAGCACAAAAAAAAAAACAGGCCGCCCCAGCAGCGGGGGGGGGGGGGGGAATACAACAACCCGACAACAAAAAAGGAAAAAACGACCAAAAAAAAAAACACAAAGGAAGAAAAAACAAAGAGAAAGAAAATATTATCAAATGACACAATATAAATATAAAAGTTTCCGGGCCCGTGAATTTCCCACCTATTTTGCCGTACGTCACGATTTGGAGCCTTCTGCAATTTGTACGTATGCAGTCCCTCCCGGTCCTTGGTCTGACTTGGACGGATTCAACTTTTTGGCCACATCCCTGACCGAAGCATTGGTCCGCTTAAACGCATTGACGGCACGCTTGTGATGCTGATCACTTATAGAACATCCATTCTCATTGCATTTCTCCTTCCGTTCGATGCTCAGAGTTTCGTAGTAACGTTTAATCACACGACTCGCCGTTGACTGCACGATTCCGAGTTGTTTTCCGATGTCCCGATGAGAGAATTGAGGATTTTCCAGGTGCTTGCGCAAAATCAATTCGCGACGTTACTCTTCGGGTGACGCCATTTTTTCCGATTTTCGAAAAACTGACAGCGATAAAACTACAACAACAAAAACACTCTAAACTACTTCTACCCAAATTTTCGAGAGAAAATTCTCAATGGGTAATTTTCTACAGCGTTTTTTCCGTGATGCAATTTAATGTGGGACCCTTTTAGATACGAGTGATACAACTTTCAGAAAGTCAGTTCAACTTTTTGGCTTTGTCGACATGGCAGAATCGTTAATAAGATTTGAGAACGAAACAATTAGGATTGGACTCATCTGTAATGCGATGAAAACAACGTACATGAAAGAAAGAGGTTCACGAGAAGGCAATGGATGTTGTTTTCCAACAAGATGTAGCCCCGTATCATAACTCTAGAAAGCCTCAAGCATAGTCAGGGATAAGGTGCGACTCAAATATCTTTGAGTGCAGCACGCGCCGCTACGAGGCAGCACATTAAATTTCAATGAGACGGGTAAGTGCTGTCTGTTCACCCGTGCACCCTTGTTTTGCCGTGCGCTCAAAGCCGCACATCTCATTTTGAATTTGCTCTCGTCTCGTTGGGCATTAACGATTGCACTCTCTCTTGTCGTCTCTGTGCAAACACAAGTGCGAAAAACAGACACGGCGGCACTCTAGATTGGACCTGCACAAATTTGTGTTTACTTCACATGTTTTCATAATGTTTTGTGCCATAAACTACAGGTCCCAATTATGTACGTAGAATCGAGCATTTTAATAGACAACTGACAAACCGATAATTTAATTTACCATCCATGAGTAACAATGAAAATGATCAACCATGTGTAATGTAATGATATGCGAGTAATGTAATGATTACCAAGGCTTTTTCGCACTGTCGGAGTCCTTATTTTACGAAGTTATGCACTCAGTTCCGCTACCGCCTGGAGAAGGTAATTGAAAATAGATGAATATAGATGATGAAGCGCGCGCTTGCTCCGGTCCACTCGGTCGCTCTGCCGATTTTTTTCGGCCTTTCCTCGTTGAGCACAATTTTAAAGTCAGTTATTGCAATCTATTTTTACAACATTTTTGTTATTTCATTTAGTCTACAAGCAATTTAGATTTTTCATGCCTGATCTAAGAAAACTTTGTAAAGTATTTCCAGAATATCAAACGAGTATTATTCATTAAAACGAGAATTCCGTGCGTTTATATTAGAATTTTGCGGAATTAATAAACTTATACTATGTTTTAATCGCGAATGTCTTGAGGATCAAAATGAAAAATTGAATGAAAAATGCTGAGCTTCCTTATGGGTCTGTTTAATGGAGCTCGAACTAACTCCGAGTAGCATGCTAACTCTTAAAGTGATGCTATCGCAGATGACGATTTTGTTGAGAGTATTGCTCTGTTGCTATCATCTAGACCAAAACGAGTCTAACATGATGTTTGTTTTAATTTTTTTTTACTTTTTCTACTACTATTTTATTGATGTCAACTACCGAAACTGGAAATAAATAATTAATGCTAACTGTGGTTTTTTCCCCTTATAGGGTTTCCCCCAATTTAATGGCTGACTGAAGATTTAAAGAATGTTTCTTTTTGTGGTTTTGGTTTTGTGGTGGTATATTTTTTGGCCTTTTGTGTTTGGGGTTTTGTTTCTTCCGGGGTCTACGTTTGGTTTTTTGTTTTGTGTGTTTTGTGGGGGGGAGGGGCGGGGGGGTGGGGGGAGAGAGATTTTGGCGGGTGTGCTCGGCTGGTGTGGTGGGCTGGGGTGGGGTTTTTTTTTTTTTTTTTTTTTGAGGGTATCTAGCTGGAGCTGCGTGACAGCTTGGTTGTCAAGACTAGACCCTTTCCCAACGTCACCTCTACTACGACCAATACCTTAGAAGCAATAGCCTATGTTGGCCGCTTGAGCACTAGTTGAAGTAATTAGTATTGGACCGTAGTATTTTTCAAAATTTCAGTTTCAATTTTCTCACGATGTTGTTTTGTTATGCAGTCGTAAAATGGAAGCTCAAATTAATACCCTATCCTAGATGTCACGAGCTTTGTTCCGGGGCAAAGTGCCGTCTAAGTTAACAGCCCCTAGTCCTGCAGTCATCAGCAGGCCGTATGCAGTAGTAACTAGATTTCAAAAAGACATGTAAATTGCCAAACAATAATTCTTAGGGACGACATTCAGGCCATTGATGTAGTCTATGTTGACAACTAGTAGTACTGAAGTCAACCCCAAGAAGTATTGCAACAAGAGTATGCATAATATTTATTATTCATACAGCTAATGATATTTCTAGACAACCCTCAATTTAATGGTGAGCCTATGTTAGCTATCTACAGCACTGCAATATCTTCTAATAATAACCCTAAAAATTTGAATTAGTATGTAATGAGCTTTCATTTTAAAGTGTGTTATAAGGGTCAGTCAGTCAGGTTGTCTAATGCTAATGGCGTTCATTTTACAGCCCCGAGCTATTTAGTTTGGAATGGAACCGAAAACGGAATCGAAATGGAATTGAAATGGAACTACCGTGATTAAAACATACCCCCCCCCCCCCCCCCTTCTAAAGTAAGTCAAATACTAAACCCTCATTGAGCGGACCCTCAGCACTGTTGCTGAAATAAACTGCAAGGAAAAGTTTAATCTACTGCTCGTGCTTCCTAAGCGGGCCCTCCGCGTCCTATCTCTAATATACATGCTTGTCATCGTCAGTCTAAAGTAACACTTTTCGGTGGCTATGTGCTTCATTTCGAACCGTCAGATATTTACCATAATCAAAACATTCACCCTTTTCGAAAATTTGCAATTACTTTCACTTATTATACCATGAGCAAACCAGGTATTTGGGTTATTCATTCCATAAAACAAATGGATAAACAACAACATAAGTTGCCACGAAAATGAAAAGTGTACTTTTAGTCGTTTCCCTTTGATTGAAAGTAAGAAGTCTAAGAGTGAATTGCGCCAGTATCACACCTGATGTTAGTGCCTTTATATAAACGCTCTACGACGTGGCAGTGAAATAAATGTGCAGAATATGTGATACTTTCACTACTGGTCAAATTCTTGGTCTCACATGCATGTTTATAGCATGAGATAAGCCCTCTCACCATCGACAAGGTGAAAAATTTGACCCGCGAGAGGGCTTTACTTTAAACACTTATTCTTGAGCAGAAATTGAAATGGAATCGAAATTACACTGAAATGGAACCGAAACGGAATCGAAATTAAATTGAAATGGATGCAAAACGGATTCGAAACGGAACCGGAATAGATCCGAAATGGAATTGTAATGGAATTGAAATGGAATCGAAACGAAACCAAAGCGGACCCGAAATAGAACCGAAATGGAGACGAAACGGAATCGAAACGAAACCGATATGGAGCTGAACCAGAAGTGAAATGGAACTACTGTGATTAACACCCCTCTTCTATAGTTAGTCAAACACTAGACCCTCACTGAGCGGACCCTCCGCATTGTTGCTAAAATAAACTACTTGGAAAGGTTAAATCTACTACTCGTGTTTCCTAAGCGGGCCCTCCGCGTCCTATCTCTAATAAACATGCTTGTCATCGTCAGTATAAAGTAACACTTTTCTGTGGCTTTGTGCTTCATTTCGAACAGTCAGATATTTACCATGATCAAAACATTCACCCTTTTCGAAAATTTTGCAATTACTTTCACTTATTACACCATGGGTAAACCAGGCATTTTGGTTATTCATTCCATGAAACAAATGGATAAACAACAACATAAGTTGCCACGAAAATGAAAAGTGTACTTTTAGTCGTTTCCCTTTGATTGAAAGTAAAAAGTCTAAGAGTGAATTGCGGCCAGTATCACACCTGATGTTAGTGCCTTTATATAAACGTTCTACGACGTGGCAGTGAAATAAATGTGCAGAATATGTGATACTTTCACTATTGGTCAAATTCTTGGTCTCACATGCATGTTTATAGCATGAGATAAGCCCTCTCACCATCGACAAGGTGACAAATTTGACCCGTTATCGCAATTTGGATAGGGGCAGGTGAAGAGTTTTCTCTTCGTGTGATGCTTCATATGCTTCGACAGGGAAGTGGCCCATTTGAAACGTTTGCCGCAAACCGAACAGAGGTTTGGTTTACCAACTACATTTCTCAGCTCGCCTGTGTGCTTCCGGTTGTGCTTGGTTAGGTTGGAACTTTCCGCGAAAGACATACCACAAACTTTGCAGACGTGCGGTTTATCGACCAGATGAGTACGAGAATGGCGCTGTAGAATTTGAAAAAATGAACCTCAAAATAAAAATCTTAATTTGAGAACTTCAATTTTCTTTACCCTTAGTTTACTGGAATCTGCAAATCGTTTGCTGCAAACCGTACATTCAAATTGTAGTGAAATGGAAGTATCGTACGAGGGTGGCGCAATTTCCAAGCTACCCGATGTTGTGACTTCCTCAGAAATATTTGATAGCTTTGCATCCCGCATGCTGTTCTTGGGAGCTGAACAAAAGGAACTATTTTTCTGAAACGAGATGGAATTCATTCTCTGTAATGCCTGAACAAAAAATACTGGGTACCTTCAGTTCAACATTGGATTTAAATTCTTTCTGATAATCCTCACACTTGAAAACAGTCGTTGCAAACATACGAGTTTCATCGACATCCTCAAAGGCATTTTCTTCTTCATACTCATCATTCGACTCAGTTGCGTCTAAAATGCAAATCGATTAGGTTTAAAATTGATCATACCAGATATCTTGTGCTGCATACCAATATGGTCGTCTCCGGCCATTTTCTCATTCAGAGAAATGCGTTCACATTCGAATATGTTCTGTTTTAGCTTAAAGGATGTGATCAACTTGATTTCCCCACTCTCTTCGATCACTTGACTAACAGGTTCGTGGATTTGCCGACTATTTTGATAAACTTCTGAGTTGATGGTCTCAGAAATGTTCGTTTTTGGTATTATTGGACCAAAAGAGGACATAAGCAGTCCTGGTGGTCTGCTCCCTAACTTACTTACGAGTTGCTCCTCTTCCCTACCGGTGGCACTCAATATCAAAACACACTCATTTGAGTCGCATCCATCGAACCTATACTCGATAGGCTGATCTTGCGAATCCAGAGAAATAAACTGTATCTCTTCTTCGCGATTATCGGCTTCTTCCAATTCGATCACCTCCTTGTGTTGTTGCTGATGATGCAGCAACAGTGTCTTGGTCAGATAATCCTTCAGGGTAGCATCGGTTTTCTCGCACTGTTGCTTGAAGGTAAAGGCACGGCTAACCTGCAGCACGCACTGCACACACATCTGAGCCGGATAACCGTCACCTAGCGATACCTGCATACCGGATGCAGTTTGTGATGTTATGCAACGAACTTCGCGATATACAAACCTACTTACCGTAACATTTGCCACGGTCATCAACATCGCATCCAGGCTGGATCCAAACAGAGGTCGCATGCGATCCTTTTTGGTCATACAGCTACGGCAGATTTCTTCAAAGTTTAAATGTTCCGGAGATGGATTCATTATGATGCATCAAGGCACGCATAAATTTACTGTTTAATCTATGCAATTTTTTTTGCTGATAAGAGAAAAAGACGTTTGCAGAATGCTGCTGTACAAAATCAATGTTGGTAAACATTAATTTCAAAACAACGTTAAAAAAATATCGTAAACAAACATTCTGTAACGCTCAATCGTGCCAAAACAGAAATATACCATTAATCATTAGAGTATATGTTATCTACTTGATTGTAATCGCTAGTTTTCTAGATTGGGGCGATATACGCAGAGAAACAAAAGGGAATTGATGTTTGTAATATTGCAAGTACGCCAATTTCAAACCGGAATTTCAAAACAACGTTAAAAAAATATCGAGAAACATTTGAGAACGGTCTAAGGCCAAAACAGAAATGATATTTAATTAATTTAATTAATTTAATTAACAGAGTATTTTACAAGACGTTTCTGATTAGCTGATTTTGACATTCCCTAATAAAACTCACAATAAAAATATGATAAAGCCGATTGTAACACTACACCCGAATAAAAATAACCATGCAATTATAATACAATAATATAAAATCACATTAAAATCTACTTCCGACCATGAATCTTATTGTTCATTTATCAGATAAATACACACCAAATTTCCAAAATTATGTTCGGTGCTGTTTTTGCTGAATTCGATCTGTAAATCAGAAATTTCACCAAAATTTTTGTAAAATATAACACTTTACTTTTCTAGGAATCAAAAATACGGAGAAAACTACCGAAAATTGTGAAAACCATTTACTGATCGAAACTGTAAATTACTGCAGTTCCGCAACACTGTAAAAACAAATTACGAATGTACTGTAAATTTAATCTTTTGCAAAATAAACTGCATAGAAGTACCGAACAGATTGTAAATTTATTCCATACTGTCAAACTCGACGTTATCCCGCCATTTCAAAGTTGAATGTTGGCCAGTTCTGTTAAGTTTTATGGTGCAGCAAAAAGGAAGTGCCGTAAAGGGAGGAAATATTGGACAAAATTGGAGTCCTTGATGAAGGAACAAAGAATCTTTTCCGTATGTTAAGTTAAAATGTATTTTACATAAATAAATAAAAACCAATACTAGATCCGTGTTTACGGAAATTAGTGTATCTAGACTATAGGAATTTGTTTACCTGGTATGTTTGTATAAATAATTCAATATTAATAGCACTAAATTTAATCAAAACTTGAATAAGCTAGATTTAGGTTTTATGAGAGATTAATAATAGAAATAATAAAGAACTTCTGACATGCTCAACTATTCAGGAAAACTGTCAAATTCACGCAAACGCATCCACAACGTATCAATTGTGGGCCAGCGTTTATATTCAGCCTTTTCTCGCTGATTGCATGATGATTGCTGTCACGCTATGTTTGTGTTGATCATATTTCAGGGTGTCGGATAATGATTCGGGGGTTTCTGTGTCAGTCTTTATCTGTCAAAACTACAATCGAAAATTTATGCTCATTGGCAACCATAGAATTTTGATTCACCCACACTTGTGCATCATCTGAATCACATAAGTGCAAGCAAGAGGGAATCAAAACAGTGAGAAAACAAACAATCGATTCGTGTAAGTGGTGCCACCCAGGAAACCAATAAAGTAGTTCCAAAGCGTGTTAACTGCAGCCTATCAAGCAATTAAGTCGCCTTAAATGCAACATAAATGCCGCTTTTGGTCCAATATACGGCTGCTTTACTGCACTGCTATGATAATGCTTCATTAATGCTATTTTGCATTCGAAATGGTTTTTACAGGCTACAAGCATTTAAATAGCATTTGAAATTCAACTTTACAACAGATAGCATTCAAGATGCTGATATAATGCTAATATAATGCTTGTTTCATCTGAAATGCAGATTTAGGTTTGATTTACTGCATATGCTAATGCTTATTGGTTACATGGGCAGAAATTAATTTATCTTAAATGTGGTGGCGAGGATTTTGAAGTGTCTAGCAGTGGGTTTCTGAGAGTGTTAACACATGATGACCGAGTGATTTACCCCCTGGAATCAGGGCTGGCAAATGTCAATTTAATTGAAAAATCTCATACGATGTTTACAGAACTATACCTGATAATCCCCTTGGGTGAGGAAATGATGAGAATTCTTCAAAAAATCATCCATTTTTGCGACATGATAGATCGTGGTTGTGCTTTGATTATTGCAATTACAAGCACGTTTATTGACATTATTGTTACATTTGCATATCTTAAAATACAGGTGTCACTCTATACATGTGTCACACAATTTTCACGAACAAACTTTTTTCTGTACTCTATGCCATAAAGTTGGTATATAATCCAGACCGAGTGCAGACAATAAAAAGCCTTTCAATGACAATATGGCATATATTAACAATATGTGTTAATGTAGAGGTTGTATGGTGAAAATGAGATTAAACTATTCGTCAACAATAACATAAAATGTGATAACATATCTTACATTCGAAATATAGTTTTGACTATATAGCAAATTGTTTTTCGTTTTGCGAGAAGCCTGACTTATGAATGCATTTGGTTTTACACGACGTTGTTCTTGTACGCCTTTAAGCTTTCCTGTTTACAAGTGTTGATATATACTAGTGGTCAAGCCACTGGACCTATAAATTTCACGATCAAGGTTCGAGTCCAGGTTGCGCCATATTTTTATTTTTTAAACTTCATTATATTACATAAGGCAAATTTATGAAATTCATTCTGATTTCTTGTGGCAAATATATTATAATGCTGTTATGCCAAATAAACAAACCACTTCTGTGCGGTTCACTGTAATCGAGATTTTGACCGTTATTTCCGAACGATTATTCACGAATCGGCAACCTGAATTCGCAGACAGATCCCCCGGATATAGCTGCACAAAATGCGGCCTCCAAACTGTCGCAAGTGGCCACCCGGAGCCAATTGAAGTCAAGGCAGAAACGCGGACTTGAGGCAGATCATAACCCCAACAACTCTAATCTCCAACCACCTCGCTCGAAGAGCCCATACATGGACGATCGGTCGACATCACCCGAGTAACACATCTTCATTGTTTTATGTGAGAGTTTAATAACAAGATAAAAAGTTAGTATAAAATGGGGCAACAACTTTAGCATCGGCTGAACTACGCTCCAATTGCAGCAGCGGTAGCAGTACTTTGCAGCATGGAATCAATGTCGCAGTGAGCAACCAGTTCGAGTTGCTCCAAAATGAAGAAGACGACGAAATGCCAATCCGAACCCAACCATAACAATCGAGTCGTCCAAGGAAGGAAAAAAGGTTCGAGTTCCTCCTATTTCGATTACCAACCAAACAACAAAGGTTCGCGAGCTGATGGTGACGATCAAAGTAGCACAGACCGACTACAATATGAAGGCGACCAAGACCGGAGTTCAACTTCTGTGTACACGAGAGGAGGTCTTTCACAACGCCGTAAACGCACTGAAGGAATTGAACATACAGTTTTACACCTACACGCTCGCTGCTGAGCAGCCGGTGAAAATAATATTGTCGGGCCTAACGGTGTACGAAATTACCGAATTTAAGACGGAGTCAATGGCTCACGGAGTAATTACAACAGAAGTGAAACTGTTTTCCCGCTTCAATTTAGAAGAAAGTGCCTTGTACCTACTCTACTTCGTGAAAGGAGCAGTAAAATTATCGGAGTTGCGAAAAATCAAAGCCCTCTTCAACACCGTAGTGAAATGGCGTTACTTTGATCGAAAACCCACAGATGCTGTCCAATGTCACCGTTGCCAGCGATTTGGACATGGAATGCGAAACTACAATCTGCTCCCACTATGCGTCAAATGCGGCGACAAGCATCTTTGTAGCGACAAAAACGCGACCCGTGGGTCGATTAAATGTGCAAATTGCAGTGGTCAGCACACTGCCAACTATCGCGGCTGCCCCAACCGCAAGATATACATTGAGAAATTGGAGAAAATGAAAGCCGACCGCCGGCAGCAAGTACCTTCCCCTCTTCGCGTCCCGCTCAGATTCGAATCAACATTTCCACCACCCCCTCGGCGGTGGGTTCATACGCACATACGCTGCAAGGTCATGTGAACAACAACAAAGACTTATTCTCCATGTCGGAATTTCTTGCTCTGGCGAGAGAAATGTTTGACCGTCTGGTGAAAAGTCAAACAAAACAGCAACAACTTCTAGCTCTCTTCGAGCTAACGAAAGTATGTCTATAATGTGTAGTTTAGAATACTTGCGTCTCGCTTATTAGAACGGTCGGTCCGTTCACAGCAAGAAACTAGAATTTTTCGATTTTTTGGAACGCCACAATATAGACATAGGAATCGTCACTGAAACCTGGCTCCAACAAAAGCATGGATTTTTTCACCCAAATTTTTCATGTGTTCATCTGGACCGTGTTTCTACTGATGCTGAAAGAGGAGGAGGTGTCCTGATTGCGGTTCGGAAGGGAATCAAGCTTTCCCAACTCAGTATATCAACCAAGGTCATCGAAAGTGTTGACATAAATAATCCCCACGACGAACGGGGATCTGCACATCATCGGAGCCTATTTTCCCGGGTCGAGAAGGCGAACGATTTGGACACACTTTCGTCGCAATATCTGCACGCTCACTAGACGAGCGGAACCTTTTTTCGTAGTTGGGGACCTTAACGCCCGTCACCGCAATTGGAACTGCTCGAAGGCTAACAAGGCTGGAATATTACTGTGTCAGGAAGCAGCTACTTGAAACTTTTTCTTCCACTTCCCTGACTCCTTCACTTTCAAGCCTGCCGGTCGTGGTCGTCTATCTACGTTGAATCTGACTCTCTAACAACACGCTGAACATGACAAAGCCAATTAGTTTGAACGAACTGTCATCGGACCATCTCCCGGTTACGTTTAACGTTAGCTTCTCAGCCCCAACCGTTCGAATGACACCAAAAGTCCGATGCTACGCCCGTGCCAACTGGCCTCGCTTTCAACGTGAAATCCACTCCAAGTTGAACTTCATAGACCCAGTAGTCGTTGGTCTGAATAACGAAGCAGAGATTGACGCTGCAATAGAGCTTCTGTCTACAACTATAACGGATGCTGAGTCTGTGCAACTATTCCTGAAAGCAGCCGCAGATTGATCGCATTGCGTAATAAACGTCGCCGGCAGTGGTAAAGAACTAGAGATCCCTTATATCAGGACGTAGTAACGTCACTGAATCGGAGGATACGAGAGGAGTGTGACCAAGCCAAATTTAGCAAATTTAAGAAAACACAGCGTACGCTGAACGACGATTGAGACACACTCTGGAGAATCACCAAGGCACTGCGAAAATCCACGAAATATAGCCCACCTTTGCGACAAGGAGACAACATTATCGCTTCCCCGGTTGAAAAAGCACAGCTATTCGCCACGAGTTTCGCACGAGCACACTCAAATCAGATGGCAGACGATGCACATACTGTTGCTGCCGGAAACGATTCTATCGCACACATCGACCACACTCAACTATCTGGTACTCACCCATGGCTGGTTCACCCAAAGGAAGTGGCTCAGGTCATTAGAAGACTTAAATCCAGAAAATCCCCTGGTCAAGACAACATCCGGAACTGTGTCCTAAAGAAATTGCCTCGAAAAGCTCATATATTCATCGCCAAAATCTTCTCCAGTTGGAAACATGCAGTTATGACTGCCATCCCGAAGCCAAACAAAGATTCAACGGACCCGTCTAACTATAGACCAATAAGTCTGTTACCCACTTTTAGCAAACTATTAGAGCGAATAATCCTAAAGCGAATCCAGCAGCACCTGGAAAACTCAAGGATTATTCCTGATGTGCAGTTTGGATTCAAAACAGGGCACTCTACCAACCACCAACTTGTTTGCCTTGTAAAGGATATACGTACCAATTTTTCACAAAGCATATCGTCTGGCATGGTGCTATTGGATGTAGAGAATGCATACGACTCAGTATGGCAGGAGGCAATCCTGCATAAAATGTTACTGGGGAACTTTCCCCTAAAATCATCCGCTCTTTCCTGCTAAATCGCTCCTATCATGTGTCAGTCGATGGATGCCTGTCAAATCGGCACCTAATACCATTCGGTGTCCCGCAAGGTGCTGTTCTAAGTCCCACGCTTTACAACATCTTCACCGCTGACCTAGTGATGCTCGATGATGTGCGATACTTTCTCTTCGCTGACGATACTGGATTTGTCGCATCGGATTCTGATCCAGTCATTGTGACCACCAGGCTGCAAGCGGCCCAAAACGCCATTGAAATCTTCCAGAAAAAGTGGAAAATAAAGACCAACGCTAACAAGTCGCAAGCAGTCTTTTTCGCACGCAAACGAACCCTACAAAAACTTCCGCAAAACGAGATCTCTGTGTGGGGACGGCAAATTCCGTGGTCGGATGCTGCTAGATACCTAGGGCTTACTCTCGACCGCAAACTTACATTTGCCACCCACATCAAGCACACTTTGAACAGGTGCGATAAGCTCACAAGGATGCTCTACCCGCTCATCAACCGGCGCTCACACTTGGACATCAACTCAAAAATGTTGCTGTACAAGACGGTGTTCAAGCCATCAATGACCTACGGTTTCCCTGCGTGGTACGATGGTGCTTCCACCCACAAGAAAAAGCTGCAGGTGAAGCAGAACCGAATTCTCAAGATGATGCTCAACCTGGATCCTCTGCACCCAACTGACAACGTCCACAGAATTGCAAAGCTGGAAAAGATCGCCGATTGGTTCCAACGTTTTCTTCCAAAGTTCTGGAAGGGATGTGCTACCTCAGCAAACCCTCTGCTGCTTAGACTGTGATAATGGAATAAGCAAATGTTTTAAATTAACTTTCCTTTAACTATCCTTTTCCTTTGTTCAAGTTCGAGGTTTTTTTTAAAATTTTCCCATCAATCGCCCAATCGTTTCTCAAACAATATGTACCAGTAATTCGTTTTTTCTTGGTCAAAATAGCTGCTGAAAGGTACCCCATATCTCGCCTCAGGACAATTATTGTTCATTTTAATTGCTAAAATAATGCGAAATAAAACTAAACTAAACTAAATATATTATAATCATTGCAATCTTACACTCAGCCAAATAATTTCAAGAATATGGACACATTCACTCAGGCAAACGAACGAAGATTCATGGTCGGAAATAGATTTTTATGTGATTTTATATTCTTTTATTGTATTTTTTATCCGGGTTTCCATTATTTTTTCTAGAAAAAAAGACATAAATCGATAGGCAACATTACCTTAAGTGTGACAAAAATTGGTTGGTCGGTGGTTTGTTTTTAGCGTACATAGTTTTTACCACATGGGTTCCAAATGGGTGTCACAAAGCTTGAAATGTCAAATTTACAGTTTTCATGCAAAACATTCTGATGTCATCTTCTCTTGTGTTGTTTTTGGAGTTAAATTCATGTTACTTTCTGCAAACAGTTGTTAAAATTAAGTTAAAACTTGATTCTTACTGCTTCAAGTGGTTTTAGTCTCGGGTACCGCAAGATGCCTCTTTTCGATTCGGTACTTCAGGAAAAGCCGGCCATCGTGCTGGAAATGGGATATGCATTCACCAAGTAAGTTTTACATTTTTCGATAGGTGAAATGTTTAGAAAGCGACTAGGAAATAATTTACTTTTACCAGATTGGGTTTTGCCGGTGAACCCCACCCCCGAAGCATCATTCCGTCGGAGGTGTTGGATCACAAAGCAAAGAGTGCCAGCCAAACGACACCGAATAAGAAACTTTTCGACTATGCCAGTGAAGCGGAACTGTACGATCAGATAGTGGAGTTTCTGAAGACCATATTTTTCAAGTACGTGCTGGTCAGTCCCAAAGAACGGAAGGTGGTGCTAGTAGAATCGGTCCTGTGTCCCACGTTGATACGGGAAAATTTGGCTAAAGCCCTGTTCTGCCACTTCGACGTGTCATCAATATTCTACGTCCCGACGCATTTGGTCGTTTTGGCCACGTTAGCGGTGGATACAGCGCTGGTGGTCGATATTGGATACAAGGAGGCGGCCGTAGTACCTGTGTATAGTGGTGTTCAGGCTGTATTTGCTTGGGAAGCTCAACCGTTGGCAGCAGAAGCTGTGCATGAGCAGATCAAAGGGGAGTTGATTCTGAACGGTGTTGAGGAACATTTGCTGACGGACTATGTCGTTGAAGACATTAAAGTTCGAACGTGCTTCGTAACCACAAAGGAACGGGCTGCAAAGTGGCGATCAGATGGAAATTTCCAAGCTTGTCCCGACGTGGAATACCCAATCAAAGGTGACGAACTTATTAAGATTTCCGGAGTTCTGAGGGAGACTGCTTTCGAAGTATTGTTTCCCGAGGACAATGATCACCTCAATTTGGCAAATATAATCCTGAACTCGATTTTGAAGTGTCCAAAGGACATGCGAAAGGCATTAGCGGAAAATATCGTTCTTATCGGTGGCTCAACCATGGTTCTTGGATTAGCAGCACGACTTAAAGCAGAGTTGATGGCTTTGCTTCAGTCCGAACAGTACAAAGATAAGCTATTTCTTAAGACATTCAAGTTCCACAAACCACCATCGAAGGCGAATTTCACAGCGTGGCTTGGAGGGTCCATCTACGGAGCAACGGATTTAGTACTGTCAAAGTCAATCGCTCGGGAAGCGTACAGTAAAAGCCAACAGCTGCCGGACTTTACCAACTACGACGAAACGCGGTCGCATGGAAGAATCTAGCAGCGACGAAGAATGCTGAGGAGATAAACGTTTTCAAATATCCATTATCAATATATAAAACTTAATATACAATTATTGTATGACGCACACTTGAATTAATAAATTATTGATTATCACTCACTGAATTCGGGTTAATTTCTTTCCGACATTTGGACAAACGATTTAAACATTCCACTTAAGCGTTTTTATTTAGTTCCGCTAAATTTGGATAACCGTCAATTTGTTTTATTTCTAGCCAGTGTCTCTGTGGGTGCTTTTCTCAGCAGCAATGTCAAGCGGTAGAAATAAAATGGTACAACTAGGAACGCACACGAGGATATGGGAGAAGCTTTCCAACTAAGAATGATTTAAAGTTGGGTGGCTGTTGGTTTTTCTTCTACTCAAATCTTTGTCGGCGGAATTGCCGGAATGTTTCCTTACGTTGGATTCAAACCTTGTTGGAAGTTGAGCTGCTGTTGTTTTTTGATTTCATCTTGCATTTCCATAGCCATTTGTTTGTACTTTTCTGCTTTCTTCTCATCCTTTGCCGTTCCATCACCTTTGGCGTACATTTGACTAAGATTGGCACAGGCATACATATTTCGCAGCTCGCATGCCTTGTAGGCAAACTCGAAAGCTTTGTGCATATCCCTTTCCACTACGTATGCTCCGTCAGGTAGCGATGATGGACTGCTCGGTGAGGTTTTTTCCTTTTTTTCAAGCTCTTCCTTGACCTTGGCAGTGTTGAACTCATCTTTCAACACACCGGAAATGTGCATACCGGACAAATAGAAGCAGGCATTAGCATTATTCATTCCGCACGCTTTCTTCAGATACTCAAATGCCTTTGGTACGTCCCGCTTCATGTCTTTGGGAATTGATTTCGAAACCAGCAGCAGTCCAGAGTGTAAACAAGCATCGGGATCGTTGAGTTCGCATCCTTTTTCGTAGTATTGGAATGCCTTAACAGGGTCACCCTTGTCCGAGGCACGGCCCTTTCCCAGGAAACTATAATTCCCGTACTTGAGGCAACTTTTTGCATACCCATAGTCGTCACAGTTGGACCGGTAAACTTTACCTGCTTTATCGAAATCCTTTTTTATGCCCTCGAGATAATCACCGAGAAGATGACAAACTGAAACAAAAAGAATCAAAACAATAAGTGCGCCTGCAGTTCACTGACCGTCCATCCTTTAAAAGTTACTGAACGACGAACGGGGTGTGTTGTGTAATATTATGGTTTCTGTTGCCACAAATGGTGTGATGAAATTCACGCAACTAATGTTTACTTACCATCAGCTTTTTTCTCTGAATAGCAGCCGAAACGGTACTCTATTCCCAGTTTTTCCAGGTATTCCTTGACATCGGATTCATTCTTCAAATCGAAGGACATTGCGAGGCAGTGGTCACTTTTGCAGATAATGTGAAATATTTGTATAAAAATGGTGTGTTTTTTAACTGTCAATGCTGGACTCTCATCTTGTGGCACAGACCTATTCGCCAATAGATCATTGCACGATGGGGTCATCACTAGATTTGGGTTTAGGTTGTTAGGTGGGGTGATTTTGGTGTAAGTTGTGTGTCTTTTGGCTCTATATTAAGGAAAAGGAAAACTAATCTGGGTTTATTTTTTGATATTTCTGTAATAATTGGAGGAAGTGAAAAAATTTTTGTTGATTTCGTTTTGGATTTGATTTAAACACTTGGAGTGATGTGTGTGATTTTGAGTATTTTGGTTATGTTTTATGTTTTTTTTGACAGATTCAGGGAGCTTGTTTACAAGGTGTTAGAATTTGAACCGCTCAAACGAAATTTTTCACTGTCTTTTTCCAGATTCTGTACGATTAGATTCAGGACATGATGTAAAAAATAAGCACTGGTGTCTGTTTTCCGGCAATTTTACTTGAATCGTAATAAATTTAGAGCACAAAATCTCAAACCGATCTTACCGAAAACTTATTCTAAGTCCACGTAAACAAGCTCCCTGAACTGTCAAAACAGCATTGATGACGCCATCATGCAATGATCTATAGAGTGAGTGCCTACATGAAGGAATTAGGTACGGTTTCATGATCGAAAAATTTTTTGGGGGAAAGAAAAAGAAGCGCTGTGGAAAGGAGCCGGTTGAGATGGGGGGTATTTTGGGGGGGTTTGTGTATAAACACATCTGTGTGTGTAATAAAAGAGTGCATATTCTTAAAATGTATATAAGGGGAGAGAGAAGTAGTTTTCTTGGTGAGGGTGGTTAGTGGGTTTGGGCGTTTGGAAAAAAATAAACGAGAGGTTGTACAAAAGGCAATTGGGGGGGGGGGGGACTTTGGGGGGGGGGGGGGGGGGGGGGGGGTGGAAAAAGAATAATAATATCGCGTAAAGAAGTGGGAGGGGGGGGGGGTGGGGGAGGGGGGTTGTGTTATGTCTGTGAGGGGGGGGGGGGGGGGGGGGGGGGGTTCGAGAAAACGTGACGATCCATACAAAAAAATTTGAAGGTCCATACAAAAAACGTGACATGGGGGGGGGGGGGGGGGGTGGGTTACAAAAAGTCAATTTTTGTGTGACGTAATTAATGGACGTTCCGTAATGAAATCATTGGGTATAGGAACAAGTCTCCCCCGGGTGGTGCTAAGTCGATGAGCTTGGACATCAATAGAAGCAAAGTTGCCAGAAGGCACGAAATGCAACTACGGACTCTTATTTTTTTTCCAGGTCTTTCAGTCGTAGTTTTGGATGGATTAGTGTGAATTGTTTTTATATTGTGTTATTAGACTATTATACAACATAACTAAATGTATTATTCTGTAAATTTTAAATTTCAATCTAAATTTTAGTGAGCGAGATATAAGACGCTATAACCAACAATCAATATGCCACTACCGATTTGAAATTGGTTCACTGTTGTAGAACCCCTAGGTCCGACGAACACCTTGCAGTCTGCACCTTGCATACACTCTTGCGCTTTTCGGTACCTTTCGGCACTATTATCTTTGTTTTTGTTTTGATTTACTATGTTATTTTGACAGAATATTTGAGGATGTGTTGGTGTGAACTACGTTATTAGGGGCAAAATATTAAGCTTGGGACCGTTGTGTTAGTAAGGTCTGTATCCGCAATAATCCGGACACCTCAAAACATGAATAAAACAAATCTCGCATTATATTTCCGTCGTAGTTGTTTATTTCAGATTCATGGGATGTGTTTTAACAATTCGTGAAGGCAAAACATAGTTATTCGGTATTTGCATAAAATTTTTGAACTTTGCGCTTAACTCCGTCCATTATGGATTGTACAGACTCTTCAGAAATCGTAGAAGCCGTCTTTGTCCAAATTTGCTGGAAGTGTTTGATGTCTTTGATTCCTTGCTTCTTTCCAGAAAGCTTCCGCTTCATCAGAGCCCAATATCTGATCTGGGATGTTCAGTTTTTTCCTATAGAAAGCTGAATAACTTTTCCAGATTTGTTTGAGCGGGTGGTTGTTCGGCGTTGATGTTCGTTGAGAAATTATCACATTATTTAACTCTATATGGAAGCGTTTGGTACGGGAGGTCCACGCTTTCTTCCTTCCCTCGATTCGAAGTAGTAGAGCGATTTAAGATACTCTTTCTGGAAACGCTCTATTTCTTGGAGTCCTGTCTGTGGCACATGCTACGCAGTTGGCCTGGCCAGTGACAAGAAAAATGATGCATTCAAGAAGTCGTCATCTTCCAGGATGCTTTCAGGAATTGGCTGCGCTCGTGTGAGATTAGATTAGATGACCCAAAAAAATGTGGTGACCTCGTAAGGGAACGTCCATAAATTATGTCACGTAAAAAGTGACTTTTTATAACCAAAAATCACAAATAAAACAAAAAAAAAACAACGCTGAAATTGCTAACCAATGGACGAGCCAATTGATGCTCCAGTGGAGCAAACAATTCCTGAAAATTTAACGCCTGAAGTCCTAATAGTATTTGAGGTTTGTGCTCAGAAAACTTCTAAGTGATAGGGACTTGATCCCGTATGTCCTTAATTATTATTTCTTGTGGCAAATACCCGCATAATCACAAACCATTCCTGGACCATTTCCCTTATTGCTGACGACCGTTTCTGTTATTCTTACGACATTTACCCTTTTAGTTGACAACTATAAACTAACAATCTCCTATATAGTTTTAACAATATGTCAGATGGTAAAGGGCTAAATAAAAATATGCTGAATAGGCGGTTAAGTTAGGTTACCATAAAAAATGGCAATTTTCACGAACAAAATTTTCGCTGTACTATATGCCAAAAAGTTGGTATATAATCCAGACCGAGTGCAGACAATAAAAAACCTTTCAATGACAATATGGCATACATTTACAATATGTGTTAATGTAGAGGTTGTACGGTGAAAATGAGATGTAACTACTCGATAACAATAACATAAAATGTGATAATATATCTTACATTCGAAATATAGCTTTGACTATTTAGCAAATTGTTTTTCGTTATGCGGGTAGTCATAATGCAATTTCGCTGAATGTACGATACCCGAACTTATTGTCAGTGCAAACTTTAAACCGATACGTGTTACAAATAAGGTCAAATACACCGACGTTAAGCACACAACAAGCCGACCCAATCTTGATACCCGATCCAGGTTGGAACTGGATCGAAAACGAAAGTGCTATGAGATAGAGTCGTCCCTCGGCTTCTGGTGTATACATGTGTTTCGTGTGAGCGGATATATCGACAAAGATTTTTCATTAGGGCCTAACTGCCAAACGTAAACAATGGCTTTTTCCGCGAATTTTCGTCATTGAAAACTCGCCTAATCAATCCACCACGGACATTCGAAGAGGAAAAGTTCACCTATCCGATAGAATTGGAGGCTTACATGGGTAGCCTTTATGTCACGAGAAATTTAGGGAAGAAGCCTTTGTTTACGTTTGTCAGTTAGGCCCTAAAGAAAAATCTTTGTCGATATCAATATTTCAACAACAGTATCGATAGATCGCTCAATCTTAACAGGGATATTTTCATTTCAAATTCGCATTGGTAGATTCGGTGGGGGTGTGTGAGAGTGAAGCGTAATATTATTTTGGATAGGGACAGTCTGTCATTTTTTGTGTTATTTGTTATTTAATAAAATTTTCTAATTTTTATTTTAAAATTGTGGAAAAATAATAAAATTTAGTGTTTTTGGCGAAAGGGTTTTTTAAAAGGTTTTTGTGGGGCCAGACAAGAAGGCAAAACGTAAGACAATCGTGTGGTAAAGTAGGCAATTGTGGCCATTAATGGTTCGATTTGTTGCAGTGCCACGATCATCATCGACTTGATGTATTACGACCAGCTTGAGGGGTACCTAATGCGAAAGGACAACAAAATGGGAGACCTCTGCGGCATTTCCCGGATGCGGGTCAGGAAGCTGGAACAATTCGTAGCGAAGTTGAAAGAATGGGGAGCTCGATTGATTTTCATAACCAACGGTCCGTATTTTGACACCAGCGGACAAATAATCCCGGATGAGGATGATTTGAAGAGAAGTAGCAAGGATTTGCGTTATGATATGCAGTGTGCAATCATTGATGGACTTGGAAACGAGCACTATAGTCGCGTGGCCGAAAACTCTAAATTTATTCCAATCGAACGTGTCTGGACGGAATCTATAGTGAAAATTGCCCGCAAATATGGTAAGATCTTGTGGGCGTGGGATAACACTCGTCATCAGGAGATTGTCAAAACTGCGTCAATAAACGATGCCCTTGCTATCATTACGAAGAACTATGCAGTACTAATGTACAGTGGATTGGCGTTTCCTCGGTACAGGTTATGGTCATTGGTGCACTGTTCGGTAGATTCAATGACAACAGAAGAGTTCGATCCGCTAGTCATCAGGCGAACGCTGCGGCTCTCCACCAAACAGATTCGACTACTTGCGGCCCTCACGGATAGGTACTACGACACGCAGACTTTCTACAACTTTGTTGATCGAATGCGGTTTGAAACTAATAAACGATTTATATTCATGACATTGGCTACGTATGTGAAGAAGACTGCGGGTAACTTGCAGGAGCTGGACTACCTCAGGATTGCAAAGGACTTATTTGGCGAACAGAAATACATAGAGAAGTTTGATGAGTTCAAATCGGTTTGCGAGGGTTATGATATCGATAAGATTACCTTGTCCACCGAACAGAATAACGACTCGGTCAGTGTGCAGCTTAAAAGGCAGGATTCCTTCAACTACGACATCTATCACGGGATGAAGTTTACAGTTTCAATCACGTTCGTCGACTATCGTTACTGGTTCGAGCGCTATGTTGATGTCTACGAGATTTTTGTGTCTCTTTACCGGCGTATTTGCGGAGTAATTCTACAGCACAAAAAGGATACCACCTTGGTGCGGTATGTGAACATTAAACGCAGTCATCAGGATGCATATGCTACTGTAGAATTGGAACCGGAATACCCGGAAGGGCTGTATGTTCCTTCGTTGGAATTCCTCTTTTCGCTGGAGGGAAATAACAGACAAACTGTTCCGGATTTCAATATTTGTCTGTTGGAATTTATCACAGGTATGGAACTGGATCGTCACTCATTGGAGTTCTTTTGGAAGACGGATCAACGCTCAATGTTGCAGGACAGCGTAACGTTGCGGTACATGGTGCAGGTACGTTGATAGTTGGATTTGTTGTGTTCGAGTTTAATTGTTTGTTATTTATCGATCAGTTGAACATGATGGATTCCTTCGAGGCGGACATATTTTTGCTGGGAATCCACCGGTGCCTCCGCGAGACGCCGAAGACCTACGAATTGCCAGACCAATTGGATCTTCGTGCGTTCCATTTGTACTTTACCTACATAAAAATGCGCACTTTGGTAAAGCATAGCTTCTACACCGCTGGACTGGATGATTCATTTATGGTAAACATCTTTATTAGGGATTTTTCAAAACGATTCTTTTTTAAGCCTTTCCTTTAATTGCAGGATGAATGTTATCTCGATGGTATCCTATTTCAGACGATGTTCCAGCAATGGGATTTATTGGGCGAAACAGAAAAGTTCCGCGATGAAGTGACATTGTTCGAACGTTTCAAGTTGTATTGATTTCGCTTTTTAACTAATTGTTTGGTATTTCTACTGATGGAAAAAAAGTGCAGGAAATGAAGGCACAGTGATCAGTGGGTGATATATTTTTAGATTATCCCATTACTGCTTTCTATATATTGTTTGTTGTCGAATCAACAGTCGGAAAGGAAAGGACCGAGAAGGAGTACTTGTATCGAAGTGTTAGCACAAAGAACCTCGCGGCACGATAAGTTACAGTTATTTTTATTTAAATCGTTGAATTGGGTTGATACTGCCTTTTGCAGCGATATGACGCAACCTTTTTATTTTATTTTTTTTTTAAATAATTTGAAGCACTCTTCCGAATCCAACTTGCCAGAAAAAGTTGGCTTTGTTTACAATGTAAAACAAGTTCTGAATAAAGAATAAAATAGACTATCTAATTTTTCATTCAATACGTCTACATTTCGTCGAGCGTATAACGAGGGATGTCCATTTGGCATAAGGTTGTTTGGCAAAAGATCATTTGATATACCTAAGATATTTTTTTTCGAATTGTTTGGCATTTTGCGAGGGACTCGCAAAATACCCCTAACTAGAGCGTTGGACTGAAAGTACAAACAAAAATAAAAATGATGAATAACAATGAAAATTCTACACTCAAAAAAATCGACACGTTACTTCCACGTGAAACGCACGTAATTTTCGTCCACTGCCAAAACCAGTAATGAACACGTGGAATTCACGTAAGAGCTACGTGATTTCCGCGTAAATTCACATTCTACGTGAAAATCACATAAAATATACGAGATTTTCACGTACAATTCACTGGACACGTAATGTTCACCTGATTTTACTGAAGAAGATTTGGTTACGTGTTCAAGTAGAAGTTACGTGAAATTTCACGTGAAAACAACGTGTCGATTTTTTTGAGTGTATTTCTGTACTTAAGTACTCATAAGAACTGAAAAATCTAAAAAAGTATTTTCTTATTTTCGACTGTAATTAATGGAATTAAAAATTTCAACAGTGTAGCTAAAGTGTCTACAGCTAAATCGAATTATCATCATTCTCGTTACCTTCTTCTTTAGCATTTCATTGGTTTTCACAATTTGCTTATGGCTTGCTCTCAACTTAGTGTTCTAAATGCACTTCCATAGTTCTTAATTGAGAGCTTCCGATGCCAGACCATTATTGAATTAGTATGATTTTTTGGCTAATACAATCATACTCTATGCCCTGTGGGTTCAGACATTTTCCTTTACGAAAAAATCCTAGTCATCTAGGATCCATCTGACTGAGCTAAGGGAGTACCCGGCCCTCACTCTCATTACAATTTCAGGGTACATCAATCACGGTATTAAATACGTTAAGTACTATTACCTGTACTTTTAATTCAACGCACCAGTCTGGGATTTTCTGTGCCCTTGGGACGAGCATACACTCAAAAGAAAAAAAAAATTAACATAATCAGTGGAATATATCCACTAGAAATTCACTTAACTTTCATGTCATTCAAGAAGTGGAAAATGCTTTGCAATATCAGGTGAATCTTATGTGTCCAGTGAAATCTAAATGATTAGTCAAGCAGAATTTATTTTTCTAGGTGAGATTCATGTAAAAGTCACTTTTTTTTAATATTGGAAAATATCTACATGTGTTTCCAGTTGTAGCTAAGTGAAATATATTTTCAGTGTAGGTTATAGATAGAGGAGAGTAGGCAGTGTTTGTAGCAAGTTTGTATTCGAGGTTTCAGATCAGGTTCACAAGGAATGGGTTTTCTGGAGAAAATATCTTGAGACTACAATTCGAGTTGATGATTGAACTACTAATGCAGATAATATTTATTTCAGCTAGATATTTACATTACATGGTTGCTATCTAAAATACACAGCAACGAAATGATGTTGTATTTGAAATGATGTTGCATTTTCACCGATTGATTCGATTCTTCAACACCCCTCCTCAACATCATTTGGTAGAATTCCAATGGCTTCTCGTAGTTGTTGCAATTTTACAGCTCGCCGCAACAGCCCCTCGTATCGGCTACCAAAAACGGTAGCAAAAGCGCCACATCAAAACCAACGGCTGATCCGGCAAGCACAAACCGTCAAACGTAATTATGTGCAAAATTGAGACAGAATACAATCAAAACCATTTTTTGAGCTAGAAAGAGCGTTGAATTGTTAATCCTTAATTATTATCCGTTATTACTAGTAATCCTCAGAGTACTCTGAGGATTTCTAGTTATTACTAAAGCATAAAAGTATATTCTCGCGAACTGTTGTGAAATAAATAACACAGCAAGTTGAGAATAAATTGTAAGTTAAACTATTAATATTGTTCTTAAACCTATCCTTAATAAATTGAATTCTAGCTTTAAGCTAATGTAAACGCAACACCGAGTGTTTTTTTTATGCTGGAAGAACTCCAAGGAACTCTGCCACAACATTCACTGCACCCAAGGGTTTGGTGAGAAGATCCGCTTCCATCTGCTCAATAGGACAGCACCGAATGGAGACGATACCAGCTGCTGCCAAATCCTTGACGAAACAGTATTCGTTGTCGATATGTTCCGACCTTCGTGACGTCCTGCTCTACAGCTCTGGTTGTCCTCGTTGACCACAATGGGCAAAACCAGATGTTCGCCCAAACCATCTACCAATCGACGTAACCACTGCAGTTCCTGCAAGCATTCGGCTAGTGCAATGTACTCCGCTTCAGAGCTGAAAAGGGACACACACGTTTGTTTCCTGCTTCCCCAGCCAACGAGTCCGTCACCGAGCTTGAAAATATAGCCATTGTTGGACTTTCTGTTGTCAACTTCAGCAGCCCAGTCTGCGTCCACGAAACACTTTACTTGAAGGTTGCTACCACCCGTGCCGTGCCCTTTAGGTAGCGAAGCACCCGATTCGCTTCGTTCCAATCCACTGTTGTTGGTATGGTAACTCTCCGCCAAAGAATGGAATTCGATATCGCAATATCCGGGCATTTATTGACCGCGATGTACAACAAAGCTCCGACCAGACTTTGGTACTGTTGTCCATCTGCCAATGCTTCGCTATCCTCCTCCTTTTGTTGTACGAAGCTGCTGTTCATCGGAACACGAGAGACTTTGCAGTTTTCCATGTTAAAGCGGTACGAAATCTTCAGCACGTACGACTTCTGGCATAAAACGAACTTGCCGTGCTCCTTTCGAAGGTGGATTCCATCAACAATCCGCAAGTAGAGACACGGGTCAGCCGATGATCGATGAAAGGGCCATGTCCTTCAACACCGCATCAATCTGCTGGTTCCATACCCGCAGGAGGAGCCAAGAGGAGCACACGGTATTTGGATCGCCGTTCGAGTACCCCGGTGGCTGCTTCATGAATATCTCCTCCTGCAATATGGCATTGAGGTACGCGGTCTTGATATCGACGTGCTTAACGAGCATTCGCTGCTTGCTCGCTATCGTCAGTACGGCTCGGAATGTGATTTGCTTCACCACTGGTGCAAACACCTGATCGTAATCAGTACCATACTTTTGGGAGAAACCTTGTGCGACTAACCTGGCCTTGTATCGCAAAATCTGCCCAGACTCGTTTTCCTTACACATCCATTTGCAGCTAATTACGTTACGATGTTGGGGTGCCTTGGTAAGTGTCCATGTTTCGTTGTCACGAAGGGATGTCATGTCGTCGTCCATGGCCGCATTTCCATTTTTCACTTCCCTGACTCGCAATCGCTTCAGAGTACGTTCTTGGCTCTGCGCACGTGTTTACGGCCAGACCAACCACATCATTGTACCGCGCCGGTTGGACTCCGAAGTTTGCCGAAGCTGTAACATTTCGTCCTTTGGGTTGATTTCAAAGAAATTTTGGGTGAAATGACCTCAGCGTGTATTGTTTACACTGCGTGAGTTTCGTTGTGAAATGTGTCGTAGTTTCGAAAATAGAGTCGAAGGAACAGCAAGTGCGCGAGAACATTTTGCAC
The DNA here is from genome assembly GCA_024533555.2 of Aedes koreicus. Lineage (NCBI taxonomy): Eukaryota > Metazoa > Arthropoda > Insecta > Diptera > Culicidae > Aedes > Aedes koreicus. Next base: position 1,487,776 of record JAHHFK020004150.1, read on the forward strand.
ACGCACCTCGACAACCCACTTCTTTCGCACCGAGTCATTGGAAAGATGTTGAAAATTCACTAGTCTACAGTGTTTCGTGTCATAAAACGTCCCGGGGTCATCCCGTTTGGAGTGGAAGAAAAAGTGTTCCGTACTGTGTGAAGGATCACAAGCGAGTGGTTGCTGCCTTTAAACGCAAACCCAACTATTCCGTTCGGGATGTCGCAAAAAAGCTGCACTTGACCAAAAGTTTCATGCAGAAAGCCAAGACACGAATCGGGCTCGGTTCATTCAAAGTTCAAAAAGCACCAAACAGCAAAAAAAAAAAAAATATAACAAAAAAAAGAGGTAATGCTTATGACAGACATACAACGCTGACCGTTGTACGAACTGTCAAATACTTTAATCCTGTACACAAAAACACGTACTAGACTAAAGGAGTACAACCAACAATCAATATGCAACTAGCGATTTGAAATTGGTTCACTGTTGTTGAACCCCTTGGTCCGAAGTATACCTTGCAGTCTGCACCTTGCAATAATTCTTGCGCTTTTCGGTACCTTCCGGTACTAGTATCTTGGTTGTTGTTTTGATTCACTATGTTATTTTGACACAACATTTGAGAATGTGTTGGTGTGAGCTACGTTGTTAGGGGCGAATCATTAAGCTTGGGACCGAGCTTGGGACCGATGTGCTAGTACTGACTGAGCCAAGAAAAATATCGAATTTGTTCGGGACCTACTGGTCTTAGAGTTAGTCTATGGTACAACGCTGTATGTTGTATGTCTGTCCCAGGCATAATGCTTATGACAGACATACAACGCTGACCGTTGTACGAACTGTCAAATACTTTAATCCAGTACAGAAAAATGCGTACTAGACTAAAGGAGTACAACGCTGTACGTTGTATGTCTGTCCCAGGCATTAGCTGTACACACAAATGTTGACGAAACCGCACTGCTGCATCATGGGTTTTAAAAAATTTCCGGGCGGCGAGTGTGTGAGTGCGAGAAAAAGGTGGGGTGTGTGGGGTGGTCTAGGGAAAAGGCAAGGGGTAAAGTTCCACAGGATTTTTTGGTTGGGGGGGGGGTTTGGTGGTGGGGGAGAGGGGGGGTCTTGTGGTAAATACTTCTGTTAATTTTTGTAAAATAAAAGAATGATGGGTGAAAAAAACACTCTTTTCGTTTTTAAAAAAATTCTACTTTTTGTTGGGGCTCAAGGATGTTCTGGAGTGGTATTAACAAGAATGGTGTGAATTTCGTGCCGAAGGATCTTAATCCCCCAAACTCTCCAGAGTTGCGGCCAATCGAAAGATTTTGGGCTATAAGGAACACGAACCTTGTAAGCATCCTCAAGTTGTCACTACAGAACAGGAAATGTTGAAGTCGAGGTTGAAAGCGGAAAAAAAAGTCGGTTCAAGCGTTGTACAAAATTTTATGCGTGGTATTAAGAAGAAAATTTGGGCTTTTGGATTTGGTAAAGAAATACAGTGAAATAAAAATACCTAAACCAAGATTATACATTGTACATTTTTATTCCCTGAATATTTCATGACAATCGGTTGAGAGTCTTGTTTTTGAGGACGAGTTTAAAGTGATGCAATTTAACTGTGGACACCCTTTACCGTAGCTTTCTCCTCCTGTATCGGCACTGGCTCGTCGGGATCAACATCTTCATGGTCATCGTCATCTTTATCGAATTCGAAAAATTCATCATCGTCTTGCAATTCTTCTACTTCCGTATTCAGTCCGCTATCGAATAATAGCACCGCACCGTACTCGTTTTCGTACTGGGAAACACCAGGTATGTGGTTTCGTACCAAACCAGATTTCAGACGGCGTCGGACCAATCGCTGATGAGGGCAGCTGATTCTGGATATATGCTGCAGTATTTACAGCCTCCGCCCCAAAATCGCCAAGGTAAGCCAGCATCCAACAGCATACACAATCTCATCTCATTCAACGCCCTGTTTCTCTTTTCAGCCACGCCGTTCTGCTGTGGAGCGTAGCCAGCAGTGAATTCAGCCTTGATTCCTTCTTCTGCGTAGAACTTCCGTAGAGAATTGCTGGTATACTCGCCATCTCGATCTGAACGGATGACCTTTGGTTTTCGCCTGAATTGAGTTTCACTGAACCTTACATACTCACAGAATTTGTCAGCAACTTTCGACTTTTCCTTCAAGAAATAGACGACCGTATAGCGGCTATGATCGTCAATCATCGTCATGTAATATCGGCACCCGCCCGGCGATGTCGTCATAGGGCCACATACATCGCTGTGCACGATCTAACACTGCTTTCGACTTTTTCTTGCTTGCTTGGGGAAACGACGACCGTCTTTCCTTCGACGTAACACTCACAAGTCTGCTGGATTCCGCAACTTTTGACCTTCATTCCAGATGCCAAACCACACCGCTCTACTTCGCCAAACACATCCGGGTCTCTGTGCTCTAGTCTTCAAGGCCACATATGCAGGCAGTCGACGATGTGCTGCTTATCACTCACTAGCAACGATTTTTCCGCATGTTCAGTTGGTATAGGCCACCTGCGCGATCTGCCGTCGCAATTACCGACCCGTTGTACACTAATCGACACTGATTTGCATCGAATTCCGCACGAACACCTTTTTCAGCGAGCTTCATCACGGAAATCAAATTGCCTTCTAGACCCGGAGCAAAAATCTCTCCCGTCAACGTACCGACACTTTTTCGCTACGATCATTCACGCATTCAATGTTACAGTCACCGATACCTGCCGTACGAAGAATTTTGCCGTCCGCGGTCGAAATTTCCGGACGTACAATCTCATCGTGACGCACAAAAGAACTACGATTTCTTGCCAAATGTGACGTCGCACCCGAATCGATCACCCACGCACTTGCGTCATGCTTACCAGACCAGACCATGAATGTGAACAATTCTTATCATTTTCGCGCACTGTCCGTCGCCTTGGCCTTTTTCTCGGCCTTACCGATGTTCTCCGTCAGATACACCTTGCAATTTCGCTTTCTGTGCCCCAGCTTACCGCAATGATAGCACAATACACTTTTCTGGGACGCACTATTTCCACCTATTTGTAGCACTTGTCCATCGAAACCGGATCGCTTCCGAAGTTTATCCGCTTCGTCCATCAGCTTCACTTTCACAAGCTCCAGGGTGAGCTCATCCTCGTTCCGCGCTTCCAAAGCCGTAGTTAGAGGATTAAACGACCCCGGAAGTCCCCGCTGTATCAGCGCCACCTTGAAGCATCCCTTCATCTCGAATCCGGAAATTTCCAGACGTGCATACTGCTTTTCGATTCCCGTCAGTTGGTTCCATATTGTTCCCTACCTTGAAGTTCTCACACTTAGAAAATTTCACAGTATTCGGTAATTTTTTGCCGAACTTTCAATAGCTGAACGTTCGGTAATCCGATTTACCGGATTTCGGTGAAATTTTACAGTATTCCGGTAAATAAATTACCGGAACTTGTCAAACTTTAACGAAATCCGTTAAAATGGATTACCGAACGTTCAGCTGTTGAAAGTTCGGTAAAAAATTACCGAATACTGTACAATTTTCTAAGTGTGCTGGTTCGTGATCTGCCGAAGAAGGGTCACTCGTTGCCCTAACCTAGTTTTCTCGTGGTGCTCCTTAAGAACCGTCCACGTGTTCTTCGCCATCGTCTTGTCACGAATCAGTCCATATTGGCTCTCATCCACCATCAGGTGAATCGTGGCCAACGCCTTCTCGTCGCCAGTCTTCCAGGCGTCCGTCATTGGTCCTGGAGGAGTACCTGGATCCACGCCTTCTCGACGCCAGTCTTCCATGCGTTGCGAGCAACGCAGCAACATTTTGACGGAGAACGACCATGATTGGTAGTTCGAATTTGTTAACTTGACAATTTTTGCCCACTCCATCGCTTCAAGAAAAAACAGCAAACACTTCAAGCAATATCTTGAGACTACAAGTCGAGTTGATGATTGAACTACTAATGAAGATAATATTTATTCCAGCTAGATATTTACATTACATGGTTGCTATCTAAAATACATAGCAACGAAGTGATGTTGCATTTTCACCGATAGCCTCGATTCATCAACAGTTTGAGGTGCATGTTTTTTCCACTGTATTTTCCGATATTACAAAACAATTATGCTCGGAGTAATTCAAACTTGACCCTTAACTGGAACAGCAATGCCATGTCGAAGTTTGCCGAACATCGTTGTTTGTAGGATACCGAACAGCAATTTCTGCTAGAATCAAAGATGTGAAGAGAAAGTATCGATAGGTCAGATAGAGCTCGGCAGGTTATGACATTGAATAGAAGTAGTTTGAAATTTAGCGTAGGGCTTTTGTTAAGCAGTATTTCGAAGCAAACGCACACGTTTTTGCCACACATCCCCATGCGGGCAGGTCAAAGCAGGAACGGATCCGCGACCTTGAGAAGCAGAACGCCAATCAGTCGGACCCCGCAATGAATTTTCAGACAATTGAGAGATGGTAAGTGCTCTCAAAAACGCGGAATGAAACAGGTAATAGTTATCCTTTTTGTCCCCTGAATTTTATGAACTATGTTGTATGATCACATCACATATCAAATTGAATCCTGATTCATCGAGCCCTGTCCTACTAACATAGAAAAACCTCCTTCCTGTGACCTTTTTGGGGATGCAGAGGTAAGCACGGTCCCTAAACAGCAAAAATCACACTAACTTTTCTTCCCTATTCCCACCTGATTGCAAGGACGTGGCTGACGCCTTTATTGATTACACTAGTCGGCAGTGTTTCACTCCCTTCAAGTATATATGTTGAATTTTATAGATTTCGCCACGCTGAATTCAAATATGGGCTCAGAAATGCTGTAACACGTCCAGTTTTTGAGAAAAATGTGATTAAAATTCACAAAAACACGTATTTCCGTAGTAATATGATCTACCTCATCAACAACCAGAATATTGGCTCTGCCCTTTGCAAGTTGGACTTGGATTTTATGGAATGGACCTCCCTGAATCCATTCGTGAACACAGATTTTTCGTAACACGTAACATTGATGAAATAAACCGGGGTTTCATTCACAAAATTACGAATTTTTATGAAAATTAAGATTTCCTATTTTGAAAACATGAATTTTCGCTAATTATTAAAGAAATTGAGTTACTGACACGTGTACAGTGAGAATGGCCGGTTACTTCCAGCCCCATCCAGTTGATTTATTGTGCAATTTCACTGATTCTGATCAATCACAGAGTAGCAATCATTGATACGTGCAGTCAGTCAAGCTAAGCTAAGCTAAGCCCCTGGGGCGAGGATAAGTAATAGCATTTTAGCCTGTCGCAAATTTGGCGATAAGATATACTAGGCTAACTAGCTCTAGGAGAGCTGAGTGAAATGATCCTTTATCCGTGATGTGTTGTATTCGATATACGCACCAATCGATTCGTCGAGTATTTTCACTGCAGAAATGATATGCAATGATTAATTCCACGCTAGCTTACTATGATTGACACAGCTTACTGCTCTTCAATACTCCTCCTTAAGCTGATGTCTTCAAATAGTCAATCCCATAGCGCGTCTGTTACGTTCAAGCTTGACTTGTTGGAGTAGCTTTGTTAACCTATCTGCAACTTGGTCTTTGTTTTGACGTAGTTCCATTTTATTGTATTCCGGTCCAACGCATCACGGATGTAATGGTGTCGGATGTCGATGTGTTTAGTCCAGGGTGTGTATCCGTCTTTCCGAGCGATAGATATCGTGCTTTGGTTGTGCCATCGCAATTCGATCGACTCCTTTTGACCGAAATGCGACAGCAAACCTCGCCACCAGGACACCTCTTGTACCGCTGCCGTCAGTGTCATGTATTCCGCTTCGCAGGTTGATAGTCACACCGTGGTTTGAAATACGTATCCACTCGTCGACAACCTGCCGTCGAGATCAGACGCCCAGACGGCATCGGAGTAATTAACGAGCTTTGAATGGTCGGTCGCAAAATACGTAAGCGTCATTCTTGATGTTCCTTTCAGGTAACGGAGAAGGTGCTTCACTGCTTCCCAGTGCTTTGATCCGGGACAATTGTTGAAACGACTCAGTAGGTTCACGTCGAAAAGGATATCTGGTCTTGTGCACTGTGCTAAGTACATCCAGCATCCAACAGCCTCCTGGTATGGTACCACTTTCATCCGTTCAACATCTTCTGTTATTTGTGGCGCTAACTCATTCGTAAGCTTCTCAGCAGCGTTCATCGGAGTAGCAACAGCCTTTGCATCCTGCATGTTGAATCGACGCAAGATCGACGTAAGCTTCCTGATTCAGCGACACTGAACCTTCCGTTCGGGTGAAACGGATGCCCAAGCAGCTCGCCACAGGTCCCAAATCTGAAAGTGATGCAATTTAACTGTGGACACCCTTTATAATAAACCCTTGGAAGCTAAATATAGCGGAAAGCATGGCAATCCACAAACAAAATTAAAAAAAAAATGCTTTACAAGAATCAGGGAAACGGATATAACCAGGAAGCTTCATCTTGCGTCGATTCGACATGCAGTGTGGCTATTGCTACTCCAATGAACGCTGCTGAAAAGCTTACGAAGGAGTTAGCGCCAAAAATAACAGAAGACGTTGAACGGATGAAAGCGGTTCCATACCAGGAGGCCGTTGGATGCTGGATGTACCTGGTACAGTGCACAAAACCAGATATCCTTTTCGACGTGAACCTACTGAGTCGTTTCAACAATTGTCCCGGACCGAAGCACTGGGAAGCAGTGGAGCACCTTCTCCGTTACCTGAAAGGAACATCAAGAATGACGCTTACGTATTTTGCGACCGACTATCAAAGCTCGTTAATTAGTCCGATGCCGACTGGGTGTTTGATCTCGACGGCAGGTTGTCGACGAGTGGATGCGTATTTCAAACCACTGTGTCACTATCAACCTGCGAAGCGGAATACATGGCACTGACGGCAACGGTACAAGAGGAGTCCTGGCGGCGAGGTTTGCTGTCGCATTTCGGTCAAAAGGAGTCGATCGAATTGCGATGGCACAACCAAAGCACGATATCTATCGCTCGGAACGACGGATACACACCCTGGACTAAACACATCGACATCCGAAACCATTACATCCCTGATGCGTTGGACCGGAAGACAATAAAATGGAACTAAAGGGTGTCCACAGTTAAATTGCATCACTTTCAATAAGCTGTAACATTTCGTCCTTTGGGTTGATTTCAACGAAATTTTAGGTGAAATGACCTCAGCGTGTATTGTTTACACTGCGTGATTTTCATTGTGAAATGTGTTGTAGTTTCGAAAATGCAGTCGAAGGAACAGCAAGTGCGCGAGAACATTTTGCACACGCACCTCGACAACCCACTTCTTTCGCACCGAGCCATCGGAAAGATGTTGAAAACTCACCAGTCTACTGTGTCTCGTGTCATAAAACGTTTCGGGGAACGTTTAACTGTCGATCGGAAGAAGGTGAGTGGAAGAAAAAGTGTTCCGTACTGTGTGAAGGATCACAAGCGAGTGGTTGCTGCCTTGAAACGCAAACCCAACTGTCCGTTCGGAATGTTGCGAAAAAGCTGCACTTGACCAAAAGTTTCGTGCAGAAAGCCAAGAAACGAGCCGGGCTTTGTTCATTCAAAGTTCAGAAAGCTCCAAACCGCAATGATAAAACAGAATAGGACAGCTAAAACACGTGCGCGTAAACTGTACACACAAATGTTGACGAAACCACACTGCTGCATCATGGACGATGAAACACACGTAAAAGCGGACTTTAAACAAATTCCCGGCAACTAGTATGTGACTGCAAAAGACAAGTTCGATGTTCCAGAGTCTCTCAGAAAACAGCAGGTGTCAAAGTTCCCCAAGAAATTCATGATTTGGCAAGGGATTTGTTCGTGTGGTAAACGGAGCAAGCCTTTCGTGACAACTTCAACTGTAAATGGTCAAGTATACATGAATGAATGCCTGAAAAAACGACTGCTTCCGTTTCTCAAAACACACAACGTTCCTACAGGTTTTTGGCTGGACCTAGCCTCTTGTCACTACTCCAAGGATGTTCTGGAGTGGTACAAGACGAATGGTGTTAATTTCGTGCCGAAGGATCTTAATCCCCCAAACTCTCCAGAGTTGCGGCCAATCGAAAAAATTTGGGCTATAATGAAGCACGAACTTCGTAAGCATCCTAAAGTTGTCACTACAGAACAGGAAATGTTGAAGTCATTGTTGAAAGCAGACAAAAATGTCGGTTCAAGCGTTGTACAAAATCTTATGCGTGGTATTAAGAAGAAAGTTCGGGCTTTTGAATTTGGTAAAGAAATACAGTGAAATAAAAATACCTAAACCAAGATTATACATTGTACATTTTTATTCCCTGAATATTTCATGATAATCGGTTGAGAGTCTTGTTTTTGAGGACGAGTTTAAAGTGATGCAATTTAATTGTGGACACCCTTGATGTCTTAAGACTTGTGTGTTATTTAAGTTTAAAAAATGTTCTTCGTTGAATATATGTTCAGCTACTTTTGATTTAAAATTGTGTATGAGCCCCTTGTCAGTGTCTTTGTTTGCTTCAGTGACTTCTGCAATATGTTCTTTGAAACGAATATTGAGATTACGTTTAGTTTGTCCGATGTAAATTTTTCCGCAATGGACAAGTTATTTGGTAGATTTCAGATTTGCTTAGACTGTCAATGGGGTCCTTAGCAGGACCTAAGAGAGTTTTAAGCTGATTATTTTTACTCGTAAAAAATATTTCAAAACCAAAGTTCCGTAGGATTGGTCGTAATTGTGTAGTGTGGTTATCGCATGTCTTAACTATTCTTTAAAGTTGGGGTTGTGTTTCTGTTAGTGTGGTGAGTGATTGTTTGTATTGTTTTTGAGTTGTTTTTGTTGATTACGTTTTGAACTAGTTTTTGGGAGTAACCATTCAAATGTGCTGTGTCAAAAATGTATTCGAGTTCTTTAGTTATGCCGTTTGGACTTAGTGGCAATGTTTGTATTCTGTGTATCATGTGATTAAATGATGCTATTTTGTGTTGGTATGAGTGATTAAACGTATGTGGTATTGTACGTTGTGTATTTGTTGGTTTTCTGTAAATTTCAAATGTGAGTTTAGATTGTTCTTTTACTACAAGCAAGTCCAAGAATGGTAATTTAATGTTTCTAGGGTGAGAGGTAAGAGATCTTCCTTTAAAATGCAAAACACATCATTAACGTATCTACACCAAACGGTAGGTAGTTAATTTGTATCTTTTAATTGTTTTTCAAAATTTGCCATGAAAATTTCGCTCAGAAAAGGGGAAATGCGTCCCTTTCAATTGTTTAAATTGTTCGTTTCTGAAAGAAAAATAATTTTCTTCCATGCAAAGTTGTGTAAGTTTTATGTACGAACGTACTTTTTTCCTCCATGCTATGTCGTAATTTTTAAAGAGTAACCAATTTTCTAATAATTTAAAGGTATTTTTTACTGGAATACTAGGAAAGAGGGATTTGACGTCAAAAGATACTAACATTTCATCTTCTTTTATGTCTATGAACGAGCTATGTTATGGACGAGCTCTGTGAAATGTTGTGAGTTTTTAATTGATCAACTGAAAAAATGTTTTGGCACGTTTTTAAATTCGTTAACTAACCATTTTGCTATTTTATGGGTGGGTGATCCTATCGCTAACATGATTTCACGCATTTAATTGACAGGTTTGTGAATTTTTGGAAGACCTTTAATTGTAGGTCAGAGGCTCACGAGAAGACAATGTTAGCCTCCTAGCACGAGTTCAGAGCGACGGTTGACAGATTGACGAATTCGTGTATCTGGGCTCATTTATGACCGCCGATAACGACACCAGCAGAGAAATAGAAAGGCTTTATGGCTGGCAATTGTGCCTACTTTGGACTCCGAAGGACGCTAAGATCGAACAAAGTTCGCCGAACCACAAAGTTGACCTTCTACAAGACATTAATTAGACCGGTACCCAACAAACATCGGTGTTGAATTAGAGCTTGTTCAAGCAAATTTGGAGAAGCTATTCAGCTGTTTCTTCTAGAATAGCTGAATAGCTTTTCCAAATTTGTTTGAACAAGCTCTAATTCAACACCGATGTTTGTTGGGTAGTTCTCTATGGCTACGAAACATGGACATTGCTAGTGGAGGACCAACGCGACCTTGGAGTCTTTGAACGGAAGGTGCTGCGTACGATCTACGGTGGAGTGCAGATGGAAGACGGAACGTGGAGGAGGCTAATGAACAACGAATTGCACCAGGTGCTGGGAGAACCTCCCATCGTACACATCGCAAAAATCGGTCGACTACGATGGGCTGGGCATGTCGTAAGAATGTCGGATGACAGCACTGTGAAAACGGTTCTCGAAAACGAACCGACAGGTAAAAGAAGAAAAGGCGCGCAACGAATAAGGTGGATCGATCAAGTAGAAGGCGACCTGCGGACCCTGCGCAGGCAGCGAGGCTGGTGAGGTACAGCCATGGACCGATTACAATGGACACAACTTCTGTGTACAGCAGAGGCCACGCAGAGGCCTTAGTCTGATTGGTAAGGTAAGTTAATTGTAGGTAACGAAGGATTTGATTCTCTAAGATTGTTAATTTCATTACCAAATGATAATTTGCACTCTTTGAGGGTTTTTTTTGGGGCCATTATTTACCTAATTTTTCTATTATGACGTTTCTATTATTACTGTATAATTTCCTTTGTCTGATCTCAAATAGTAGACCGGTTTTTGTTTTAATTCTTGGAGTATGTTGTGTTCTTGTGTGTTTCGTTTGTTTTGTGTCGTGTTTGTGTCTTTGAGGATATTAGCTGTTTCTGTTCTGATTTCTTGTATTTGTGATGTGTGTAAGTTGTTAGTGTTGATCGCTGTTTCTATGTCGATTATTGTTCGTGTATTGTCAGGATTTGAATCTATTGCGTAATTGAGTTCTTTGTTAAGTAGTTTTCTATCTGGGTACTGTTTTGCTAATTTTAAATGTAGTGAATAACATTCTAATGTTTTTGTGCTAAGTTTGCTGTGTAATGCTTTAATACTGATACGCAATAGATCCATTTCCATGTTTTTAATTATTTGGGTATTCGTAGCAGTTTTAACTTTTACCTTGTGACTTACTGGTGTGATCCTTTGTCGAGAACACCGCGTTAAGAACGCAATATCCTTGTGTAGACCTGCGAAGTTCTTCTTCAACTCGATGAACTTATTCGGCTCCGATTTACATAAGCTTTCTCTAGTGGAATTTAAAGGAATTTGCTCGTGTTTACTAGTGATAATTTGAAAAAGTGCTTCAATGTTTTTATTTTTTAAAAAGTGATCAAATGAAGTGTTAATTTTAAATTCTCCTAGTTTCCCAAGTCTTAATTTAGTCACAATTTTTTACACATTGAGGTTAGTTCCAAGCATCATATGTTGGTTCTCTGTGCAATTACAGATGATCTGGGAATATCGGAGTAGCAACCTTTGGCGGTCAATCATGCTCATGCTCAACTAACATGTTTGTTGTTTTAAATGGGACTGTTTTTTCTCCGTTGGTGAATAAGATAACGTTCGGATACATGAAATGAGAAACAAACCAAACATCCTTTTTTCTACTCTGCGTTGCCTTTTCTAGATGATGTCTAGATCTACAAACAGTGTTTATTTTAAAGTTTACTCTCGTTTGTGTTACTTGGGATGGCATGGTATAATAAGTAAATTTGTTTTGCATCGTTAAAAAAAAGGTACAAAAATATATTCTCACAATTTTGCACATAAATACTTTCTACAACGGGCACTTAAGCAAAGAACAATTTATACAACACGGAAGGATCAATAAATTAAAATTGTACACAATATTTTACAACTCAGTATGAAGGTTCACACGGAACCCAAAATGCCTACATTAACTTGTTCGGGAAATTATCCTAATCAGCCAATTATGTAATCTGTATCCTTTGGCTTGCGGCTGAGTTTTCGAGTTTCGAGAACTTAAAAATCTCTATGAAATAAATAATTTATAAATACTTTCGATGCAATATTTCGCAGCTAGACTACATTCAGGGAACTTTGATACTCGCAACTTCTACTCTGTCATGCATCGAGTTGTTTGTTTCCTTCATCCTAAATAAAAACATTGGAAAGATCTCTCTCGCCAGTTTCGGCTGCTTTCGGTATGAGTTTTGGCTTTTAATGGCTTTTTTGTTTTCCTAATAAATTCTATGTCGCTGATAATAAATAATACTATCGGTTTTCTGGTAGTTCGTACTGTATTGGTTCACGGTCCAGAATAAATGCAAAACCTGGTCGTCATCGTGGGTGTCGCCGGCGGCACAGGCAAATCACGAGCAGGCGCACTCGGTGACTCGCATGTTACTCCAGGTGGAAACCTTCAGTCGTTGAGGATTCTTCGGGTCGGCATGCAGGACGTCAATGTGATCCAATCGGGACGGAGCACAGCACGGTTTTGGGACGTCATACTTGACGTGCTCGTGCAGCAAACTTTGTATCAGAGCATGGTGACTAGCGGGATTGAACTTTGATGGACATCGACCCCGACAGAAGCCAGCATCGAACAGTTTTGGTTGGATGATGAAATCGAACCCTTCGATGTCGCGGAAGTCCACCAACAGTGGATGGCGACAGCAGCGTTTGTTGTTCGGTGTGCAAGATGTTGATTTAGGGGGCGAGAGGTAGTCACGCATGGTCGGCTTGTAGCGCTGATGTACTTTGGAACGCTTTTCACGCTGCACGAGCTTGCCCACCACATTGAGGACCGGTGTCTCATCGTAGCTACTGAAGAACGGAGACGAATCGTGGATGACAAAGATCCCGTTGTTGTAGCAATTTTCACAGTAGATTTCCAATCCGAGATTCTTGCGCGATCCATCGAGCCACGTGCGCACGGCTTCGTCCAGTGGTAATTGGAACCACTTTTTGTCGTTGAGTGTAAGTTCCGACACGCCGATCGTTTTCGATGTCAACCAGTGCCGCTCGTAGGGTTCAACCAGTTGGTAGATGTGTAAATTGACACTTTTCCCTGTTCGCTGGTGGTGCCCGGCATTGGCACCGTCCGCCGACCCGTTACCCCCAATGCCGTTGTTTTGGTTGTTGTGTTTGAATTTGACTCTGCCTCCGCGTCGACGATGATGCACTGGATGATGGTCTTCGACGGCGATTGCTGATGGCTGTTGTTGATGTTTACCGATCGTATTTGTGCTGTGGTCGCTGTTTTGTCTTCTGGTTAACATAATGTTTAGTGATGATTCTTCAATGTTCTCCGGTGAGATTGGCGGAAGCTCCGACTGCTGGTGACGCTGGTGCTGGTGGTGATGGTGATGATGCTGACTGCTGCTACTGCTGCTACTGGATGGACCGTTGTGCATGGAGGGCGAAGTTAGACCGGCAAGTTCACCGGTGGTTGCGTTTCTGGTTGGTATATCGAAACGGATATAGACCAGATCGTAGTTGTTGTTCAGAGATCGTTTGCGCCGTAGATTCTGGTGATTCAGCTGGGGATCTGGAAGGAGATGGGAAGTTTCAGTTTTGGGCAATGTTTACAATTTTAAATCCGTCTCACCTGAATTCGGGAAACTGTAGAGAAAGCGCTGCTCCAACACTCCAGCCTCGTCGTAGTTGTCATCAGTCTCAAAATCTACTAGTTGTTGTTGGCTCAGCAACCGTTGGAGGCTGCTACGTCGATTGACTCGTTCCAGGTACTCTCGATATTTGGTTTCATACTCGTGCTGACTGACGTTCATCTGGCGGTGCGTTTGGTGGTGAAAAAATGAGAAAGATAAAAAATCATCAGTATCAATCAATGATAATTTCTAAACTTTAATGTGTTTTTTTTTTATCAGACCGTGTGACATTTTGAATACGTGTTATTTATCGTAAGGGAACGTCCATTAATTATGTCACGCAAAAAGTGACTTTTTATAACACACCCCCCCCCCCCCCCCCCTTGTCACGCTTTTTGTATGGACCTTAAATTTTTTTTGTATGGATTGTCATGTTTTCCAAACCCCCCCCCCCCCCCTTACTGCGTGACATAATTAATGGACCTTCCCTAAGTCATGCAGTTGACGTTGTGCGTGTGTGTGTTTTCATCGCAGCAGCCCACAATTCGAAGAAGAGAGATCGACATTTGAACGACGTGTGTCGCATGGTTTTATGCTAATCACTAAAAGAATTCTGCATTTTTTAAAGTCCCGAAGCATTTGGCAACTGAATCGATAGCAAATCGGTGTTTACTATTGGATCCGAAACGATCGAAATGTATGCGGAAAACCCGGATCAAGTGGCTCAAACCGGTTGATTCACAGCAGTTTTATGCGTTTTTGTTCATGAAGATAAACTCAGCGGTCGTTTTTGCTAATTTTATCACTGTCGAGTTAATAGTGATTGAATTAACAGCAATTGTTGATCATCTGTATACGATTGTCGGTTTCTTCGACGTCAATGTTTTTTTTTTAATTTTAAATGGGCTATAATCACATATGGCTAGATTCTTAATTCCCACTTGGACCATTCTTGATTCGTAGATTTAAGGTTTATCTCGTTGATTCGTTTGATACTCATAGAGGATTAGGGCAACGGTGTGGAGTCGAATCCTTATCATAGTTAAGAAAAGGCCTATGACACTATGGGAGGTAATCAACCGCGCAAGGAGGCTAATTGCTTTCCCTTCTACCTAGACCGACGACACCGGCCGGAGAGCATCAGAAGCCCCGCGGGGGATCATCTTCTTTATCGAAGCTGCTTGAGCACATTGGTGCCGTCCGTCTGAGGAACGGGGACGAGTTTTTTTTAACCGTCTTTCCCATATCTTACATCATGATGTCTTCCAAGAACAGGTAAACGATCGAAGAGAAAAGCTCGGATGTGAATGAATGTAAATATTTGAACAGTGCTTGCGGTGCCTATCATCATCAGTCAGCCCAGGAGCATACTTCTGTGCATTGACGGTGCATGCACTTCTTGTGTCTCGGTGACGAAAAGAGGCGTCGCATCTTTTGTGTTTTTGCAACATGGGAGTCAATGTGGAGTTTTGATTTTTGTTTGGATTGGCTTCTCCACAGTTATGATTCAACGCAAATTGTCGTCGTCAGTGCGAAGGTGCACACTTGCTGCCGTATAGAGGCGTTTGGTTGACTTGAGACGAGAGTATTTGAAAGGCACACCTTTCTCTTATCGTTTTGTGAAGCTTTCTCAAGAATTTAGCCGAAGGCTACGATGGGTGCGTTGAAACTGCTCGAGTGCGTTGAAACTGCTGGAAAGAGTCTTTCTTCAACTTGTATTTGACGGGGGTTCTGGGTGGTTGGACTTTGCGAAACAACCGAGTTGCATCTTACAGGGTGCGGCAGAAAATAATGCGAAAATTTGTTCTATTTCTTTCAAATCCCATTTTCAACTAATTCAAGCAATAATATCAACATTTTCGAGTGCAGTTATCTTTATAAAGTCCTTTTAAACAAATTTATTCAATGTGTCCTCCATTTTTATCAATAACATCCTCGAGCCGACGCCGGTAGCCAGAGCATGCCTTTCGGACGTAGTCCTCCGACATTGACTGCCATGTGCGTGTTATGGTTGACTTCAGGGTTTTCACACTAGGGTGTGATGTTTTGCAGGCTCGTGCTTCAACATATGCCCAAATCGAATAATCCAACGGATTAAGATCTGGACTGCTAGGGGGCCACAAATCCTTCGGCCAAAACTTCATGTTATCGTTCAACCATTGCTGGGTTGGATTGGACGTGTGACACGGTGTTCAATAAGTTCGAATACAAGTTTTTCATCATTGCGTAGGTATGCGCCATGTACATATTCTGCATTGGTATTGGTGTCAGCTTTAGCTTCATTCATACGCTACCGAATGTGCGCGGTGTTGACATTCTGTTAGTTGTTGTTTGTTTGTTACGCGCGATGAAAGAGTATCGGGACTTCGTAATTAAGCGTTTTTTGAACGGTGAGCGACCCGGCGATATATTCCGGCTGCTGAAATCGCATGGGGTCAAGCGGAACTTTGTCTACACGACCATCAGGCGATACCGGGAGACGTCCTCGACCAATGACCGTGCGAGATCCGGTCGGCCGCGTTCAGCGAGGACGCCACGGGTCATCAAGATCGTGAGGGAGCGAATTCGGCGCAAAAGAACCGCTCAATCCGGAAAACGGCTGCAGATCTCAACGTTTCCATTGGAACCGCTCACACCATACTCACCAAGGACCTTGGTTTCAGGCCTTACAAAAAACGTAAGGTCCATGGCGTTTCGGAGGCTACCAGCAAAAAGCGGTTGGATCGAGCTAAGAGGATCCTCTCTCGGCACGCTGGTCAGGAGTTTGTTTTTTCGGACGAGAAACTGTTCGTGCTGCAGCAGCCGCACAATGTGCAAAATGACCGGGTGTGGGCGCCATCGAGGGACAGCATTCCTGAATCCAATATAAACATCCCTCGGTTCCAAAGTGCCGCGTCGGTGATGGTTTGGGGGCAGTATGCAAACGTGGTAAGCTACCCTTGGTGTTTATTGAAAAAAACGTCAAAATCAACGCGGCGTACTACAAAACTGAGGTTTTGGAAAAGGTTGTTGCCCCCAGTCTCCGAAGCCTCTACGGCGATGAGCACTACGTGTTCCAGCAGGACGGTGCACCAGCCCATACGGCAAATGTGGTTCAAGCCTGGTGTCGGGACAATTTAACCGACTTTCTGGACAAAACTTTGTGGCCTCCCAGCTCCCCGGACTTGAATCCTCTCGACTTTTTTGTTTGGTCCTATATGATGGCGAAGCTGAACGAATACAAGGTCAGCACTTTGGATCATTTCAAGACGGTAATTCTCAAAATCTGGGACGAAATGCCCATGCAGTCCGTGCGTGCCGCCTGCGACGCGTTCGAGAAACGTTTGAAGCTCGTTAAGGAGTACAAAGGGGGGGTCATTCCAAGAGAAATGTTGTAAACGTTCCTTGTAAACATAGCTTTCAATAACATAAATCCAAAAAATAAAAAAACATGTTTTCATTTTTTTAACAAATTTTGAAAGTGTATCCGAACTTATTGAACACCGTGCAATTTACCCGAGACAAGCAGACGTCGACAGAGAGAGTTGTGGGATCCAGATATGGACCAGTTCGCTTTTTCAACGACGCACCGTGAAGAGATGATGCCGTATCTGTTCGAGGGAAAACGAACAACAAAGTGACTCGGATTTCTTTTCGCGGTCCACCCGTCCACGGCAAAATCATCATCCATCGTCTTTGTCGTTCAAGTAGCGAACAAGGAAATCGAACCCGATTTCTGGGAGTTGTGAAAGCGTTGCACAAGTCTGCTCAGGTCGAAGCTATACAAATTTCTCGTGGCTATCTCGGAGCTGCCAAGGCTGCTGAAGTCGATTCACTGGAGGTACACATCTTTACCGATTCCAGCTAACATGTATACGGCTGCCTAGCCTATTTGCGAGCAATCGTGAAAGGAGAAGCCCATTTCAGTGTGATCGAAGTTCAATGTGGCCGATCCAACGGTACCATAACTCAAGCACCTTTGTGATACGGCCACATGTCAACGTTGACGCACTACCA
Source organism: Aedes koreicus (assembly GCA_024533555.2). Lineage (NCBI taxonomy): Eukaryota > Metazoa > Arthropoda > Insecta > Diptera > Culicidae > Aedes > Aedes koreicus. The sequence continues at coordinate 1,505,291 of JAHHFK020004150.1, forward strand.
TAGTCTTCGATTTTCAACAATAGCAACGATTTCGGAACCATTGTAGATACTGACTCGTCCATTATGGAACACAACGTGCATTCCTTTCTTCTCCAGACTTAGTACCGAAAACAGATTAAAACACAGCGACATTCGTTACCGTACACGGGATGCACTTCCCATTCACGACGGACTGCAACCTTACCGTCCCGGAGTGGTGCGCCATAATGGACTGTTCGTTTTTAGCGACCGCAATTTCCACTGGTTTCTTCAGCGATACGAGCTTATCGAACAACTCTTTGTCTTTCGCCATATGCCATATCGAGCCGGCATCGAGGGTATCGAGTAGGCCGGACCGAGGGTAAGCAGCAGGTGACATCTATCTCTTCGATAACAGCGACCGTACCTCGGTATTCCCCTACCAAACGATCAAACCGGAGGAAATGATCCTGTAGATTTTCGGATTTCATTCGGAGGGACAGCATCTGCCGTTTTCAATGCATCCGGCTGGCGATGCTCTTCCGCTCGAAGACGCGGACCTAAGCATCCCAGATCGCCTTTTCCTGCACGTATTCTAACTAAGAATCGTGTATGCGGGACACCAGAATCGACTTGCATCGTCTGTCCTTCTTCTCACGTTTCACACGCTTCGCCGACTTTGCCTGCTTCACGTCGTTGCTGTCGCCCGCTGCGGCCCGCAAATCCGACAAATCAGCAGCCTCTGCCTCCACACAACTAGCAAGCTCGTACTCCTCCAACAATAGGCGCATGCGAAACTTCCATGCCATAAAGTTCGTCCTGTCGAACAGCGGGAGCAGGAACCGTTCGTGCTTCTCTTCTTTCGTCATGATGTCAATCAACACTCGCGGCAAACGTTACTGGGCCCATAACCTGAAATAATCCGGCGGGAGGAGTTTACGGATCAAAATATAAGTAACTTTTCGCGGAGAAACAAATCGTAAAGCGTGTGCTTTATTCACCGAGTTTGTTGTTATAAAAATAGGTAGCAAGAACAAAGATAAACCAAACCTGAGTTTGACGGCAGTGGCAGTGACAATTGATGGGGTTGAGCAACGGCGTAGAGGATTGTAGGGTTTGCATACTTAACACGGGGAACCCCAATAACCATACAATGACAATACAATAATATAAAATAACATTAAAATCTATTGCCGAACATGAGTCTTATTGTTGACGTATTGGATAAATGAAAAATGCATATTGTCATTACAATAGATCTACTATTCACCCTACATGCTAGAATTTTCAACAATTTTGAAACAATACAATAAATAGTAATTGACTCAGATTTGTTCGAGAAAAAATGATTTTTTCTATAGTTAAGATACATAACAACCCCCTTATTCTATTGTCGATGTCTCAATTAACATTGAATTTTATTGTGGAAACAATATCTCCTATTGTCATCTTATTGTCATGAACAATAATTTTAATTGTACACACTATTGATTCTATTGTATGGTTACAATACATTTAATTGTAAATCTATGAGATTTTTTTTCGGGACTCTACTCGTTCGATGACCTGCCAAGAAGAGGAAAGATTTGGCCAAAAAGGCTGGTACCTCCGTCGGAATGCTACAAAAAATCAGGAACCACAACATTCTGAAGACTTATAAGAAGCAAAAAATAGCAAAACAAAGTGCTGAGCAAAACGCCAGGGCAAAAACCAGAACCAGAAAGTTATACAGCCTACTTTTGCAACGAGCGGCTGCCTGTGTTTTGACCAGTGACGAAACATATGTAAATAAGGACTCCAGAACGCTTTCAGGACCGCAAATTTTCACCAAGGTCATCGGCGAAGATGTGAACATCTTCGAAAAGTCGTTTAAGGTGGAAAAAATTGGCCAGAAGTTTCTCGATTGGCTAACAATTTGTTCCTGCGGCTCCAAGTCATAGATTTTCTACACTAAAGGTACGATCAATGCCGAAGTTTATCGTACTGGTGTTTGCAGAAAAGGATGCTTCCGTTATACAAGCAACACAAGGTCCCTTCTTTGTTTTGGCCTGATTTGGCGTCAACCAATTACGTTAAAACCACAGTACAATTGATGCAAGAACATGGAGTAGATTTCGTTGAGATCAATCGAGCCCAGTTGTCCACAGCTTCGTCCAATTAAACGCTACTGGACTTTAATGCGTCAAGCGCAACTTCAACAAGTGTAGCAAGGCTACACTCCTTGGAAGAGTTAAAAAAAATGGTCTGCGGTTTCCAGAAAATGTGACAAAATTACTGTTCAAATCCTCATAAGTGGAGTCAAATCCAAAATTACAAAATTCTAGAAATTAAGTTGTTTCATTAATTGTTTTGTTTAAACTAAGAGAGCAAGACATGAATGAAATGATACAGTTGTTTCAATTTGTTGTTTTTATTTAATTTTATACTATGAGAAAAAATGAGTTGCCAGTTTTTTTCCGATACAGTCGTTAGAACGAAAAACAGACAATTTTTTTCTTATATTGTGCTGCGAACCCGTTTGAGTTACACGATTGTAGCCATGCACTTATACCAGATCAGTCGCAACGTTTTCTGGACGGATTCTCGCACTATATGCAGCTGGATAAACTCCGATCAGCACCCGAATAAGCAGTGCCGATCATTCGTTGGACAAAACCGTAGTACGCGAGGTAGCGGCTATGACATTAAATATTTTTAAATTAATAATATAATATTGTAGACACCGACAAACCGACATGAATGACAATAGAAAATGTCTTAATATTTCTGTTTCAATCATATTACTGACATCTATTTTTGTGTTTGCTGAGATCGTTTATTGAAGCCTCGAACATGCTTGGGAACGTGATGAGAAGGTTCATGTCTGAGCAATTCTGGAAAAAATTATTTTATGTAGATAAAATGATTCTATAGGTTATGACAGATGGGATCGCAGCACATTTGAATCGGTCATTATGTATTCTTGATTATCAAAAGTGAAGATTGAGTTTCATGTCGGTTTGTCGGTGTTGTAGAAACAATAATACAATTTTTCGTTTTAAAATGGCCGCTTTTGTCGATGCGATCAAACATTTGCATTGCCTCGACAAATTATATATTTGTTTTAACTATATTTATGATTTGGAATTGACAGCAGGCTATCTTGAAGCATTTTTAGAAATAACAATACTTATTGTTGAAATGAATAACCTTAACGGTCGAATTAAAAGAAAATACAGGTAAACCGCGAGGCTACAATAAGATTTGTTGAATCTATACCACCGACAAACCGACATGAAACTCAATCTTCACTTTTGACGACCGATTCAATTGTGCAGCGATCCCAACTGTCAAAACCTATAGAATCAGTTTATCTAGATAAAATTAATTTGTTCGAAATTGCTCAAACATGAACCTTCTCATCAAGTTCCCAAGCGTGTTCGTGGCTTCAATAAACGTTCTCAGCGAACACGAAGATAGATGTCAGTAATATGATTGGAACAGACATGTTAAGACATTTTCTATTGTCATTCATGTCGGTTTGTCGTTGTCTATACACTGTATCAAAAAATTTTCCGTACAGCAGTTGCTCTGATTTAAAGTAAGTGATAAAACATATTAAGTCAATCAAAAAAGGCATTTATTTATTATTTATTGTTAATTTATTATATTTATTTCATTACACAAAACAATATTTCCATATTTGTAACCAGTAGTAAAATCAACAGAAAATTCATTCTTATGTTAGAAAAAATTATAAACAAAACATAGTGACAAAATGGACATTAAAACATTGTCCGAAATTCCTCTAAAACGAAATCAAAATACCAAGTTAATACATGGTATGGCCGCCTTTTGCTGCAATTACACTCTGTAGGCGTCTTTTCATCGAAAGAGCCAACTCTTCTGCCACTCTTCCTTGAGAACATCCTTTAGCTGATTCTTGTTCTGAATTTTATGTTCCCGGATCTTCCGTTCCAGATGATCCCACAAATTCTCTATGGGGTTGAGGTCTGGTGATTGGGGAGGATGTGGAAGCGTCGATTTGACATTGTAGAGCAGCCATTCCTTCGCGAGCTTCGAGGAATGCTTTGGGTCATTTTCTTGAACGAAATAGAAATTAGATTCGTGACCCAATTTCATCGCACTGTCCTTCAGATTGCTCTTCAATATATCCAGGTACACGAATCGATCCATGATGCAGTCAATGAACGTCAAGTTTCCGGTGCCGTTTGCGCTAAAAGCACCCCAAACCATGACATTTCCACCAACGTGCTTTACTGTCGGCCTCAGATTTTTTGCATCCTATTCAGTGTTTGGTTTGCGCCACACTCTAACTAACCCGTCAGACCCAAAAATATTGAATCCGTGAATAGAACGTTCTGCCAGAACTCTTACTGGCTCGACCACGTACTTTTGGGCGTATTCCAGCCGCTTTTTCATATTTTTGGCAGATATGAACGACTACTTCCGTGCAACGCAACCTCGGTAGCCTTTATTATGGAGAGCATTTCGTACTGTTTGGGGTTAACTTTGATATTGGCGTACTTCGACAGACTGTCCGCAAGTTTGGGAGCACTCAACCTACGGTTTTGTTTAATTTCCCGCAAAAGTATGCGATGGTGACGAGTTGTCAACTTTGGCTTACGGCCTCTTCCGGGAGTCACCTCTAGAGATTGTGTTCTCTGGTAGTTCTGAAGCACATACTGAACCGATGATCGTGGGCGGTTTACTATGCCTGCAATTTCGGACAAGCTTTTACCATCATTCTTCAGGCGAATAATAAGTTACCGAACTTCTATCGGAATTTTTCGGTGAGAAGCGGCCATTTTCCTGAAAATTAACGCTGGAATACTCAAATTTCAGAGAAAAATACTAAAATATGTAAATTTTACCTTGTCATAATCCTTTTGAATTTACAACATTTTTCTCTGCGTGTATGATACAATAGAGCTGTACTTTCTCATTAGCATCTCAAAATTATGGCCACTTGGAGGGACCACAAAAGGACCATAATTTGTTATAGAATTTACGTTCTCTATCTGGCGGACAGCATCAGTAATCGGACCTTAGCCCTAAATCCCTTCATATTTTAAAATATACACATCTATTCAAAGCAACGTTTGCCAATCCGAATGTAGCCATAAAACATACCTTTCCCTAGCTAAGCTATCAATAACTCCAACGGATGGAGGGCTCAACACGTCGCTTGGCGGAATCAGAGCCACTTGTTGCACAATTATTTACTGTTTGTTTGCACGTTATACGTTACTGCAGACACATGCCAAGTCAAGATGAACTGCCCAAACGAATTAATAATGCAACACCTTTCCCGTGCTACCAAGATGTCTCAGCGCGTTTCAGACAAACAGGGGAAGGGATTCTGTGGCGTTCGTGTCGGCTTGTACCCAGCTAAATATGCGCACTGCATTGCTTGCATTTGTTCAACAGAGGCAATCGCACACAAGACCTAATAAGCCGCGCGACGCAGCGTTTAAAAAGCTGCCCATATTGGAAGCCGTTTTACTCGAATATATTGTCGTTTTAGCTTGGAACTGAACAATCCCGCTGTCGAAAATCGATTTCACCCTCGGTCTAACAACAGTAAAATCGATTTTCAGCAGTGGGGTTTTTCTGGTTCTAGTTGTAACGAAAAAATGTGAACAGGCAACTGTATGTGCGTTGGAAGAAGATAAAAGGTAATCTAAGCCGCGAGCGGTCTTCAACGAACGCCCAAAGGGACATACATTTACATTTTCAAGTAGGAAAAATACAACGGCGGCGTTACTACAAAATCCGGAGACCCCCGCCCTTTTCCCTTCCCTAGGGAGGCCCTGCTAACGTCGATTGAGGTATCAATTAGAACGAACGATTGATGCTCGAATTAATAAACCCGCAATCGTCGGGTGCAACTGCAATCGCTACTTTGTGGTGCGCACTGAGCGATTCATCATAACGCAGACGCACATTTTAATTAAGCACTACAAAATCGATGACCACCTCTGGCCATCGAATTTAATGAGTAGGCTGACTCTCGCAGTTTATTAGTTTTCGTCGAAGTAGGCGATAAATTTAATTGCAAGCCAAAAGTGCAACGAATGTTTCCGTTCAGTTCCACGAGCAAACGATTTTACCTGTACAGAGAACCCATAAAATACGCACCAGAACGCACTGTTTCAATGTGGATGGTGATGATGATGATGGGGGAGCTGGAATTTGAGCCAGTTCCGGTGGAGAGTTGTTAAAATGGCAAACAGCGCCTGTCGGCTGTAAAGTAATGAGTGACTGTCTGTTCACGCGAGGAATGCGGTAAGTGGCTCCTCTGATTACCGCCGATGATTTATATTTCAAATCGATTCGAACTTTTACAGGTTGTCTACTTCACCGATGAGGTTCTTGCCTTATCCGGGAACTGAAATACCGCAACCTGAAAACTAACCTTAAATTTCTAACCCCTTCTAATGAAAAAGATAAACCATTCACCACTTTGCTGTCTCTCCACAAGTTTAGGTATTTCCCCGCGCAATGAGTAACATTTTCGATGAATGGAGACACGCAGTGACCATCCTCTATGTGTCGAAAAAGGAATTCCCGAGCACCGCGCGCAAAAAAACAACATAGACAAAACTTGAAGAAACGACACAATACACACTTTCTTATGACAGGTCGACTATCAATCATCAATCGCTGCGTGCCGCTCGCCCTTGTCACGCCACCTCAAGATAAAAGAAGTAAGACAGACAAACTTCGGGTGATTCCCGATTTGCAAGTTGCTCATCTCAAAATTGGATGTTTTATGACCTCACGACCTCCACCGAGCCTTTCGGGTAGCCCCGTTAAAATTTGCCAATAAACGTCCCGGTGATGGCTTCTCCTTCGCCCATACCCGGAGGACTTCTCCGATGGTGGTCCTGGTCCGACTTGGGAATCAACATTAGCATTTTTCAGGGAGTATAAAATCCAAAGCAAAGTGAAGCGACCCCAGCGGGAGGTTTCTGGTCGTTAAAGTTTGAAATTTTCGCACATGCACCGGAGAGATCAGCCGGCGCGTCGAAGGATCTACGAGTCGTCTACCGCCCCGTCAGTCTGGTCGAAGGAACAGACAAAGAGGAAAACTTACAATAGCGTGACAAATTGTTTGCATCGAGCATATGCAGGCCTCCGGGCATGTTTCACTGACGGCTCGTGTTCTTGAGACGAGACTTTAATCCGTCTGTAAGTACGGCTAATCCCGCTCTCGCATCTCACAGTGAGCAAACGGTAGACGGTTTCCGTTCTCAAGGACCCATCGCGGAGAGGTTTCGTTTTCTATGAGGATCGTTGATTTTTAGGTGAAAGTTGAATTGCCTATAGGCTCTCAATAACACGAAACAAGAAAAAGAGACTGGAAGAGAATGTTTACTTTTGCATTTGTTAATTACTGTTCCTATGCAGGAGTGAAATGCTGCGCACATTGGAAGAAATGGATTTCCAAAAAAAAAAAAAAATGCACTCCATGATGGGATCATTGTTTTCGGGTTGGCTTATCGTGGAAGATCTATGGCAGGCGGTCTCCGTCGGGGATTGAAAACAGATGTGACTGTGTGTGGATTTGCGGCAGGATTTGTCAAAATTTATGTTAACAACGATCGGTAGCAAGTATTTGAGTAGTTGATACATGGGAACAAATAAGCGTTCGGGTAGGCAATATTTTATGCTCGAAAATAAACATGCATATGTTTTGAATTTATGAAAAATGTTTAAAGGACGTTTCTCTAAAAGGTGATCACAATATAGCCTTTGTTTGGTTGTAAGTAGGTATATTTTCTCGTTTCATTATTAAAATCATCTTTTCAAAATTATTTCATACAGTGCGGTAGAATGAGCAATCGTTAGAATGAGCATAGAAAAACTTAACCTCACATGTTTCGCAGTGGTTTGTTTTTGTTTTGAAGTGTCGGAAACATGGTCCGTAATTACATGAAGATTTCACGGCGCCAAAAGTGGTAGAAGAACAACACGAAGCGGGCAATAAAACCAGTAAACTATGGAGAATTTTCTGTTTGCTGTTCTGTTCTTGCTAGCTTGCTATGTTGTCGCGGGAAATTCCGACACAAAAGTAACCAGTTCTTTGAAACCGTGTTTTCTAAAGAACAGAAATCCGAATTGGTGTCGCATATCCTAAGGCCAGACGTGACCAGTTACCGAATAAAAGTTCGAGAAGTTCGCAGCTTGGCTTTTCAGATGGCGGTTCTTAATGGAATACAACACCCGTTCAACGTCAAGAGTCAACAGGCTGGGATAGATTGGCTAGGAGGTTTGCTGAAAAGACACCCGGAATTGTCTCTACGGACACCCGAAGCCACATCGGCTAAAGTAATCGTTCAACAGACATAACGTTGACCAATTTTACAATGTTCTGGAGGAAATCACAGCTACCGGAAACTTCCCACCAAGCAGATTATTCAACGTGGACGAAACCTCCGCACCAAAGGTAAGTTGATGCCAAACAAGGTAGTTATATAACCTTGTTATATTGCTGTTCTCACAATGTTTCATGTTCAAACTAAAAAAATCATAGGGATTGGCGCTGCGAGGACGAAGGCAGTTGAGCTGTGTCACGTCCGGAGAAAGCGAGTTATATGATGATATTGAAGAGTAGTAAGCTGTGTCAAACATAGTAAGCTAGTGTGTAATAGTGTAATTATTCAGAAATAAATTTTCAAATTTCTTCCAACCGTCATCCGAACTAGACGTTCTTATTCCACATTAACAATAGTTTACAAAAACATAAACGTTGTTTTGAATAAGTTGTTGAGATTTAGAGTTTAAAAGATTACTGAAAGCACGTAAAAAATGAAAAACATTCTTGACAATTTTGGTGCCCTGAGTCTGACAGTCCTCTATCACATAAGAGAATGAGTTGAAAGAGACGTGAAAATAAATTCAATCCAACACACCTTTTGTCGACTTGCGGATGTTCCGGTTTCGGGTGACATAATTTCACATGAATTCATTGTTCACGTTCTCCGATATTTTTCAAAGAAGAATTACGTCTCGTGTAAAATTAATAATTTTTAAGACTGGACCTTTGGTGGAGATACGCCGTTTCTTTCGTTAATTTTGATGCAGAATGGATGACTGATCTTTGAAGTTCTTGGTGGTGGACCATCACCAAACCAATTGAAATGTTCATTAAAAAAAGCAATCATGTCCAAATTCTAAAGTGCTCCAGACTTGTTCCTGAATATCATTTCTAGTTTACTTTAATAGCGATTCTGTATGATCCTGAAGCGTAAATTTTGTAAAATATGAATAATTTCTCTTCCATTGTGTTTTGAGATTGAGTGATCTTGATGAAACAACATACAATTTTTTTCAGTCTTACAAATTATCGAAGAAAATTTATGTTTAATGCCATGCTATAACTGTACTCGCGTGTGAACCAATTACTATTCATTAGGTGTTATATGAGGACTAATCAAAATTAGCAAAACAAGCTTGTTTTTTTTTGAAACACTGCCATAAAACAGTCGCTTGTATCAAACTGTGACAAAAGATTTTAAATCATCTGATCTTTTTTAAAGATCGTAATGAAAAATGAAGAGATCTGATCAAATCTAGGGTTTTTTTTTTTTCATTAGGGCGAATCTACAATTGAGAGACTCTCTCTGGGGTCGCTCTCTTTCATTCATAAATCAATCACCTTTACGTTTTTCATTCTACTATTTGTTGAGTATGCTAGCCAGCACTGTTGTGTTTCGATCTATACCAAAGAATGTCTCGAAAGTTTTATAATGGCGCTGTAGTGAATGAAAGAGAGCGAGCCCGGAGAGAATCTCTCAATTGTAGATTCGCCCTAATGAAAAAAAAAACCCTAGAAATGATCAGAAAGTCTGACCCCTTGGATAATATGATCTATGCGATTATGATTCGGTATGATCCAGAGAGGTAAATTTTGTAAAATATAAATGGTTTATCATTGTGTCTTTCACCCAAATTAGAAAAAAACGTTATCAATAATAAATTCACTTAACTTTTATGTGAATCAGGAAGTGTAAAACGCTTCGCAAAATCAAGTGAATCTTATGTGTCTACACTCAGGAAATTATCCGTACGAGTTTCATACGATCGTAACTATAAACCAAAAAGCAACGGTCCAAGAATCATTCCATACGAAATCGTATGAAATGATTATTGTTACATTGGTCGAGAAAAACATGCCTCTTATACACTTTCAATTGACATCATTTATCAAGCTAGTATAGGGCAATGAGGTCTATACAGGTGGCGAAGAGCATGGTGTTTGTCGGTATTAGTAACGAAAAATGAGTAAACAATCCATGCTTTCGGGTAGTGACGTAAAACTCCAAAAACAAGCGAATGATAACAAAGCAAGTTTAGTTTTTGTCCGCATCCAGTGCACAAGAAGGCATTTTTCAGCCGAAGCCTTTTAAAAACTACACCAATTAACGAAAATAAACATTCCACCTTGTGATTTGCTGCTATTGTAAATTGATGTTTTTGGAGATCTACGTCACGCATGTTTACAAAAAACAGGCTGTGCATCATCTCACGAACACAATGACAGTATTTTGCATTACACTAATACAACTTAACCACTTCTTCTCCACCTGTATAGACCTCATTGAGTGTAGGGGCCAATTACAGAAGTCGAGTCGACCGTCACTCTGCACGAAAGATCTATTTTGCTATTACAGATGTCGAGATCGACAGAATTTTGGCGGGTTGGTCGACTCAATCGACCACTCGGAAACTATAGACTGTCTCTTTTTTTGGGTGAGGGTTTTGTTTGGTGGGTTTTTTTTGTTGGTTGGGGAAAAATTGGGGGGGGGGGGAAAAAAAAAACATTATATTTTTTTTTTTTTTGGGGGAGAATAAAAAAAAAAAAATTATTTTTCTACAAAAATTTTTTTTTTTTTTAAAAAAAAAAAAAAAAGATGGAGGGGGGGGGGAAAAAAAAAAAATTGGCAGGCGTGGAGCCTTTTTAGGCGTGCAGCCTGCAAAATAATGCCAGCTAATAATGCTAAACAGAAATTGAAGGAAATTGAGCAAGAGCTCGATTCATTAGGACCACCAAATGCGCCTTGGGCCGGAATAACCAAAATTTATTTTTCTCGTTTGTGATCCTAACATTGGATAAGCCTTTGAAATTTATCTTAGAACTCTTAGAAATTTATCTTAGAACTAATCGCATCACTATGCATTACACTTGGGATTTGGAAATAGACCCACGAGTTAAGTGATTCATGAAATAAGTCCTAGATACGTTGAAGTTCGGCAAGAAACTACCCAGAATTTAGGGAACATCCTAGAAGGATGACTAGAAGGAGACTTTCTAGAGCTTCAGAAGAACAGTTTCTAAAAGTTCAGGAAGAGGCTTCCCAAAAAGAAAAAAAAAACTTCTCCGATGGTCAGGCAGAAACTTTTCAGAACTATAGGGAAAATTTCTTAGTAGTTCAAGCAGGAATATCTCAAACAAAATCAGGACCCAACATCCTCGAAGTTCAGAAACTTCCCAGAAGTTCAGGAGAGTACTTCCCCGAAAATCGTGAGAGGACTTTTCAGAGCTTCAGGAAGATGTTTAGGGAAGAGGACAAATTAGAAATTTGGAACATTCCAGAGGTTTTGTAATTCTTTTCCAGAAATTAAAGATGGATCTCCGGAACGTAGTAAAGATGGATGGAACGTAAGAGAAAAACTTTCCCGAAGTTTAGGAGGAAACTAACCAGGGAGTTCACTACCTATAATTTCTCAAAAATGCAGGAACAAACTTCCACAAATCTCAGGACTATATGTCCTAGAAATTCAGGAGAGAACTTTTCTGGATTTCTCAAGAGATCCGGAAAAAAAACTTTTCAAAACTTTAGTTGGAACTTCCTAGAAGTGTTAAAATGCTTTCCTGAAGTTCAGAAAAAAACAATCCAGAATTTCAGAATAAGGATTTATCGAAGATCATGAAGAAACCTCTCCAAAGACTATTCACAGACTATTTCTCCAGACTAACACGGTTTTGTGCCCAAGCGCTCGACGGCGACCAATCTAGCCGTATGTACATCGTTCATCATGCGCAAAATGGAACGCGGTCATCAAGTAGACGCCATTTACACAGATCTCTCTGCGGCCTTCGATAAAATGAACCATCAGATTGCTATTTCTAAATACGGCAATATGGGGGTTCACGATCAGTTGTTGAACTGGCTCCGTTCATACCTGACTGGTAGAACTATGTCCGTGAAGATTGCCGATTACGCTTCATCTAGCTTTCCGGTAGCATCCGGCGTTCCTCAAGGTAGCCACCTCGGCCCATTCCTTTTCCTGCTATATATGAACGACGTGAACTTGGTCCTCAAATGCCTGCAATTATCCTACGCGGATGACCTGAAGCTGTACTACGTTATAAAATGTCCGGAAGACGCCCACTTTCTTCAGCAGGAACTGCAAGTGTTCGATAACTGGTGCCGAATCAACAGAATGTCCTTAAATGTATCCAAATGCTCAACTATCTCCTTCGGCCGAAAACGTGCGATGTATCTTCACGACTACATCCTTCGAGGTACGCGCTTGAAACGAGAAACAACGGTCAAGGATCTGGGAGTAATGCTGGACTCCAAACTGTCGTTCAAGGTTCACATTTCGTATATTGTTTCTAGGGCCTCTTCGCAGCTAGGATTTATGTTCCGCTTCGCAAAAAACTTCAAGGACGTTTACTGTCTGAAGGCATTATACTGCTCTTTGGTTCGCCCTTTCTTGGAATACTGTGCCATCGTTTGGTCCCCTTTCTACCAAAACGCAGTCCAGAGGATCGAAGCTGTTCAGCGAAGGTTTATACGCTTTGCTTTGCGACATCTTCGCTGGCAAGACCCTCGCAGATTGCCAAGTTATGAAAGTCGGTGCAAGCTCATCAACCTGGAACTGTTGGAAGGTAGGCGTATGGTAGCCAAAGCGTGTTTCATTGGTGATCTGCTTCAAGGAAATGTTGGTTTCTCCGTTCTACTGGATCTCTTGACCATCAACACTCGACGACGAAATCTCCGTTTACAACAGTTCTTCGTGTTCCGGCACTCAAGGACCAACTACGGAAAACACGAACCTGTGCAAAGCATTTGCCGCGTTTTCAACAGCTGCTATAATGTGTTTGATTTTAATGTATCCCGTGATGTTAATAAGCGTTGTTTCCGTATATGTCTTTGTCAAGTTTTGTTAATTTTCGTATGTAATTTAATTTTTTAAAGGGTCATTGGGATGAACATTTTTATCTGTTGACATTAAAAAAAAAAAGAACAGTAAGAAACTTTCCATAAGAATAGGGAGTACTTTCTAATAGTTTGAGCAAGATTTTCTCTGAAGTTCAGGAACAAACTTCCTTAAAGTTCAGGAGAAAAAATTTCAGAAGAGGACTTTTCAGAAGTTCAGAAAGACACTTCCAACAAATTTAAGGGAATTTTCCTAGAAACTCTGGAGAAGACTTTCCCAAAGTTTTAGAGGAATTTTTTTGGAGTTCAGGATAGGACTTATCAGATGTTTAGTAAGAATAAGCTCAGGAAAAAAATCTCAGAATTTTAGGAAGCAACTTTCCATAGAGGGCACTACCTATAATTTCAAAAAGGAATTTCTCAAAAATTTCAGGAAACTTTTCTGAAATTCAAGATATAGCTTCCCAGAAGTTCCGAAGGAAATTTTCCAAAAGTTTAGTTGGAACTACTCATAAGTTCTAGTGAGCTTCCCTGAAGTTTAGAATCGAACATTCCTGAAGTTCAGAATGAGGCTTTCTCGAAGTTTGAAAATCCCAGAAGACAGGTAGATACTTCTAAGAAAAAAGGAATAAACCTTTCAGAGGTACATCCTAGTAGTTCAAGCAGGAATTTCTCAGAAACTCAGGAACAAACTTCTTGAAAATTCAACTTCACTGAGGACTTCTCAGAAGTTCAGGAAGAAACTTCCAACAAATTTAAGAAGATTTGTCAATAAATTCTGGAGTGAACTTTTCCAAAGCTTTGGAGAAATTTTCCTCGATGTTCAGGATGGGACTCATCAGGAGTTTAGAAAGTAACTTAGTTCTGCAAAAAACTTACCAAATGTTCCTGGAGGGTTAGGTTGGGTTGTTAGATGTGAATTTACAAGAAAATCAGGAGTGACAGCCAAGAAGTTCATGCGGAAACTTGTCAAAAGTTCCGGAGGAAACTTCCTAGAATTTCAGCAAAGAGTTTTGTCGAAGATCACGGAAGAACTTCCCTGAAATTCAAATGAAAATCACTGATGAACAGAAGAAGCAGTCTATTAAAAAATCATTCATATGACCATAATGATATTCATTGCTCATGACACCATATAAGAATATGGTAAACACCATCTTCCAAACCGTTTGCATTGTACTATGAGCTAAGACACAAACTCATGTAGGATTTACATTTCCGTGGTTTCCATCCTCGTTTGAGGTTTGAGAGATTTTATCGGCAAAAAAACTTCCATTAAGTTTAGCAGAGAAGCACAGAAAAATTTCAAGAAGTTTATTGCCAAAGAAAATTCTTCCAAAGAAAAATTCGCCACTTAGGGTAGTACTAGGGTAGTTACTAAAAAGGTTAAATTCTGTAACAGGAGGTCAGAGAACCGCATGATAAAATCGTTGACGTAAGATCGATCACTGTATATCTGTACAGCAACCTTTGAATGTTAAATTTTTAATGAGTTCATGGTGTCAATTGCTTCAGTATCGTCACGCATAAATTGGTAATAACTAGATAATAACTAGATAATAACAACATCTTTAGACATCGACACTAGTCCACATATTAATTATTAATTTTCCCGAAAAATACTTAAAAGCGCAACTTTGGAACAGCGTCCCTATGACGTTTTCTGAACAACAAAAACATAAGTGAAATTCACAAAACAAGAGAAAAATGTAAACACTAGTTCTTTGACTGTCAGGAATGACAGTTAAATTGAAGTCCTGAATTACTGCATGGTGTAATATTTCAAACACATTTTGGAAAATTTCAACACTACAGTTAACAGTCGAGTACGGTTGCCGACTCGTCAGATTCAGTCGGATTCTGTAATGCGTAATTTTTCTCGACTCGACAGTGACAAGTGTTGAATCGAGCTGCTCGAATCGACTTCTAAAATTACCCCCATAGTCTCGTGGGATTGTGGCTCGTCTCTGGATCCCAAGCTACATGGTTCGAATTCCGATTGCGACTTTTTTTTCTGTAAGGAAAATTTTCATACGATCGGTCTATGAACTTCTTTCCAATAGAGAATCGTATGAAATTTGCAATAATATCTTCTGGCAAATTTCCATACGATGTTCCTATGAATTCTTCTCGATTTGTTCGCTCAGTGTAGTGAAATGTAAATGGTTAGTCAAGTAGAATTTCTTTTTCTATGTGATGTTCATGTAAAAATCACTTATTTTTGTATTGGAAAATATCTACATGTGCTTCCAGTAATAGCTAAGTGAACTATTCTTGCAGTGTGAGATAATATGATCCAACTGACGGTATTGGATCTGAGTAAGAGCATTGAAGAATCGAACCGATTTGGATTATACACAGTGACGAAACTCAAACAGACACTCAAACAATTACACAAAATGTGTTTAGTCAAGCTTCCATCTATCGAGTGCGCTTCTATTTATTGAGCACCGTTAAAATACGTGCCCAGTAGTTTGCTTTAAGGATTACCAATAAACTTCCGTCCCTCGGTAAACATAACTTAAGGGAATCACCCCTGAACAGACGCACTTCCCTGCTGCGCTGACGAGTCGTTCGATTTTTATTAACTTTTGCCTCAAAATCAACACGATTTTTTTTTAATGACAACGTGCTCAAACCGTCGAAAAACCACTCAGCAAGCATAGCCGAGTAATGATCGAGCGCGTGCGTCACAGTCATTGACCCTGCGGCGTGTGATTTATTTGCCTTACATTTAAAAGCTAAGGACCCGAAAATCACTTTAGCCCGGTCGACCTAGATCTGACACCCGTTTATTTGACTAATCTCCGATAAACCTCCCAAATCACATACGAAGCCAATAAGATAAAAAAAGCGAACCCTCCGGTTGTTGCTGCTGCTATTTGTCTAAACGAGAATGGTAATGGTTGTTGTAGACTAAACGACTTGCGTGAGCCGTGAAGGCGTGCGTGTGCCGCGTGCGTTGTTGGGGTCTGAACATCGAGCGAAACAGATGGGTTTCACACTCCCCCTATTTTTTTCGGAAATTGTTTGACGCTTTGCTTTGCTCATATAAATACATTATCATCAGTTTCAAACATTAAAGCGAAGCGCAATCCCTTCCTCGGAAAGCATACAAGGAAAATCAAACACATCTTAATGAAACATGAGAAACCTTGATTGGAAATCATAAATGCGATGGAAGAGGTGTTGAAATTCAATCATCATCACCCAACAATGATGACCGCTTGGCTCATCAAAGCAGGCGATCGCAATCGAGGGCGGTGAAGACGCTGGGTGCTGCTAGCCTTTTATGTAAATATGCAGATCGTAGTAATCCAGTGGTGGATCTTTGATGGCAGCCCTTCGAGTGTGATGCCGAGGGGCCGGTCACATGCATCTCTATTCATAATCAGTGAGTCATGAAAAAAAAAACTCATCTAACTCACCAATGTTTGCCCACGAGCCATGACTGACAGATGACTCGAGTGCCACCTAATTTCAACGCTTCATTAATAGTGAAGAGGTGCTAAAAACTTGGGAAAAAAGTTTCTATGAAATGATGTTGGATTTTGACAGCTAGTCGTCCGATGGTTTATTTATTGACACATCACTAGAAATATTTTATTAACACTTGTTGCGTGAGTGACGGCCCCTAAGCTTCGACAAGTACCTGCGTGATTATGCTTCCATATTTCAAGTAAAATGCGTAAGAACGCATGACCTTGTGTCATCTCTCTTTTGTATGGATTAAATTTATGGTGCTTATATATCTTCTCCTGTCTACCTGTGTGCCCGAAGATCAGAGAACGACATCCCATCAGATGAAAGATACATAAATGTGACAGATTATACGATCACCAAGGCCAGCCCGCAACCGCTTCTCGAACATCTGAGAAGGTAGGTACCCAAATGAATGCTTTTTACTCAAACACTTCACAATATTGATAGTCAATATTTCGACTGTCGATCATGCGAAAGTTAGGCGAAGAACAAGAAGGTTGAGATACTACTACGCACAGGTCTGAGCATATTGTAATGAAGCATGTGGTAATTGTGTGACTTGACTAATGATATAATAATCATGGAGATAGCGAGGAAGATTCTTTGTCACATTTGAAACGAAAGGAAAAAATATGTCAAATCTGTTTTGTTAACCGATCCATGCAGCTGATAAGGGCCGTCAGTTGATTTGATTCTTCGGTGGCGTGATCATTCACAATTGCAAACTTATCGTGGCATTAGATATCCACCATATAGCAATGACGGATGTCTTCGCCAAGATATTCTAGAAATTTTCGATTACTAGCTATTTGTTTGGGTTTCAGATAATAACAAAGCCAATTACTGATAACTTCAAATGGAAAGTAGAAGTTGATTTTAGTGGTGTTGATCAATATGCGTTGGGTTGGCCTACGATTGACTTTTAAAATAAAGTTGATATTCCGCGGATTGCGTCAACAACTCCGACAGTGATTGCCAAATGAAATTAATCATAGTAGATAAAAGAAGCGCCTTGAATGAATTGTATCGTGATTTTCAATCGGTAAATTTTGTAATTGTTCCGCCCACGCGACTTGGTAGCAAAACAAAGCACGGAGACTGATTTTTTCAGCTTGGCTACTTGTCAAATCTGTTTACGCAAACAATGGCTTTCACTGTGATGTTATCTTTATTTAAATACACCACCGGACAGAGATAGGTCTCCTTCGATGATTGTCTAATCAGTCTAATGAGCACGCAAAATCCTTTTTGGGCCATTGAGCTCCTGATGTCACAGTAATCCATTACCGTGGCCGGTGAAGGCCTTTTAAGATGGCAACATTTACTATAGAGTCGATTTGATCAATTGTAAATCAATAAGATGAGGTAGACAAAAAGTTGATAAATCTAGGTGACTTTCGCAATCAACCAACCATGAGAAATGAAGACGTCTGCATGGAATCACCTCCTCAGAACGCAGCAACCTTAATTTTTTACTTGAATCAAGAACGTCATGGTGGCAAAGATAGACTCGAAAAAAAAACGCAAGATTGTATTGAGAATTCACAAAATTGTGATTTTTTGTAGTTAAATATAAAAATTTATTTGTTTTATTATTCTTGTTTGGTGAGTAGCCTTAGCCATGGCTGTGGACAAATTGCTGAAAATTCTATCTCGCTTTTTTTTCTTAGTAAAAATCTGAGACATTCTGTGAATAGTCGGAAACCATCGTGAGCTTCAGGAAACTTTTGTTAACTTTATAGACGTTCTGTGAATCTCAGAAAACAAGGCAAACTCCTTGAGGATTCAGAGTCAATTTGCAAATACTTCGAAAGTTCTTCGAGCTTCCATAAACTGCTGATTGTTTTGAGTAGCTAAAGTTCTAAAAATCCGGGTTTTGCTCCAAACATTTCCAAATATTTTTTGACGTAGGAATACGTCTTTGTTTTCAATATAGGGGTGCGCGTTGCGAGTACGAAAATTTGGAGCGTCACGAAATATGCTTAGGTTTTGAAAGTTAATAACTAAGTCATTTCATGACCGATTTTCAAAATTTTTGCACTGATCGATTGCAAATCTTTCTACTCATCAATTACATTATTAAAAATTATTATTTTTTAATAAAAACTATTGAAATTCTTATAAATATAAAAATGAATTTCTATCGAACTGACCCTTATAGACATAGAAACTACTTAACCGACTGGCGTGAAAATTTTTATGCAGGGGCTTTTGGGACCGGGCAAGCTTCTAATGATGGTTTAAGACTCCCCTCTCTCCCCCATGGAATGGGGGGCTCTCATACAAATGAAACACAAATTTCGGCATAATTCAAGAACTAATCAAGCAAATGGAACCAAATTTGGCATGTACAAGTTTTTGAAGGCAAGAAAGGAAATTTGAGTTCCCTCCCACCTTTAGAAAGGTACAAATGAAACAGGAACTTCTAATAACTCAAGAACTAATCAGGTAAATGGAACCAAATGTGACATGTGGAAGTACTTGAAGGCAAGAAATGTTTCTATGGTAGCTTGTGACCCCTCCCACCTCTAGAAGGGGGAGTGGGCTCCCATACAAATGAAACAGGAACTTCTAATAACTCGAGAACTAATCAAGTAAATGGAATAAATTTTGACATGTGGAAGTTTTTGAAGACAAGAAATGATTATTTGGTAGTTCGAGACCCCTCCCACTTCTAGAATGGGGGGCTTCCATACAAATGAAACTGGATTTTTTGCCTAACTCGAGAACTAACTAAGCAAATGGAGCCAAATTTGGCATGTGGAAGTTTTTGAAGGCAAAAAATGTTTCTACTGTGGTTCGAGACCCCCCCCCCCCTCTGGAAGGGGGGATGCTTTCACACATACGAAAATCAAAATTCAACCAAACATGAGAGTATATCATATTTATTATTCGATACATTATAAATGTTACATAATATGATTCAGTATTGCACATCACTAAGGGTCGTTTGATGTGTGCTTATTTGCAATCACAGTGCACTGTTTGATGGCATGTGGTAATTTATGTTTGATGGCATGTGAAGTGTGAAGTTCGTTGGTAATATTATCTTCGAATTCCAATCAGTGTTTAAAAGTGTTTCTTGCGTTCTAGTGCGATGGATAGAGTCCATATCATTCGATAAGATACAAATTATTTTGAGGAAGTGTAAGTAAAATGTCGCAGCATATGGCTGCAAACTATATACGTGAGTTGCTCAAGCTTTAAGCTTCAGCTTTATGACGAAGTGAGGTGGCTGCACTAGCTGTTCCCCTGACCCCAAAACGGCCCCTTTCAAGGCCTCCAAAATAACTGGAAAAGAGAGTTGGTCGAAATGGGCGGTTGCGAAAAATATCGTATGTCGAAGCCACAGTGTTTTCGGTGTTTGCACATTTTGCAGTGTTGTACACACATAGGCCTAGAAGAAATCGTATGCAATTGGTGGTGGCTCAAGCCAGTCTCTTGGGTAAAAATGTCCTAAATGTCTACCCGCATAAACAATTACCATAAGAAGCACCTAACCACCAATTCGGGTTATCATCCCAACTGTAACCGGTACGGTTAAACCATAGACTAACTCTAAGACCAGTAGGTCCCGAACAAATACGATTTTTTTCTTGGCTCAGTCAGTATTAGCACATCGTTCCCAAGCTCGGTCCCAAGCTTAATAATACGCCCTTAATAATGAACTCACACGAACACACGCTCAAATATTCTGTCAAAATAACACAGCAAATCGAAACAAAGGCGCAAATATGTATAGCAAGGTGCTGGCTATAAGGTGTACTTCGGACCAAGGGGTTCTACAGCAGTGAATCAATTTCAAATCGCTAATTGCATATTGATTGTTGGTTAAACCATCTGTAATATCGTTCTTGTATATTACATGTTTATTAGGGTAACCTGTTAAGTGTATTGCAGTTAATTTTTTAGCGAAACCAATTTCGAAAACCCTTTAAACAATTAGGCGACTGGAGGAATTCGATTGCACATTGCTACATAGTCCTACGTTACCTTTGCGTACAACCCCATTGGGCTGAACCTTGTAGTTTTTTTCTTTATCGATGCTTTGAAGCAGTATTTTTTCATCCATGCATTTAGGTAGAACCAAGCACCTAGATTTAGGAGAACCCAAGTTCATCATACACCTAGTCATAGACCATATTTTGAAATTCAGCTTCTGAAATGTGCGCAACGAAACCAAACTCATGATAAGAGTCGACCTATCATTGGACTATGGAGTAGCTACATGTTCCAGGGGTAGTTAAAACTATTGACAGCAGAAATGTAATCAAGATAGCTTTGTCACGTATTACAATTCTGTAGCTTTAAAACAGCATTAGCGTATTATCTATTCAGCTGAATGTAGAATTATTTAAGTTTTGATTTGAACCAACAGCAATGATGCTCTTAGGTTCATAAAAAAGGCGTGTGATTCATTTCAGTGGAAATTGAAACAGATCTTAAATAACTTAGGCAGTGTTTCAGTTGACACAGATGAATTGACACACTTTGCCTATTCGACAAAGATTTTTCATTAGGGCCTGACTGACAAACGTAAACAATGGCTTTTTCCGCGAATTTCAGACGACGGTAAGGAGAAAACTCTGAAAGCGGAACAGGTGCGAAGCGAAAACCAATCCATAACCTTTGCTTTGGTGGTTGGTGAACGAACGGGCAATGCGGAATGGATCGTGGATTCTGGAGGGTCCGCACACATGGGCTGCGATCGTGAATTCATCGAGGAAATCCTGGCAAGCACTGTTACTCTGGCTGATGGAAAAATTCGGTAGGTGAAAGGTGTTGGTAGTGGAAACATTTCGTGCTACCATGAAGACGGAAAAACAACCAAGATATCCCTTAGCAACGTGTTGTTTGTTCCAAGTTTGGAGATGAACCTAATGCAAGTGACAAAACACGTGGAGCAAAGAGCAGCTGTGATGCTCAACGTTGAAGGTTGCCGCTGTTGTAGTAAAAACTGGTGGCCTGTATAAGGTGAAAACGACAAGTGAAGTATTGATAGCAGTGAAAAATCACCTCAACGTTGACTGTCAGCATGTGTTGCACAGAAGATTTGGAAATCGTGATCCTGAAGCTTTGGGTGAAATGCTGAAGAAAAACCTCGTGACTGGATTGAATTCAAGGTAGGTGTATGACTGCGGCGTCAAGGAAGAATACGAATGCTGTCGAAGAGCGAAGTTGTGCCGAAAACCGTTTCCAAAATCGGTGAAACGTAAATCCCGTGACGTCGTGGATCTCGTGCACACCGACGTTTGTGGACCGATTGAAAATACATCAGTGTCCGGTTACCGTTATTTCATGACCGTAAACCGTTCTGCGTGTTATATTTGCTACAGAAAAAGGAAAAGGTGCCAGAAAAGCTGAAGGATGTGCTGCGTTTGTAAAAACACAGTTTGGAGAAAAACCAGAAGGCCATCCGATCGGACCAGGGTGGCGTGTACACTGGGAATGAACTTAAGGAGTTCTACAGGAAAGAAGGAATCAAGGCACAGTTCATTGCAAGCTTCTTTTCCCAGCAGAATGGCATGGCAATGAATAAGTATAGCTACCTGATAGAGATGAGTCGCTGCATGTGAAGCTTCGCTGTGATGCGAAGTTTCCGGAGCTCTGCTGGGCTGAGGCCGTAAGTACCGCTATTTATTTACAGAACAGGTTACCATCAAAGTCGGTCCCCATAACACCATTCGAACTCTGGAGTGGTAAAAAGCAGGACGTAGCGCATTTGAAGGCATTTGGCAGTACTACATACGTCCTCGTTCCCAAGCAGAAACGAAAGATGATGAACCAACCTCGGAGAAACTGATATTCGTTTGATACTCGTTGGACCATAAGGCGTATCATTTATTGGACCGTCAAAAAAGATAATCATCAGGCGTGATGCCAATTTCGTTGAGGAGGAACTAACTTCGTTGGAAGTGTCCGAGGCCAGTACTGAAACGCTACCTGAAGATCGAAGTGATCGAAGTCGACATAGCAAGCAGACTGACCAATGCTGAACCTGTTGACGATGTTGAGAAACCTAGAGGTTTCGACGCTATTTAGTGTGCGGCTAGTAACCAACAAAAAAATCTTGCACTCAAATTTTGCAATCTCTAAATGCGAACTAGTTTGGTTACCACTTTGATTTAACACAATCTAATTTTTTTAAAATACGGTCCTAGTTTTTGACCTTGCAATTTGAAAGAATAAAAACTTATCCAATTCAAGGAGACATATCTCATTCACACATTCATCGTTTTTTTCACTTTCCTCTAGCCAATCCATTTCCTGGAGTTTTCCGAAAATTCAACTCTTTCATTGTGGGGCTTATTACGGTTGTCACCTTCACTATCACTTTCACTTCACTTACACGTCACCTCACTTTTTTTATGCTATTACTGGTATCACCGTGATCAAAAATGAACTCCGTGAGGTGGAAGTGATCGTGAAGTGAAAATCGTAGTAGCCCTCAGAAAATCTACGGTTTGCGTCACTTTTTTCGGTGGCCTGATGGTGCAGTGGCAACCATAATAACACCGAGTTCATTCGAATCGTCACCTCGGATGAACTCTTTCATATTTTTTCACTTGGTGACATTCGCAATAAGGTTTTTTGTTTTCAATTCGTTTTCACCGTGAAGTGATAACCGTAATAAGCCCCAGAGAAAAATCCCCATATGAGTTGAAATTCCTTAAATTCTCGAAATCACAACAAACCAAAATAATCATGACCAGATCATGACACATGACACTCCACTTCACTGCCAACAGCATCCTCCGCCTACTACGGCCATCCGCCATGGAAAAAGAAACTAACAAATCGACAGCCACAAAAATCTGTCAAACAAACATGATTTGCAATGTTGATCGTTTCCAACTCCTTTCCGTTTGGCATTCACCTTTTCTACACCCGAGACAGCAGAATTCCACTCAGGGCGGAAAGAATCTCTGGAATGTTAAATATTGCGACAACGGCGCCTCCCCGTCAACAGCCATTTCCTATCCAACAAAATGGAAAACACATAGCTCATCTGCCCCGCCCCTCCCGCTCTCTCTCGGTTAGTCACGAATTTTCACCTCTCGCTCGAGTCGCGATCGTAAAAACCGTGATTGATCCTCACCACTCTTCAGCCGAAGGGGTTGACATGTTTTGCCGAGTGTTGGAAACTTTTTCACTCTCGCTCGGTCGGTCCCGCAGTGGGCGGTGGCAACAACAACGACGACGACCAGAACATGTTGCTAGGTCCGTTTTACGCTGGGTTTAATGAATTGTGTGACATTAAGAAGCTGTTAACGGTTTGTCTTTGACTGCAAATTAATGGGATTTTAAATGAATGTTTATTTGGAGAACAGATTAAAGTCGACATTTAAATGTTTGCATTGACTAAAAATCCATTCAAAGTAGTTCCAACATCGTTTTCGCAGAAACAATTTCAAATATAATTGCTCATCTCCGGTTCGACAATGACTGCACTACAATTCACCAATGAATGATGTGAGTACAGATTGTGTGTGTCGTAAAACCTGACAGTTGGTGAGAAAAAAAAATATACACATACAGAAGTGCTTGGAATCGCGTGTTACAAATTCGAAACGTCATTAACAATAATATGTTAACAACTCGCAAGTCTGGTAATAAACCTGAAATTGAAACTGGTACCAGTGTAGCTTCGAAACAATAGCCTGTTGGCCCACTACCGTTGGGCTCAGATTGATGAGAATGAGAAATTGTTTATCAATTTACCCACGATCGCTCATTAGCGCACGGTGCGGCATCACGTTGGTAGCGCGCAACGAAACACGCTAATGACAGTGTGGTGACGCGAAAATTATGACGTAGGCCTGCGTTGCAGGTGTCGATCAAAGCATTCCGATGGAAAGTGAGTCAAGTGTGATGATAACATGGAAGCTAAAAAAAAATGGAACAGGTGATGACCATTGGATGCGATGCGCTCATTGGCAAAACAGTGCCAGTGGTGTGGTTGTGGCTGTCCGGCAGGATAAGGGGCATGGGCAAGGTTGTACCAACCCCCTCGGTCGACCATACTCATGGTCAGACATGGAACCGGAAACTGGTTTTGAGAGATTTACATTTATTTGATACTGGATTTTTGTGTGTGCAGTGCTGGATGCTTCCTACGATACGTCAATGGCAAATTTACGGCGGTTGATAAGAACACGCGAAACACGAATAGCTAATTTGGAGATTATTTTGTTGACGGTAAGCAGGCGTCCGGAAATATTTTCAAGCCACCTTATAATATTGAATAAATCAATATCTTAAAAAATAGGGCGATCATCTTTGAGTGATTGAGAACTCCTTCATGAGTGAAGCATTAATTTAAATTTTTCTCTATTTATTGGTTTGAAAACAAAAAATCATAACAAGCTAATTGCGTCTGTTTTTAGATCCGCCGCATCGCTTGTGAAAAAAGTATGTTTTTGAAATTCATAAATATTTAACCCTGGCACGGTTGAAGACATCTCATGGCAGTGCCATTTAAATCTCGTTACCCCTTTCTCATCTTCTACCGAGAGGCACATCCGTGAATATTCGGCGATGGGGAATTCCCTCTCGTTACCAATCAAAAAATCCCATCACTATCCATCCCATCGGCCCCGTAAGCGATCATTCAAAATATTTACTCACCTCATCTAAGTAGACAGTGGAGCGCGGGTGTGTTTAGCGTCGCGTAGAGATCTCAGCGGGTGATAAACGAAAGAAACAATCCAATGTTCGCAGTTTGAAAGAAGACGGTGACAGTGACATCGAACCGTCGTCAAGATCCGGAACCATCTGTACTGTGCGTCGGCCGTCAGCCACGTGATATCTACAATGAATCATTAGCGCCTCATCATCATTGTCGATTTTATCTTTTTTTTGGTAGGGCTTTTCCAAATGTTGCGAAATCAACACACCAAGAACGAAAAATTCAAATCGGGTCATTCTTTTTTATGTTGGTTCACGAGAATGGAGCATCACAACCAAGAGCAAACCGCGTGTTCGCATACTCGCACTATGCTGGGAACGGAACATGTGCTGTTGGAGGACGATGACTGGCCCGAAATGCTCTTCCGAGTGCCAATACCGACTGTAACCTACTGCCATACTAAAAGAGAGACTAAAGAGAGTCAATCCACACCATATCGGAGTAGCAGACCAGCTGACTTTGTCACCCGGCACCCATGGCGATGGCGATTGACGTACCAGATTGGCTTTCTTTTCAGTCAAATGCACAATCACGCACGCATTGCTTATCGATAGGGCACAATCATTGTTGTGTTGTTGCATGGGGGAGCGTGCCTTGCCGGGCAATGTCACAATCTTGGGGGTAGATTAGAGTGGAAGTCTGTGCATTCTATAACGGTCATAAATGTTTGAGGTATTGAAAGCTAAAAATAAATTGTTTTGCCCATTCAATTATACGATTATACGTTCGTTTGACTTAGCTTTCAGCATTATATTCAAAGTGTGTGTAGAAAGCTGGATCTTATGCATCAATCTTTATGTTTCAGTTGTTTTGTAAGATGGAATTATCGGGAAGGGAGACGACATCATAAGGGACGGTCTGTAAGATATGTTTTGTTTAGACACAGAGAAGCTGGAGTGTCCTCCGTGAGAAAATTTCTGTAACTGCCAATTTAAAATACAGATAGTTTCCGTTAGATTTGGTGAATCGCATGTTGATAGCGCCACCTGCGCGCCTCGAGATTTGATAGTTGTTGACTGTTTGTCAATTTTAGTTTGGTGAAACCTAGACAAGGCGGCGCTGATGTTCCAACGGTTTGCTTTTAAAAATTTACACAGTAAATAGGGAAAACATGTTCGAACCTAGATGTCTGTTCTCTGTGGTTTAGACTCGTACGTTCCTATCTTTCCTATATCTTTCCTTTCTTCACCAAATATTTGATATTATTCCGTTCACTATTCGCAATTGGTATGCTATGGTATGGAGCACTTTAATATTAAACTAGCTATTGTATGAGAATGTTTCTAAGGCATTTGATGATCGTAAGAGTATTTTCAGTAGATTATATGAAAATATATAATGAATTTCGATCAAGTAATTCAAAAATGTACTCAATATAAAGGCTAAATGCTATTAATGATACATTGAACTCTGATTGACAAATCTCAACTCTCTGCAACCTTACACAGAAAATATTCTTGTAGTAAAAACTACCATTTTACCCGACTATGCCTATTTTTAAAACTACCATGAAATTTCAGTCAAATTTACTAGGTTTATGGTAAAACTTTCAACATTTGTGGTATATTTGACAGACCTCATATTGATATCAACCGCACCATGGTCGATCTAATCGCAGGCATGGTAAAATCAAATTTATTTATAGTCAGCTGAAAATTGATGGTGTTTGTGCTTAATTTAACCCTCGAAGTGGTTGTTTCTACTGCGGTTATTTTTGCGAGTACTTTTTAGCGAAACTTGATTAAATTTCTAAACAAAGTTCTCAGCATTTGGTAAATGATTCTTTCCGTGCAGTTAAGGTTCGAAATAATTTGATTTTTCACGAAACTGTACCGTACTTATCTCATGAAATTAAATATACGGAGTTCGAAAAGTTGAAATACAATTTTTCATGATTGTTTAGATACGTACCATGTTCATATTCTATACAAGTATTAGTGTCAGCTTTAGCTTCATGTATACACATAACGATATCCGTTATGTGTATACATGAAGCTAACGCCTGGTTGACTGTCAATCAGTTGTTTTTTGTCTACTTCGTACGATGGATCGATATTGCGAAATCTCCGTGAACTGTTTTTGAACGGTGACCGACCCGGTGACATATTCAGACGTCTGAAATCTCTTGGAGTTAAGCGGAACTTTGTGTATCCGATCATCAAGAGATACCAGGAGACCTTTTCGACCGCGGACTAGCGCTCCACCACCTCATTCAATGAGTAACCCCGCTTTTTAGAGAAACTTCGTTAATTTTCTATAGAAAGTACTCAGCGCTGGGTAAATGTTTCTTTCTTTGCAGGTCTAGAAATTTGATACACGAATAAATTATATGTAAAATTTTAAGTTCTAAATAATTCATTTTTCACGAAACTTTATTGTATTTACCTCGTGAAATCAATATGTGTTCAATAAGTTCGAATTCAATTTTTCATGATTGTGTCACAAGCATCAGGGGCTGGATAGTCAAAAAGAGAATGGATATAGTTTTGGGCAAAGAAAGTACCAGCACATCCCAAATAACATTGCCAAAACCATCGTGCTTTATTAAGTTTTATTAAGGTTTTATCAAAGTCACTAGAACTCAATTTGGTTTTATTATGACACCAAGATGTGCCAAAAGGTTCCACATTTTAGTCAAATTTATGAGAACTTACACAGCTTGTTTAATACGATCTTATAACCTCGTTTTCTCAAACTTTTCCCTTCAAAGGTTTTATTTCGACTTTATGAACTCATAATATGCTGTTTTGAAAAGCCGTTTTAGGACTCATTCATATTATCTTATTATTGCAAATTGGCATTGAGGGAAGCCTCCAAATAATAAAATAGTTTTAAAGTAGTCATTGCGTAGATAACTTGGTTTTATGGCAGAATTGTAATTTTTTTTCGAATTGCCATATTTAAATATTAGAAATGTGAAGAAATAAATGCACCAAATTTTTAATGTACTGCAAATGAACTGTAGATCGAAGACCAATGTCTGCATTTTTCAAGATAACCTTATTGAATTTCATCAATTTTCAAGAAATTCATGATTAGTTTATCGAATATGTTTGTTTTAATTTTGTTTTTGTTGTTGTAAACCCGCATAATTTCCGAGGCGCATTAATTTTTGGCTCTTATTGTGCCAATATTCACCACAAAATTAAATGCGTATGATAGGTTTTGGATATTTTGCTATGATACAAAATTTCCCGCAACACCAGACCTTTTTTCTCAGATATTATTTACAGCTACATGAATCAGAAGAGCAGAGAATCGAACAAAGCAGAACAAAAAAACCAACCACGATTAAGTTGGACAGCTGTGGCCATTTGGCCGTATGCTGGTTTTCATGGCAGCCAATAGGTTTTATAAAGGTTCTCAAGTGGTCATAGCATCTATCACTAGAATATTTTCAAAATCTTTATGGTCTTATAAAGGTTTTATTAAATTGTTTTCACAACCGTCTATAGAGTGGGCCACTTTGTAAAAATGTTGGCTTTAAAGAGGTAAGGAGGAGGTGTTGGTAGACAAAACAGTTTTGAATGTAGTTTTATCAACAAAGCCGGGAAGAATGCTATACGGCTGGAATAAAACTTAAATTGTTACTTGGGATTAGAAGTGTGCATCAAAAGTAGTGTGCATTGAAATAGGACAATTAACGGTCAAGAAATGCTTTTTCTGTCGGAAGTACTTACCTTGAATGCAGCTGAAAAGGGGTGCAAAATACGGAAGATTTCGTAACGTTAGTAACGCTTGCCCATGTAATCTAAATGGGGCAGTCACTTTTCCTTGCGAAATAATATTTCGTTCAATTATTCCGCAAGGAAAACTGAAATGTCACCCATACTGAAGCAGTTGTTCAGTACTTCAGTAGAAATGGTAAACATTACTTCTGGTCTCTACTTGCTGTATACTAGGATTAATAACGTAACTCACTCGAATACGCCCAAAAATATTTTGTGAAAATAACACAGGTAATTAAAACAAAAACAATGCTTCTAGTATCGAAAAGCGCAACAAAGCAAGGTGTACTTCGGACTAAGGGGTTCTACAAAAGTGAACCAATTTCAAATTAGGTTTTGGTTGGGGAATGTTTCGAAGTTAAGCTATCCACGTATATTTGCGTTGTACGTGTGTATTTGTGATGGTTTTAATGTGTTCATCATAGCATGCTGTGCGTTTGACTGTCATCTTTCGTTTGTTTACTTGTTTAGACGGTTTAAATTCTTCGTTTTCAAAATGTCGCGCATTGAAAAAGACGTGGAAATTAAGGACACATGGCTACGTGAAAAGGGTGTAACTATGTGACAATTGGCGAAGCGCTTTGGAATTGATCACGCGACTGTAAAATTCATCATAACCAAGTTTGGGGAAAACTGTTCTTTGGATGAACTGCCAGAAAGATGAAGAAAACCCGTATCTTTCAACCCTAAACTGGATCAGAAAGTGGTAGCTTTGACCTATGTCAAAGAGGATTCAAAAACCTTTCCAGGTCCACAATAATGATTCAAGTGGAGAAGTTTGGTCGAAAAGTGCTGGTATGGTAAGCAATATATTTCTGCGGTATGAAGTCTGCCATTTTTCACGTAGGACTACGTTTCTCTTTTCTATACCGGGTGTCATTTCAAAATTTTCAAAGAGCGTTACGTAAAAGTGAAAGGTTTTTCAACGCTAATAACTCTCGTTTGACTGAACAGAATGACATCATTTGTACACCATTTGATCAGAAAAACTTACAAATGTTTTGGATTAAAATGTGCTATTTGGACAAGTAGTTCAATTTTTTACTTAAAAATGACATACTTTTGCTCCCATTCAAATCTGCATACGAACAAGTTGAAAATAAGGTTTTCCCTTTCCGGGTCCTCAAAAACGGGAAACAAATGGTTCAAATTGTCTTCTTTTTTTAATCCACTAGGTTTCATTCCATCTTTAATAAAGCGATAGCCAAACCCCTCAGATGCAAATTTATTTTGCTTTGTTTTCGGTGTCTGGTTTTATAACTGAAGCTCCTCCCCTCTTATGAAATTTGCTTCATTCTGCATGTTTGTGCCTCTCTCCTTTCGAGGCAATGCTATCAACGCCAGTATAAAGCACAAGATTGGAACCAAAATGACCCCGGCGTAGTTGTTAACATCCATACCTCTCACGCCAAAGTCACGAGTTCGAATCTCACCCCCGGACAAGTTACGAAAATACTCAAAAGAGGTATTTGAGTGACTACGATGGGAGATGAACCAGCCCGAGGCTGAAAATCTCGATAATCCAGACAAAAAAAAATAAAACACAGATTTCATGGGGATATTCAAGTTCGATTGAGCGGCACGTGTGGTTGTGTTTATTCGCTCTCTCGTTACGAAGATATTTTCTCGTTTTTATTCTATCTCTCCCGTTTTCTCGGGATTGCGCGTCTGGCTTGCAAATTATCGCCTGCGCTTGCACATCTACAAGCCAGAAGGAACCCGACCAGAAGAGCATAACATAAAAATATCAAAATTATAACAAACCTTGTAACGATTTACTGATTATGATATAAATTTGTTAAAGATGTTTTCATCTGGATAATTGTATAACATACTTATAACAAATTAAGATATAATACTCTGGGAGGCACAATCTGCGTGAAGAAATAGATTAATTCTAACAATAGCTGATATATTTTTTCTACATCACAACAAAACTGTTACAAAGTTTGTTTTGTTTTTGTTATGTCTATAGCATAGTTTGCTATAGTTTTGTTACCTCTTGAGCATTTTTTGTTGCAATTTCTGTTATTTTAACTACATCCGCGATCAAAATTTTTACAACCTCTGTTATAAAAACAGCGTAGCTGAATAACAACACTTGAAATAATGTTGTTGCTTCCTCTTGGTCGGTAGGCGCTGCAAAGTTTGCAAGTTTCAGTTTCCCTGCTCGACCTATTGCCGTGGCAATGGGTCGTAAAAATCGATAATCCGCGTGGGCGGTATCCGCTACCGAAGCCATACCGGAGCCGAGGACCTTCCAGCGGAAAACGATATTTATATTACTAGAATTATCTTAAGTATCTTGCCGTCAGCCATTCACAGCGACGAGGAGTTTAATAAACTACAATGCTGTACTGGAAACAGCATATGATGGTGTCCTGTTTGCCAAATAAACCGAATACATAAATTAATTTCTAGCGCGTATCATAGCCACCAGGACGACCAATTAAATTTTACAATAACAGAGTTTGTGTTTAATATTATCAAAAATAGAACAAATAGAAAAGGGTACAAATTTCGTTGAGAAAGACATCAATCCACCAAACTGGCTTCAGCCCATCAAACGCTATTTGGTTGAAGAGGGTCTTCAAAAAGACTGATAAAGCAGCTGCGAATATGCGGGAGCTCAAAAAAAAAAAAAAATGGGCTGGGGCATTCAAAAAATGTGATGAAACACTTGTCCCGAACACGATAAAAAGTGTTCGATCAAAAATTCGCAAATTCGTGAAAGAATAATAATAATAATTTCATGCGGTCTTCACAATGTTCAAGTGCAATACCGTACAATAAAGAATCCGACATTTGTTTGAATAAAACATATTTTTTTATATGATTTGAAAGACAAATATGTGAATAACTTATTTTCGATACAGTCCTTACTTCGGAATCGATCGTTTGACTCACCAATGTAATCGTTGTTTTCTGCAACGAAATCGTTCTGTACTATTTATGAAGCTGCCTTCGTGTGCTATATCACATGCGCTGTCAACAGAACAAAGCATTTGTATATTCAAAATGAACATGCGTGCATTGTACGAAAACAGTGAAAAGTTGTAGTTGGTGTTAAACATTTTAGTTGACAAAAGAAAAAAGCATGTCTGGCTCTTGCTTTTGCACGCATGTTTGACAGTTCTGCTTTATTGACTCGAAATGAACCTCGGAAAAAATCGCAATCGTGAAGAAGGAGAGGTTTCATCGAATATTTTAATTATTATAACTTGAGAATTAGTCCTGTTAACTTGGGAACAGCTGCTGCTAAATCCGTGATTTATCTCTGTAGGCTATGGTGAGCCGCGAGAAGTAGAGAAATAAATGAAGATGAAGTCACAATTTTTAACTCTAAGTGTACTTTTCATTCTATTAAGAGGTTAACAAATGATATTTGCCGCCACAGCAAGAACACTAACTGTAAAAAAAGTGCAGCGATTGGAAGGTCCGTACGAAATTCATTTGTACCAATAAAGTGTAATGAAGGCATTTTATGATGACAAACAGTACGAATATTTCTAGCAATTTATGAGTATTAAATGTACGAAAACTGTGTTTACAAAACGCACGTAAATGAAGTTTGTTTAAAAATATTTTCAGCCAAAAGGAAACCCACAGGTATGAATCGAATTATTCTATTGCCACTATGACCAGTGGAAGAGGAATATTTTTTGCTTTGTGTACGATGAACTAAAAGACTATAAGGAAAAAACTTGCGTTCCTTACTTTCAAAATAACTTTTATGCTTTCACCTGTTCTCGGAAACGTCTCTCGAATTCTGAAATCAGCAACGAAAACAAAATAGTTGTACATCAATTTTGGGATCTTAAAGGGTGATACGGTCAAAATTTGGTCAAGGGAAAACGCGTGTAAATCGGTGAAATCGTTTATTTAAAAAATCAAATTAAATTTCTTTTTCAAGTTCAATTAGTATAAAATTCAGGAAAAATATTCAGTTAGGCTTCCGCTTTTCCAAATCCGAATTGCCGGGCCTTACGCTTGACCCCTGCCATCAGATTTTGTACAGCCACCTTGTCCACCTTCTTCGCCGCAGAAAGCCAGTTGGCCTTGAACTGCTGCTCGTCCGTAGCAGTTTTTTTGGTCTTCTTTAGGTTCCGCTTGACAATAGCCCAGTATTTCTCAATTTGGGCGGAGCTCTGGCGTGTTGGGAGGGTTCTTGTCCTTGGGAACCACCTGCACGTTGTTGGCGGCGTACCACTCCATGGCCTTTTTACCGTAATGGCAAGATGCCAAATCCGGCCAAAACAGTACGGAACAACCGTGTTTCTTCAGGAAAGGCAGCAGACGTTTATTCAAACACTCTTTCACGTAAATTTCTTGGTTGACAGTCCCGGAAGCTATGAAAATGCTGCTTTTCAAGCCACAGGTACAGATGGCTTGCCAAACCAGATATTTCTTTGCGAACTTTGACAGTTTCGTGTGCTTGAAAATATCTGCTACCTTTCCCCTTCCTTTTGCCGTATAAAACTCCTGTCCCGGAAGCTGCTTGTAGTCGGCTTTGACGTAGGTTTCGTCGTCCATTACCACGCAGTCAAACTTCGTCAGCATCGTCGTGTACAGCCTCCGGGATCGCGCTTTGGCCGTCGTATTTTGTTTATCATCGCGATTTGGAGTCACTACCTTCTTGTAAGTCGATAGTCCGGCTCGTTTTTTGGCTCGATGCACGGTTGTAGACGATACACCCAGCTTATTTGCGGCATCTCGGAGAGATAGGTTAGGGTTTCGCTTGAAACTACCGGCAACTCTCTTTGTCGTCTCAGCGGCTTCCGGTTTTCGATTTCCCCCCGATCCAGACTTCCTGGCTGTCGACAAACGTTCCCCAAACACTTTAATTACATTTGTAACGGTTGATTTGGCAACTTTTAGCGATTTTGCCAACTTTGCGTGCGAGTAGCTCGGATTTTCGCGATGCGCGAGCAAAATTTTGATACGCTGCTCTTCTTGCTTGGACGGCATTTTGACAACTGAAGAGTGAATTCCAAAATCAAAATAGGAGCAACATTCTACACACACACACCTTCAAAATGAGGGGTGTTCAGGTTTTTTAAATGCAAAATTGAAAGAAATACGTCAAGTTGATATTGACCAAATTTTGACCGTATCGCCCTTTATATGTTTTCCATAATTGGAATGGTCTCACCAAATTCAACTATTCCATGACATTTAACTTCATCAAGAAATATGTTCTTCTGTGCCAGACATTTACTTATTTGAGCTACAGATTCTCCAATTAAAGCAGAGGTTGGATGGTCAAGAAGTAAATATCTATATTTTTTGGCTCAAGAAGTTCCAGGGAATTGGTTCCAAGCTCGGTCACAATCTTAATGAATCACTTCTCAAAACCCAATTTTCAACGAATAACCCCTGAATTATTGTTTCAAAATAACACAGCAAATCAAAACAAAAACAAACATCCAAAATTTTCTATATTGTTTTTGGGATCAATGGGGCTCTCAAGTAGTGAGCATATTTTAAATCGCTAGTTTCCAATTGGTTGTTGGTTAACGTATATTTTTGGCTACATTTACTCTTTAAAATTGCTAATATCTTATAGCCAAAATGTGAGAACCGGAACTAAATTTGAATATTTGACGGAAGAAGTAGAACAAGTTCTTTCTCTTATCATTTGCATTAAAAATGAATTTCTTTCGAATCTTTAGTAAATAATCCCTAGTGTGCGTACAGTAGCGCTTGAAAGTGTGAACAGTCTTTACTTATATAGTTGCAGCCTATTTGAAGATTCAACTCCTTGAACGGGTTGAACATACAACCACGAAATGCTTCTGGCATATATTCAGAATATTATTATTTATTGAGTACATCTAATATTTCATACTAATTTGAAAGTTTACGAACATTTTCTGCATCCTTTCTTATTGTACTTTCATGTTCACAAAAAACTTACTTAAGAACTCGCCCGAACTTCAAAAGTTTCTGTCCAAAGTTCACATGATACATAAACCACACTAGGATGTTCTCAAGTTATGCTGAACTTTCATCTTACTTTCAAGTAAAAGCGAAGCTTCTTAGTTTCTTCACTTAGAAGAAAGGACACACATTAAACACACTTAAGTGTCTACCAAGGACAGAAACTTCAACATCTTTTCCAACTATGAACTAATGAAGCGAGGACTGGCAGATAGCATGAGTTTACGCACCAATAACTGTCTTCATAAATTTGGCAGCTAAGCTCGTCAATCCCACTCGCAATGCACAACGTCAAAAGCCGATTGAAAATTACAATCGATAACCCGACTTTTTTTTCTTCTTCTTCTGACAATACGTTAGTACAAATTATTGTATCTAAACTGATACCAACCGGCACATTACGGTTCGGTTGAAAACATTCCGAGCAAAGAAGGCACGTTTTCCTATCACACATAACCTAATTTAAATCTGGGCCGATTGACATATGTGGCTAACCGAAATGACGCTGCCACCGCCAACGATGTGCGCACGTGTGCAACCATTGCATAAATAAGGCCACAGTTCCATCGGGACCCGTTCGGCTGTCGTTTTTGACAAATGTCCAGAAGTGGGACGGCGGTAATTAAGTTTCTCCGATTCTTTAAATCCTGACGGCACACTTCGAGGTTTTGCCAATCGAAGCCGGATTACAAACATGAAAATGGATGCACTTTTCTTCGGAACGTCGAAAAATGGGCAGCACTATTCGGCCAGAGTGGCGCAATTGAACATTTTAGGACTTTGACAAGCGTTCAATGCCCTCTGTGAGTGTGACTGCCACGGTGAACGGAAATGATTTATTTCATGGCTATTACCACTAAGCGCAGCTCACTTCGATGGATGTGCTACTAAAGTGTGGTGCTACTGCTGAAGCAACATAACTGGGAAAAATAGGTTGTTTCACTACTAGCGTCGCCTGCTGCGATAGGTTGGTTAATAAATGAACGTTTTTACGCTGTCAATGAACCGATTTTAATGTTTTTTCTTCTTCTCTTTGTTGAACATGTATGATGCGTGACAAAATCGATATCGGAGATGGTTTTAAAACATAAAAAAACACTTAAATTTTAATTTCAACGATATTGTTGGGAGTTGAAGCCAACTCAAGGGATAGTTTGTTCTGTGAATTAATTCTACTGTTGTTGAGTGAAATTTTCCCATGTCATCCAATGTATAAATATAGGGCTGACAATGTACCTTAATAGCTGAGCGCAAGCTGACAAATTCTTGAAGGAGCACTTTTGCAAGGTTGAAGAATATATGGAAAACTATTACATTTTGTGCCTTTAGAACAGACGAGCATGCCTCCCGAGTTTATTTCTGTAATCTTCTTTGATAATGCTAAAGTTAGACATCCATATTTCTACACAGACTGAATGAAACATTTAATTTTCTGCAATATCTAATGCACACAAAGGGAATGCTAAAGGGATTAGGCATAAATTAATGGGATCTTTGATGTAAATTTAAGCCAGATATCGCTGGAATCAGGTCTGTTGTATGGAAGATTTCAAACAATTACGTTGTTTACGCTTGCTTTGGCCTGAAATTAAACGAGGGAAATTTTACGCGTCTGTTAAAATTCTTATTTTTTTCTGTGTAGTTTTTCCTCGGTTTCACCACATATACTCTGCTATAACACATATTGTTTATGTATCTTATATTGCCAGGGGCTGGATGGTCCAGAAGCAGATATACATGTTTTTAGGCTCAGACACCAGCCCATCGGTCTCAAGCTCGGTACCCCTAAAAACATAACTCACAACGAACAACTCCTTAAATATTCTGTCAAAATAACACAGTGAAAAAAACAACAACAAAGATTCTAGTACCGAAAAGAATGTATTGCCAAAAATCAATGTGCAACTAGCGATTGTAAAACCCCTAGTCACTGTTGTAAAACCCCTAGTTCCGAAGTGCACCTTGCAGTCTGCACCTTACCATGCATTCTTGCGCTTTCCAGTACCTTTTGGTACAAGTATCTTTGTTTTTGTTTTGAGATCCGATCGCAGCAAGCCGTGCTTTGAATATGACGTGTTTTGCTTTTGCTGCGTCGTTTTCGCGGAAATAAAATTAAAAAATATTCCTTCATTCAACAAAAATAAATGGTGAAATTATAGT
The DNA here is from genome assembly GCA_024533555.2 of Aedes koreicus. Taxonomy (NCBI): domain Eukaryota; kingdom Metazoa; phylum Arthropoda; class Insecta; order Diptera; family Culicidae; genus Aedes; species Aedes koreicus. The sequence goes on from JAHHFK020004150.1 coordinate 1,542,424, forward strand.
TTTTCCTAGTGCTTTGCGTAGAACGTTGTAAATGGGATTCCATAGTGTGTTATGGTGGTGTTTCTTGAGATGGATTGTTTTTCCCATTTTTTTTGTGTTTTTAGTGATCCGTTCCCGCATCCGGACGAGCTGTCCAGCATCAGATAAGGAACATTGGTGAGGTCGTTTTATGTTATCAAAAATATACCTTAACTATATACACGCCAGGACAAGCATTTCCATTTTTGATTCTGGAAGTGTGAAAACTCTTCACATATCCATTTGATATGTGAAGATTTTCATGCGGGGCTTATTGTATATGAAGATGACGTCAGAATATACGTGTAGAAACAGGCATTCTTGAATGGGTCGTTGAATTTTCAAAAGAGCAGTCACCTTCAATCTCCAGGGCTAAAAATGTTTGCACATAGTGATCACATATAAATTACTGAAGAAATGCAGATAAGTTTCTTCCATAAATGTACTGCCGGTCAGTGGGAGATTGAGTGTAAACACACACAACACACACACACACACACACACACACACACACACACACACACACACACACACACACACACACACACACACACACACACACACACACACACACACACACACACACACACACACACACACACACACACACACACACACACACACACACACACACACACACACACACACACACACAAGTATCTTTGTTTTTGTTTTGATTCGGTATGTTGTATTGACAGAATATTTGAGTTGTTTACTTGGAATCAAGTGGTTCTAGAGCAGTGAGTTTTCTATTGATTGTTAATATAACCGTAAAACGCTGTCACACAGTAAATGTTCAGAGCTTTCATTCTCCAGGTTACAAAAGCGACATTTATCTTCATTTAGCTTACCAATGAGCTTTAGGTGATATTTACTAGGACAGTGTCCTGTTATTAAACCTGTATATAGACTCAGATAACCTATATGTATGACAAGCGTTTGGCTTTATAAAACGTGTTGATTGCCGGGCATTTAAGGTCTTGTTCCAGTTGTACTGTACCTTCGTTTTCTCCCAGAACTTAAGCTCCATTTTAAGAGCACACTAAGATAAGCCAAAAAAAGAGCTCGGGACCAATGAATTTCGAGGTTGATTGCCAATTTAATTTCCAATTTTCATTTCCGTCGATTTCGCAATGCCTAGGAACCCAGTATAGGTTGACAGTGTTGCAACAATTTTGAGCATTCCCAAACTATACAGCTCGAAAAAGTAGTGTGAATTTCTGTTCAATATCATGCACATAAATGGAGCGTCACAAAACTTACAAACTTACATTATTAAACGTGTAAAGTTCAGGGACATCCGATTCATTGCGGATGATGTTGTATACAAAAGCTCGTCTTTATTCCTCTTGTTTCATGCAAGTTGCTACTTCGTGAGGAAAGAAATACAATTTTACATGCTCTGATATTTCCATCACAATGAAAATTCAGATTTTTTTTCTGTGTAGTTTTGACGTATAAATTTTTGATTTTAAAGCGTTTAGCGCTGCTTGACTATCTGAACAGATGCATATATTTGCTCCACATCCTTGGATAGCATATATTTCAGCCTGAAATACCGTGGGCCATTTTTCCATGGACACCGAAAAGTTAATACCAGGGCCAGTTATTCCAGCACCTACCATACTTTCTTGTTTAGAGCCATCAGTATAAAAGACTAATGATCCGGGCCGAATATTCGGCCCTCCTGCATCCCAATCCAGACGAGTCACGTATGAACATGGAAATTGTAGTTAAAGTAGTTTATTCTCTGCATACACCTCATTCAACATTATTAGTGGACTTAGTTGAAATACTTTTGTGATATCAGGTGTCCAATAAGATCCCCATCGAAGAAATTCATGGACCTTTTGAGCCTTAGAGCACTTTTAAATGCATCCAATTCAATAAATTGATTTAGAGGAAGAAGATTAAGTAGAGATTCAAGAGCTATAGATGGAGCGCTACGCATTGCTCCAGTTATAGAAATGGTGGCAAGCCTTTGCAGCTTGTTCAATTTGATCTGTGCCGTTTTCTGTTTGGTTTTTGGCTACACAGAAAAAAATAATTAATTTTAACAAGCACGTAAAATTTCCTCTCGTTGAATTCCGAGCCAAACGAGGCGTAAACAACGAAATCGTTTGCAATATTTCATGTGCCATACAACAATGTTTGCAATATTTCATACAACAGGCTAGATTTAGGCGTTATTTGGCTTAACTTTACATGAAATATCGCATTATTTTCTGCCAAATCTAGCATGCCCTTTATGTGCATTAGATAACGCAGAAAATTCAATGTTTCTTTTTATCTGTGTACCAGATAAGTGACGCGTAGGTCACCTTAGGTTTAACTATAGCCGAATAGATCCAATGAATCATATTCGGCTTCAGACCCAATTGTTTCCCAAAAGTTCTTTTGCAGATCCAGAAAGCACTTGTCGCTTTCGCTATTTGTTGTTCAATGTGTTTGTTCCAGTAAAGTTTGTTATCTAAAGTTACCCCTACATTCTTAACTTCCGTGGACATTGAAAGTTTTACATCACCTAATTTAAGGTTAGCTATTGAAATGGTACGTCTTTTAGTAAAAGGTACAACAGTTGTTTTTGTAGGATTTATATTCAATCCCTCACATTTACACCACGGTAGTGTGAGATTTAATGCTTTTTGCATTCGGTCAGAAATCGTTTCATCAAATTTTCCGCGAACTATAATGACTACAGGGTGCGGCAGAAAATAATGCGAAAATGTTCAAACTTGAGTATTGGGTTAATTCGTGTAGCTAGTGACTAATTTCTGTCGAAAGTGTATTTGTTTATGTTTATTTTCAAGTGCTGCATCCAAACATTCTATTTGTTTTATTGCAAATTCGTCAAAATGTTCGCGAAAGAAGTGATCACCAGTTTTTTGCTCGCCCAGAAGAAGCCGAAAGAGATTGCCAAGGTGGTAGGGTGGGAAGCGGACGTCCGCGCTTTGCACGCACGCCGAACGTGATCAAATCGGTCCGTGCAAAAATTGCTCGCAACCCGGTGCGTTTCATAAGAAAACTTGCAAAGATATTGGCTTCCTTTGCAAGTTTTCGGAGAAATCCGGAGAATCATCAAAGAAGACCTGCATGCATCTTCCAGAGCCAGAGTGAAACACCACTTGATTACGGCCCGGATCAAGGAACTACGAGTGACTCGTTTCAAGAGATTGCGTTCCTTCACAGAAAAAAATAATTAATTTTAACAAGCGTGTAAAATTTTCCTTCGTTTGATTCCAAGCCAAATGAGGCTTAAACGACGAAATTGTTTGCAATATCTCATGCGCCATACAACAATGTTTGCATCTTTCATAAAAGGAGATAGGAGGAAATTAGAATTTTTGTGGAGGAGAATTATGTTTTTTTTGGTTGTTGAAGAAGGAAAAAATGATAATCCTGTTCTCCGACGAAAATCTTTTCAGCATCGAAGCTGTGGCCAACAGCCGCACGGACCGGTTCATTTCACCGCAGAAAATCGAGAACGTTCCGGAAAAAGTGAAATTCAAATTTCAAACCAAACATCCGGCTGGTGTCATGATGTTTGGCTTGGTGGCGTCCAACGGTTTGAAAATGCCGCCTGTTTTCATTGATGCTGGAGTTAAAATCAATACCGAAGTGTATATCGGTATTTTAAAGGACCAAGTGCTTCCCTGGGTGAAGGCCAACTTCTCCGAAGACCAAAACGTTGTCTTACAGCAGGATGGAGCACCGTGTCACACGTCCAATCGAACCCAACAATGGTTGAACGATAACATGAAGTTTTGGCCGAAGGATTTGTGGCCCCCTAGCAGTCCAGATCTTAATCCGTTGGATTATTCGATTTGGGCATATGTTGAAGCACGAGCCTGCAAAACATCACACCCTAGTGTGAAAACCCTGAAGTTAACCATAACACGCACATGGCAGTCAATGTCGGAGGACTACGTCCGAAAGGCATGCTCTGGCTTACGGTGTCGGCTCGAGGATGTTATGAATAAAAATGGAGGACACGTCGAATAAATTTGTTTAAAAGGACGTTATAAAGATAACTGCTCTTGAAAATGTTGATATTATTGCTTGAATTAGTTGAAAATGGGATTTGAAAGAAATAGAACAAATTTTCGCATTATTTTCTGCCGCACCCTGTATCTCATCCGCAAAACCAATTACCTCAAAACCTTGATGCTGTAGTTTTAGAAGGAGATCATCAACAACCAGGGACCACAGAAGCGGAGATAGAACACATCCTTGAGGACAGCCTTTAACTGCTGTTACTCGCATTTCTGAATCTCCTAGGTTAGCTGATAATTCTCTTTTGGATAACATTTCTACTATCCAGTGTACTGCCCTTAATGCTCAATTGACATATTTTCTTATTTTGTACATCAAGCCGATTTTAATGAAACTTTGTCCGGAACAAATTGAAATCATTTTCAAATGTTAGTCCTTTACTTAAGTTCTGTGAGAGTTTAAAAACATCATTACTTTGAGTCTTCTTCTTTTTTAAAAAAAAAAAATAAATTCATCAATAACATCCTATGGGTCCTGACTTGATCACAACGCTTCGCTTCCTCTGGATACTATGCATCATTGTATTTAACAAACCCTTCAATAAACTAGAAACAAACCAGGATACGACATTTACTACATGCCATGCCGATGCAAGTTCTCACTCTCTTCATAGCATTGTTTATCCTTCCAATTGAGCTGTCATCACCTGCGTCGACTGACCGACATACGCTAATGGGCCCGAAGGCTCCGATCAGCCACTCACCGAACAACAATCGGAAGGATTCATCAATCCAACCACTTAACGTCGCTATCCTCGATGCAAGGCAGGTAGAAAGAAATCCTGATAAGACTTCATCTTCCGAAGGCATCAAAATAGAAAGCCGAAGGAATTTCCAAACGACTTGTTTTCGCTTGCTTGCCTGCATTCCAGTGACGCGCCACCGGACGCCACCATTATGGATCATTGTCGCCCAACCCTGGCGGTTCCGACACACAAAGCAGTATGCATGAGAGGTGCTAATCGTCAGTGTCAATAATTTTTCGCCTAATTGAAGATGTAACTCAACTCGCCTTTGGAACGGTTCTGCCCGGTTATGTGTGAGAATACTTGATCGCTCAAGCAGCTGCGAATAATGCTAATATTATTGCTCACTGCGTACTCCATTCAAGAATGTTGGCTGATCCAAGCGGTTCGAGATGTTTGCGAATCCTACCTCAACTACACATCCGGTTGGCCCGGTGATGATGATGATGATGATGATGATCATGCGCTGACGGTGGTTTCCCGTGCTCGATAAGTGCTCCACTGCGAATTATTCGGAAATTTCGGCGATCCTATTTGCATAGTCTTTTTTTTCGATTGCTTACACAGAGATGATCACAACCGTGCCACACAATGGCAGATGGTTTCATCTTTATTTTCAGCGTTGCGAGTCAATTGCAAATCATGATCACAAAGCGTCTTGTATTCTCACGGGGTGCTGATCGCTTTTCAGTTACGTGGACAGTGAAAAGTCATCCCTCCCCTCGCCATTCGCAAATTTTATCAGGCTGAGTGGGTCGACCTACCGCGACGAAGCAATCTCTGGCAGGCGGTATTCATTGCGCGCTGGTAAGGTGTAAAACATTTTAGCGCACTGCCAAATGCCGGTAGCAGGTAATTACCGACTGTGTTAGAGAAAATAAAACGTCGTTTCATTCGAGACATAAAGACGCCTCCGTCGATTCAACTGAGCGCGGGTTTCTGGTGCAATGGCAGATGGCCCTAGGGGTTGTAAATTTGCAACCGATTTACTGTCATAGTGGGCCGTGGAAAATATTTTGATTATTTTCACGTTCCAGCCGCAAAAAGAACATCTCGAGGAATGGTCAAGGAAAAATGCAAAGAATTTTCAAAACAAAAATTTCAAAACAAAAAGTAACATCTGATCGCAATCGCCCGCACTTGTTTACGTTTTCGCTGCTGGTGGCATAGCTGGGTGCTATCGCAAGCTGATCCGAATTGAGTCAGACAACATGAAAAAATTTCACAAAACCGTTAAACAAACCAGAATGGGATTTATGATCTGCGCCCGGTGTTGATACATCGCCGCCGGAGAAAAAAATAGATCTGCGACCGGAAAAATCCGCAAAACGGAATCAACATTCGCGGATCTATTTCGGATCGACCATGGTTACTTTGTAGCTATTTTTGGCCCGGCTCATGATCTGAACCCGGTCGGATTCCGCAAATGCCTGCGGTCGTCGTTAACTATGCCGTTTATTTATAAATGCCATGGTGGATGATCTTCCAGAATATAGACAAAAAACTGTGATTCTAATTCCGTCCGACTATTAGTGCGGTTATTAATAAACAGTAAACTGTATCAATGGAGGAGGGCTAGATCATGTGAGAAGTAAATTTGGTTTGTTTACGGTTTCGCCGGCGGAGGAATTTAGAGAAGCCGCGCCGTCGACTGGTTCAGCTGGTTACCTACGCATCCAGAGGAACGGGTTGTTGGTTGTGGTTGTGGTTCTATGATCATGGGAAGTGTAATTTATGTGCTCTGAATTGATCAGTTGTTCCGTTTTGGCGAATGTTGTTTTCGCCGAGGAATGAGAAATACGCAACAGGTACGGCCGTCGGATTTCAACGGTGGGCGTAGCTTACTCGAACGCATGATTCAGCAAGGCGGTGTGCGATGTGAACCCTGGCAGCCATATATGGTTATCGGGTAGAGGGATTTTTTTTTTAGGGAAATGCTTCCACTGTCTCGCTATATGAATTTTCCATCTGAACAACCATCATGTTCTAGGTTCTTACGATCAATAAGATGGGACTTTTCTGGTGGGTTGCTTCATTTCGCATTTACATCTTCTGAAGCTCTATGAGCAGGCCACCAATCTTCTACCGCAACTCCAGTTCTAGTTTCACTTTCGCTAAAGTAAAATACGGCATTCATGACACCGGTACACACCAGATCTTTGTCGGAACACAGATTCGGTGTTGCATTTCTGGTAAACGGAGTTACCACCCAAGTCCGTGTCAAGATGTTCTTTAACTACAAGTCTGCTGATGTGTGGAGATTCCTAAGCGTTCGTCTAGCTTTCGTCTAGACGGCCTCAGTGGGTCGGTTAACTTTACGTCCCAAAATGGACGCACTGATAGCAATGTTTGGCCTCGTATTCACCGCAAAAAAATAGCAAAGTACCTACTAAGCTTTAAAACTCCTTGTTTCGTGACATGGGGTCCTCCTCTATCTACTGTAGATTCGGATACCCGGTGTATTCGGGTCTGAGTAATCGCTTTTTCATTTCCAAATATACCTACTATCTTTTGCAGGTGATGGATCATTAGGCCGAATACTATTAAGCCGGACGCCATTAGAACGGATGAATTACTAGATTGACTGAGTGTACAATCTATATACAGGGTTACTGCCTCTATATTAATTCCATTGTTCCTATATTCATCCTCCGATGAATCAAATAATTGGGCAGTTGAAGGATCGGTTTCGTTTTCTAATAATGTTTGCTTACGTTAAATAACTACAACAAACATTACTAACTAATTCTGTCACGTGTATATCGTTTTATTTCAAGTAGGATGAATTGCAAAGTGATGAGATTAATTTAGGTACATCTTCCCTATATAAATGAAATTCTGTCCGTTTGTGAGAGCATAACTCACGAACGATACGATGGATTTACTTGATTTCTTTTTCATTTGATTCGTCTTGAATCCCAACAGGTTTATTACGAAAAATGTACTGGAATGTGAAAAAAAATCATGTGAACTAAACTGTCATTTTGTATGGGAATATCACAAAAGAAAGCAAGACCATCTATCGTTTTGTAAGGAGAAACCGTTGGAAAATTTTGTAACGGCGTCGTTATTAGCAAAAAAGAACGAGAGAGGAGCGAATCTCTAATTATAATTTAGGAAAGTTATGCGAAAAGTTATAATACATTATTTAAAAAAAAACCACCCGCTATATGCATGGAAGAGCAGGAAAAAACAATTTTAAACAGATATTTTTGTAAATTTTACCGAAATTCGGTATTGATTGATGATGTATTCAGTTATTTTTGGTAGCTATAGTGCTTACAGTAAAAATTTTTACTGAAATTCCGTCTCGCTTACTGAGTTTTTCAGTAAGTTTTACAGTTGAGAGTTCATGAACAGTTTGACGTAAAATATTTTTACTTAACTGCTTACTGTACACTCAGCTGTTCGAAATTCAGTAAAATTTTAACTGAGTTGGGAGGATGGTACAAAACGCACTGTTTAAGCAACATCGTGAATTACTAGTGAAGGGAAGTTGAAATTTAAGAAGAAGTTATTGGATATGGTGCATTACTATGTTCTCGTTGTAGATCAAACGTAATTTAAATTTCTAAACGATGATTTTTCATGATTTTTCAAAAGCTTTTCCAATGTGTTGCCAAGACGACACCGGGGTAAAACGCTTGTTTCATTGCTCAATATGCACCCCAAAATTGGGATAAGACGCACCACAGCACTGGGATATGATGCACCACAATATTGGGATAACATGCACCGCTTGTAAAAGGTAAAAACACGGCTATAATAAGTTACTCAGAATTGTAAAGTGAGGAGGTTGCAACATCTCGCCACACCTTTTTAGCTCAAGCAGCCGATGGGTATGGAAAAAAAATAGCTTAACGTTTCGATATGTTTCTAACTTTTCATTATATATATACGACTAAGTTGAAAGTATCCAACGGAGTATTTGGGCGTGGGAAGCCAACGTTGGGTAAAATTGATGTTTATCCACCATTGGGTTCAAATTACGTACGTTTGGGTAGAATTTTTACCAGAAGTAAATTATTTATACTCAGCGGTAGGTTAAGATGATTATACCCAACATTGGTTTCCTACACTTAACCGCTCCATTGGGTACTTTTTTCTAAGCGTGTAGACGTATATAACGCCACGGTGCATTCTGCCCCAGTTTTAGTTTTGCATAGTTTTGTCTAAATATTCTGAAAATACGTGGAATTATAGTGAAGTTTTGATACTATCTTGAAGTTTTTGTTATCAGCGATAATATGTGAAGTGAATTTATTATAAACTATTGATGTTAACGCATGGTAAAAGCTTATTTTAAGAACACTATTATTTACATGTGAGGTACATTCATGAAAATTTATTCAATTTTTATCATATTTTGGTGTATTTAGTGCCTTATTGTACTACAAAATTATGAGTTATGCTGTTTTTATGTAAAAATTGATGAAGTATCATTCCATTAAAGCTATAGTTTTGAAGATTTGAGCACATTTATTGAGTGGGTCATTCTACCCCACCAGTGCATTTTGTACTGTTCTCCCCTAAAACGTCTGCATTTATAATTCCTTCTCTAATTTTACAAAAAAAATTTAATCGTAGGCAGGACAACGTCTGCCGGGCCAGCTAGTAAATAATAGATTTTTAAATTTTTTTTTTTGGTTTGTTCGTTTTATTACACTTTGCTCGGATTAAAAAAAAAGGAAAGCTTTTAATTCATAATGCTCAACAAAGCATGTTAACTGATTTTTTTTAAATTAGAAAGAACTTTTAAGAAAATTCATTAGATTTTAGTTCCTAAGATTTCAAGAAATACTAAATGGTTAGCAGACTAAATGTTTTAAATTTTTCAAGAACAGCTCATTAACAGAAGTAAGAAAAAACTCATATGATAGTTTGGTGTTTTCATGTCCTAAACATTTAATGAAATATCAAATTTAATCTGCGCCAAGATGCCCACCGTTCGGCAGTGTTTTTATGAGTATGATGAATATGATATGTACTTCCACCCTTTGTAGCACGGAAACTAAGTCCGACAGCAATGGGCTCTCCCCTCTGTTAGACTTGATCAAGCTTTAATAACCACTGATTATCCTAATCATGCCGTTGTATGGCCAATAAGGGGTTGGGTGTAAATGATGTAAAGAATCTCTTTCCATCAACAAGATTGAACAATTGAATTTTGACAGCTGTGGCTATTTGGGCGTATGCTGGTTTTCATGGCAGCCAATAGGTTTTTTGAAGGTTCTAAAGTGGTCATAACACCTTTAACTAGAACATTTTCAAAATCTGTATGGTCTTATAAAGGTTTTCTTAACGTGTTTTCACAACCGTCTGTAGGGTGGGCCACTTTGTACACATTTCGGCTTTAAAGAAGCATAGACAGGGTGTTGGTAGTTTTATCAACAAAGCCGGGAGGAGTGCTATCCGGCTGAAATAAAACTAAATTTATTATTTGGGTTGTTTGACCGTGCGGTTAAACGATTGCAAAATCATATTTTTGTTATTTTTTTGTCAACTAAAGCTCAAAACCTGACCGCTTTTCGTGACGGTCGCAACAGATTTTTTTTTAAGATTGTACCTCAGTATTGAAAACAAAAACATAGTCCTAAGTCAAAGAAAAACATTGGTATTAAATATAATTCTATTCGTTGATAGGAATATAAACATAATATAGTCTCCTTCTTGCTGAACTGCGAACTGAAAAGTACAAAATCTCGGTTCTATCGTATCCTCTTCTGTGCCCATCTGCATTTTTGTACAGGTACAGGTTGCCAAAAAGAGGCGTGTCGTTGTTTTCCAAATCTAACATGTCGTGGCGAGCTTTCAAATAGGTTGACTCTCCAGTTGATTCGAATAAGTGCCAAATTTTGTTTTGTACTCGAAGAAACTTTGCCAATCCGTACACTTAATTTTTCTGCTCATTTTCACTGCTTTTTTAACGACCGCACTCCAAAGATGCTAAGGCAATATGGCTGACGTTGAAATGACATGAGCAGTATCACCCCTCTTTCGTCAGGGCTGTTTCAAACGAAGTCGTGTAAAATTCTGTGCGCCACTGCTGAATCGTAGGTACATTATATAACGTTCCGTTGAAATTGGTGATGATGGTTAAACGAACGTGAAAGTTCACAGGGTAAATACCACTCATTTGTGTGCATGTTATTTAGCATAGGTTACATGCCCTGGTTGCACTTGAAAACTCATATTATGCTTTGGGCAATTTTAAATATTTGTTTCTGTGTATATTCTTTGCCCAATCCATCCCCTAAAAATGTCAACATTTTCAACCTCGGGGTAATCACGAGTAACCGGACCACTTCCTACTAAACGTACACTCCGTTTCATTCTTGTTATGAAAAACAATGGCATATCAGCTCCGTAAAGCTAATGCGGTTGAGCCTTCCAAATAAATTTCCTTGGTTATTAAGGACGTGAACAATGAACATTGATCACTGTGCTACCTATTTATTACCAATATGCCCATTTGGTATGTTACGCGAGACAGCAACTTTTGTGAAAGCTGTTGGCCTTGATAAACCTGTATCTACAAAAAAAATCTTTGCGGCGTGATAGAGCATCTTCTGAAGGTTAACAAAACTGCAAATAGCAATACTTCAAAATTTCCTCAACATCTCACACTGCAGTGACGATCGGTGGCATTTGGCAAGTCATCGCCACTAAATGGCTGCAGCTTAGACCATTGATTACCTTTCGTATCTTTTTGGTTTTTGTCTTCTGCCGGGATCAGCAATGGTTCGCAGTTCTCTACGAGCTAATTATGCCTGTCGAATCTTTAACTCTCTGTGATGCGACCGGGTCGGTAGGGCTTTGTAGTAGTTTAATGCGCTGGATACCGACCAACTCCAAACACGGCCAATGGGAATTGTCTAGACACGCAACTGTCGCCAATAGGATGCAGCACTGAAGCGACATGTCCAACTTTTACCAATAAATAGGTAGTATCGTAAAAGCTATGATTAATGATGTAGAAACACTTCTCTCTCGTCTCCGTCTCGATCGCGCCAACGGATACTTACTGGATCGACCACCTGTCGAGGTCCTCCATCGTCAGTGAATATCGACGATACATCGTATGGCAAAAACCATCCCCACAAGCGATCGCCGACGATCACACAACCGAACACCTGGTCCACGTGATCGTCATTGTTTGCTGCGCCAATCCGAAAATATCGACAGCCAGTTAATCAGTGTTTACGTTCTGGATTGCTTCGCGCGTAGCCGGAACTCGGCGGTTGCCTTTCGTTCCCGCCTTTGGGCCAATTTCGAAATGCTTCCCAGTTATTCGTGCGTGCAAAGCGAACGCTCGAGTGTGGAGCCATAGCGACAACATCGGTTGTAAACAAACTCTCACTCGGATTGCGTTTGAATGGTGCAAGTAGTAGATGTGTATGTGTGTGTACCGCATGCAATCCAAGAATGCGTTCTGTGCGTCTGTTAAATGTCTTAGCTTCAGCAATTGCTTTGATGAAAATTCGTAACAAGGCGGATACTGCGGTTGCTATGATGTGCAAAAGTGACGAACAAATCGTGACGACTTTGAGCACGGCACGTTGATTAATTTCTGGCATGAAGCGGGAATTTGTGGTTTGTTTTGGTTTTATTTTCAGATTCGGCCGCACAGCTTTTGCTGAGATTTTTCTTTCTCGATACAATCCGAAGGCGAGCCGGGTATCGTTAGAAGTGGTCAACAGCATCCGATTCGACCTTGTCTGAACTGGAAAAGCAGACCGCGAGGGACACGCCTCCGCTGCATAATCAGACAGACTTTACTGGCCAAACGGAACCTACCGCAGGTGCGGACATCACCACGCGATCACCTTACAGCGCAGGTATCACTTTTCTGTCTTCGTGAACGCCATTGTTTACAAACAACTCGTCAGAGCGCTGCTGTTAGTATAGGCAGGCAGCCAGACGACGGTGACGGTGATCATTGACTGCAGTGCGACAGCCTAACAGACAGATGGAACCCCCACCGGGAAGATTGCTCTCAAACTGTCGACCTCGTGTGTTCCCTTAGGGCTCGTCGCCCGTCGGTATCTGTGCAAATTGTGCTTAAACGTTCCAGTTAGCGCAGTACGAATTAGATTTGCATAATTGAAGCTAATATTAGAGTAAACAGACGTACATCAAGCCTGTTAGCACCAGCAGCCAATGATTTGTGCTAACTTCGCAATGCACCGCGTGCGCAGTGACAAATCGTTAAAATGATTTATCGCCTTGCACACTCTTGGTAGGCCCGGTTTCGTTCGATTAATTGGATACTACAACTGCGAGTGCTAGTAGCGTCCTGTTTAAGTTCAGGCGGCATAAATTGTTCGATCAAAGTGTGAAGCTTCTCCTTCGTCAGCCGTTTGTATTTGTCAATAAAAATTAGAAAATTCTACCACCTTAAATGTACCGGTTTTGACATTCTCCGGAGCAAAACAAGCCTCGAGCACTCTCAAGCGGGGATGAGATTCCCGCGAAACTTGTTTCGTTTCATGCATATATGGATAGTGGATGAAGATGGCCAACACGGATTGTAAATTTAAATCAACCCACTAGGAGCGAATGTTTTGACGATCGAAGACGTCGAGGAGGACGTCAACGCGGCAGGATGAAGCGCATACGATTCTGGTAATTCGAATTTGCATGTGTTAAACATGTTCCCACATAAAAGAAGGCGGTGTTGAGTTGACAGTACGTGATCGATTAAAGAGTATCAAATTATAATGCTTGTGTTCCACTTGGATGCCGGTGGGGCTCAACTTGCGAATTAAGTTTGGAGCAAGTACCTAACGGTGGGAGTGAAATGTGAATTATTGTTGGTGCTGAGGTCTGCTGCCCTTGTTGCACCAATTAATTTGACACTGCAGCTCGCATTAAAGTGGATGTTATGTCGCAGGCGATTATCTACATGTAAACACACAAATGCGTTTTACACGGGATGCATTGCCGGATTTGCGACCGTTGAAACTCTAGAGCGAACGGAAGTTAGTTCTATATGAGAGATAGTTTTTTTTTCGTGTCAGGATGAGTGCGTGAATTTTGTGAGGGAATTCCAGTCAAATGGTGTGATAATGTATTCATTTTAAGAGATGAATTCCTCGAAAAAAAAAAACTTTTTTCTGGTGGTGGAAAAAAAAAAAAAAAAAAAAAAAAAAAAAAAAAAACTTTTTTTTTTTTATATTTTTGTTCTAAGATTGCTTCTTTTTTTTTTTTTGTGTTGTTCTTCTCCAAAATTTTTTTTTTTTTTTTTTGTTTTAAAAAAAATAAATTTTTTTTTTTTTTTTTTTTTTTTTTTTTTTTTTTTTTTATTTTTTTTATTTTTTTTTTTTTTGTTGGTGAAAAAAAAAAAAAAAAAAAAAAAATAATATTAATTTCGTGGGCGTGTTGGAGACATGCGCGCGCCCCCGATGAGAGAAGAAAAAAAAAAAAAAAAAAAAAAATCAGGGGCCACATTGCGCATTTCGAAACGAACAAGATTCTGTCGACTCGAGCTTGTTCGGCATTATGGATTTCGAATCGAGCTCGAGAACGACTTAAATTCGACGAGGTACTAGATTTCGAGATTTATTGACATTATGTAACCATACAATCGAAGCAAAATAGACGGTCGAAACGAAAACAAACAGACGAATGCTATTAAGCTGTCGACTGCCATTCGTGTCGTATCGTGTTTGAATCGATTGATTTAAGTTCTGATATTAGTGCTATATATTTTTAATAAATTGGCGGCAATTAAACATTGTCATGTAAGTATTTTATTTTTTGTTACATATTTCTGGGTCGTATTTACAAAAACGTGTTTTTTTCGTAGGAGCTCTATGAATTCCAAAAATACATTAAGCATTAATCCACAGCAAGTAGGAAGTTGTGTAGTTTTATGGAACAGCATACAGATCTTGCCCGTGGACTGCTCAATAAATCTGCTGGAAGGTATAATGCCAACAAGCTGTGGGATGAATTAAAAATTACCTTGAACTCCAAGGACCCTCCCGTGCGCGATATAAATGAATGGAAAAAGGTTCCTACACCATACAATAATAAGTTGCATTTCATAACTGTGAGATCGTTGTAACGATGTAGATCTTTATTTTCGAGAAGGAGTTTTATAAAAGGGTTCATTTTGGAGTCAATAATTCACTATGAAAATGTTTATTGATCTAATATTTCAGGTTTGGGCTGACTACAAATATAAGGTCAAACGAAGCTTAAACATAATATGAACAATAACCGTAAAACAGGAGGAGGACCTAATCAAAACAAACATCTCAATACATACGAAGAAAACGTCATTCAATCAGCTAGCTTAGCGGCTGCAGTTAAAGGAATAAGCGGAGCAAAATCATATGGTACGTTGAATAATGAACGTTCAAGAATGCAAGATACCCCCGAAAAATCATCGATTAGTCTTTTGGATGAACATGAGCTCAAAGCGGATCAACGACCAGATGAACAAACAGTAGATTACGGATTGAGCGAACAAACTGAGGATCATGAATTTGCCGATAATATACAAATGACTGTAGAAAGAGAAGAAGAAGTTGTAGAGGAAATTGAAGACGGGGCCAGCACAAGTTATCGTCAACGTACACCAAATCATCGCAATTTTAAAACCGAAAAGTTGAATATCCTGAAGAGATACGTAAATGCAATAGAGCAAAACATTAAAATTCAACAAGAATTGTTGTTCGTGAAGATTGATAGTTATGAACTAAAAAGGAAAATGTACGATTTAAAAAGAAGGAAGTTGACCGTTTATAATAGTTAATATGACTATAATTGTGCAATGATTTCCCATGGAGCTTTACCACCTCATAAGTACGATTCAGACCTCGTAAATCGCCTTGTTGATCATGCAAAACACCAAGACCTGAAGTCAAGAATAGTTTGCAGTACCGTAGATATTCTGAAAATACTGTAATATGTCTGCAACGGTGTTAAAATTTTCCTTGTAGCTTTTACAGCTAAGAAGTACGTTCAAAATACTCTAAACTTCCTTGTCGATCATGAACAACATCAAGATCTGAACTCAAGGACAGTTTGGATGATCTAGATCATTGTTGTGTCCGTAACCATATCTGTTCAATATTTTTTCTAGTCAAAAGAGTTATTTTTGAACAAGTTTGTAGAAGAGGAGAGGAACTTTGCTCTGTAACTCTAAAAGAATTTCGACAGCAAATTTAATTTTGGGTCGTATATGAATCATCTGTATTTAATCGGTTAATTGGCTACAACAACTTTTTAGCAACCTTATATTATTCAACTTTTGAAGCATCAATTGGAAGACTGAAACGTTCTGTACTAAATTTCTTCCAAGATCAACAGAATAAAATGTGATTATGATGCATAAACTTGAAACAGCAAAATATGCAATCATAATTAGTCAAATATTGAACATTTAAATCATTATAAGGTAAAGTTTTAAATATTATTGAAATTATGTCTGTATCGTAAAACTTAAATTGAGCACTTTTACGAGACATTTTTGATTCTTACAAAATGTAATGTTTCACCATACATAGCGAAACTTTTAATGTTACGTAATAGCGGAACAAAACCATCAAGTTGGAGTGTTGCGTATGTTTCGAATCTTACGAAGGTCCAAACTTCGATAGTTTAATCACTATAATAATTAACATAATTAAGGAATAACTTTAACTTTTACCGATAAATAAAAACGATTTGCCAGTGCTAATTTGAACTTGTTTATGTCTTGTTTGACAGCAAGCGCTCGAAAATCTCATAAGGTCAGTGGAAATCTACTACTACAAAAAAAGAAAATTTAACGACTGGTCGAGATGCATACATAACGTTTGCATTAAAAAAATGGACAAAAATTGCCGGTTTTTTAGGGGTCCCCGAAAAAAACACAGGAAAAAATAGAACAAGGGTGAAAAAAAAATTGAGCTTAGGGAATAAGGGGGGGAAAAAAAGGAAAACGGTGAGGAGGGGGGGGAAAGAACGGCATCCCGCCGCGTCAAAGTGGCGAACCAGCCCAGGAGGCTGAAAGCCACTATAATAAAGAATAAAAAAAAAAAAATCCCGCCGCGTCGAAAACGGACATCGTGCGGCACTTTGTGGACGCCGAATACGCCCGTTCCGACATCTACAACATCTTGGCACTATTAGACAACAATCAGAGCATCGAAAGAGAGCCCGGTTCCGGACGGCCGACGACCTTGAGCGACAAGAAGCTCCAAAGGATGCTGAAGAGGAAGACCGAGGGAAAAGTGGTTATATCGTTGTGTGCGCTTGGCCGGGAGGTCGGTTCAACCGGCCAAACAGTGAAGAAGTACCTGGCGAACATAAACATACATGTCAGGAAGCGGAAGTCGCATACACTGGTTTTGGAGCTGCAGGAAATGGCGCAGCGGCAGCGGCTGAATAAGATGGTCAGCTCGATTTTCCCGGCGAATCGCGACGTGGCGGTGGTGATGGACGACGAGACCTATCTCACCCAGGATGGCAACGACTGCCAGGGCACTTCGTATTTTACTTCCCTTACGAAGGAAGTGAGCTCCGAGGTGAAGTTCATTTCACACACCAAGTTCCCCATGAAGGTGCTGCTGTGGCTGACAATTAGCGAGAAGTGGATGTCAAAGCCGCTCTTCGTTCGCTCCGGACTGGCCGTGAACGGTGAAATTTATAGTACAAAATGCCTGCCGGAAGTTGCGTCGTTCATCAAGAAATACCATAAAGGCAAAGACGTGGTGTTCTGGCCGGATCTGGCGTCGGCCCACTACTCGAAGCAATCGTTGGAGCAGATGGAGCGGCTGAATATCGATTTAGTACCCAAGTCGGCGAACCCACCCAACGTCCCCCAGCTGCGTCCCATCGAGAATTTCTGGGCCAACCTGAACCGTAAGAACTACCAACAATTTTGTCGCAAAAACTGAGGAGGAATTGATAAATAAAACGAAGAAAGAACTCAAAAACATGCCTACACGCATGTTTTCTTCCGTCATGGCGAATGTTCCAGTTAACTGCCGGAAGGCCGCTCGCAAGGGCGTAGAGTTATACTTCCGTGGGAAATTTATCAAAAGCAATTATCTGTCTTAGCTTTTTTTATCACCATCCGAAAAAAGTCCATTTTTTAATGCAAACGTTATTATACCGAATGGATCATTATGCCGAACGGGTCATTAAGTCGAACGGGTCATTAAGCCGAAAGGGTCATCAGCTCAAATGGGTCACTAAGCCGAATGGATTAGGCCAAAGGGAGAGGGCGAATGGGAAAAGGGGGGATGGGGTTTGTTTTTTGTGGTTGTGTGGGGAGAAAACAATAAATTTGGGGGGGGTTTTTTTTTTTATATGTGGGGGTGTTTTTTTATTTAATTGTGGTGAAGTAAATTGTGGGGGAGGTTTTTGTGGGTTTTTTGAAATTTATAGGAAGAAAAAATTTTCAAAATTACTTTCTAACGTCTGGATTTCAAAAATAGCCATCTTTCGGAAGCAGTTGGAAATAAAACTACGAAAAATGTCGAAGCTTAAATTTGATGTTTCTTTAAATTTCTAGGACGTGAAAGCAATGTTCTTTTATATTGAGATTTTTTAAATTTAAATTGTCTACCTACTTAAGTATATGTATGTATGTAGGTCATGCTTTGTTACCGTTCTAAATTCAACATATCGCTGTATGAAGGGCCAAAAAGGGTTGGGCAGGCCCGTAAGCAGACACACTTACGCGAAACCTGCGGGAATAAGAGAATCTCCTTCCAGCAATATAATCCTATAAAACGAATAACAAAATACGCAATTCAGTTAAGCTTTCCACTAGATGGTTTGTTTAAGAAAGGCGCGTCAAATTCATTACAACTGTTGGAGTGGAATGTACCAATCATAAATGATAGACACATCCCCTCCTAGACTCCGGTTGGCCGTCCACTCCATTGTCGAATTGCAACTTCAATGATGCCCTGATGCACCCTCCCATCCCAGTTATGTTTTAAATCAATAAAGTATTAGGTTTTTACAATATATATCAAATATAGAATAAATAAGTATATATATAGAGTGCGTATGAGTATATATAGTGGACGGAAAATTGGGTAGCCTGGACTGGATAATGTTCTCGAATTGTACACCTTGCATGTCAAAACCTCCCAAATGACCCTTATTTAAATTACATGTTTGCACACTGCTGGCCCACTGCACTTGTAGAAAAACCTGCAGAAAAACCCGAAAATTTAGACAATGCATCGCAACCATAAGAAAAAAAAATTAATTAAAAACTATTTTACACAACTTAGCAGTTCCATGGATGACCTGAAATAATTTTTATATAATAGTATAACTTAAATTTCGACATCTTGTTCCGTTTCCTTGCATCGCAATAATCATTTGTAGAGGATCTCATAGGTACTCATAGGAAATAATGAAAAACAGATTGAGCCCTTAATGCCTGCAATGCTGCTCCATGCCCACAAGACAAGTGATCTCAGAACGAAAAGATGATCCCAAAGCGCAGTGAATCTATAAATCTAATGTAGATGACCGCGCCCCCTCACTTCGCTATTGTCAGATTGACAACATTGCCCAGGCTACGCCAACCAGCGTCTCCACGCTTCAGCTGGCAGTCCTGTGACCATATGACTCGTGGAGGCGTGAGGTAGGAACTTGTGAGGACTAAAGGTCTGTCGTATCCTTCTTTAATGCTGTCAACTCACCATTTGAAGCCCTAAATTGTCTACCTACTTAAGTGTACATTTAATCTACCTACTAAAGTGTACATTTAAAAAATAGACAAATTTCAGAGGGAGTTTAAAAAAAACTGTAATAAATAGATCCACGCAACACATTTTACTAACATATAATATTTATTATTCATTTTACAAAAATACACCCCTACGGCAGTTAGCTGAAACCTTGGCCATAGCCGTAGAAAACCGACATTCTTCAGCTCCTTCTTTATCACTTTATCGAACAGCTGCCTCTCCGATTTGGAATTGTTTGAATACATAGTTTGATGTTGACCAAGAAATCCTCGATTGATCGTAGCTGGCGTTCGAAGGAGTCGCGTTCTTCGATACCACAGTGATTTCCAGGCAGTCTTTCTCTTCTAACGACCTTTTTAGGTAAGAGAGGCTGATGTCAGGTCCAGCCAAAAAACCACATCCTCTCCCGCATGGTGCTTCCGGATGGAGGCGTTCACTTTCGGTAGGCTTTTGCTACTGTAAATCTCCCAATCAACAGCAAGTCCTGTGGAAAATAACAGTGGTTTCGACATCCTTTTCTTACTGATGGTCAGCCACATAAGAACGTTCTTCGGGGACTTAGTTTGCGAGATATACTTGACCTCACTGCTCACCTATTTGATGGGGAACGTGAAATATCAGGCTCTCTGCCAGTAATTATCGTTCAGGGTCAGATATGTCCCATCGTCCATCACCAACACCACGTCGCGCTTCGCCAGGCAAATCTCATTGACCATTGTCTTCAGCTTCTGCTGGCGGCCTGCTGGTCCGAGGCGGTCGGCTTGGACCTGAGCTTTCATATGACGACGTCCATAGACTAAAGGTACTTTTTGACGATTTGTTCGGTTCCACTGACTTTTCCCTCGGTTTCATGCTTCAGCTTTTGCTGGACTTTTTGGTCGTAAACAGTTAGGAACGAGGATTCCTCTCGATGCACTTTCCTTCGCCCACCAAGACGATGATCTCGTAGATGCCGGATTTGCCATATTCCATCGACTCTTCTTCTTCTTCTTCTTCTTCTTCTTCTTCTTCTTCGTTCTGGTTACCACCGCACGTCAGCGATGGCAAGGGGGATGGCACGGCTTTGCTGATTCCATCGACTCGAAGTGCCACACGATGGCGAATTTCTTCTTGTTTACAGTTTGACAGTAAACAATTACTATGATTGGCAATGCATAGATGGATACACCACCAGGTGGCAGGGAAATCGCATAAAATAGCGATACAGTCTATTTTTTAATGCAAACGTTAGTAGAATGCTTTTATTCCGATGGCACCGGTTCCAATTCTTGTTGCTGAACTTGGTGTTATTTTCTATTCCTAGAAATGTGTTGTTAAAGGTTGTACGGAATCAAATTGCACCACTTTTAAATGGTTGTAACTTTCATCCATTGAGTAGTTTCTATTGAAATTTTTGGGTGGAATTAGTTCAATGTGTATTTGTTTACGCTGTGTAAGTTTCACTAGCAGATGTGCAATCGTTGCGAAGATGGAGTCGGAAGAACAGCAGCGGCGCAAAGAAATTTTGAGCACGTACCTCGAAAATCCGGATCTTCCTCATTGTGCCATCAGCAGGAAGCTGGGAATGGTACATTCTACGGTGTCTGGTGTTTTAAATCGGTACCACGAATGTTTGACCATCGATCGGAAAGAAAAAAGTGACAAAAATGGATCTCCGTATAGTGTTAAAGATCACAAGCGGGTAGTTCAAGCTTTTAAGAGAAATCCCAACAGTTCAGTTCGAGATGTGGCGAAGAAACTGAACCTAACCAAAACTTTCGTGCAAGATGCGAAAAAACGTGAAGGACTACACACGTACAAAGTCCAAAAGGCGCCTAATCGCGATGAACGGCAGAATACGGTAGGTAAAACACGTGCACGGAAGCTCTACACCCAGATGTTGACGAAACCACATTGCCTCGTTATGGATGATGAGACGTATGTAAGAGCAGACTTCCGGCAGCTTCCGGGGCTCCAGTTTTTCACTGCTCATCATAAATTCGATGTCCCTGAGGACGTTAGAAAGCGGAAGATGTCAAAGTTTGCCAAAAAATATATGATTTGGCAAGCAATTTGCTCGTGTGGAAAGCGGAGCACCCCATTCGTGACAACTGGAACGGTCAATGGGCAGGTGTACCTAAAGGAATGCCTCCAAAAGCGTCTACTTTCTTTTCTGAGGTCACACGATGGTCCGTCGATTTTCTGGCCGGATTTAGCCTCGTGCCATTACTCGAAAGAGGTTTTGGAGTGGTAGAAGGCTAAGGTGGTTAATTTCGTGCCGAAGCATCTCAACCCCCGAACGCACCGGAACTGCGGCCAATTGAAAAGTACTGGGCCATCATGAAGCAGGCACTTCGAAAGCACCCTAAGGAAGTGAAATCGGAGGAAGATATGAAGAAAAAATGGATTGCCACGCAAAAAAAAGTTGGTCCAAATGTTGTACAGGACCTTATGAGTAGTGTAAAGAAGAAGGTTCATGCATATGGATATGGAATAGAAGTTGAATAAAACAAACATGGGAAAATATTCAAAACATGTTTTATTTTACTCCCTGAAAGTTTGAAGATGATTGGTTAAACGGGCGAATTTTGGAGAATATTTTTGTGTGTCGCATTTTGATTCCGCACACCCTTTATCTGGACTCTCTGGGCCCACAACCTTTTGGTAAAATATGGAAAGCGCCAGAGACCAAACTACTCCAGTGGACAGTTGGAACACAAATGATGAATATTTTATTTCTTGTTTCTAGGTACCTTATCCAGAGCCTGCTATAGCTCTTTTTTGCCGACATTAGACCTTCGGTGGTTGGAACAAAAAACGTTTGACAGTTGTTTGTTGATGTTATTGACGAAGAAATTGGCGAAAAGTTTTTTTCTCGATTGATCGACGCATCTCGAAATTACGGATCATGGAACTTGAGAAAAGAAAATTAATTGTACACAAACATCTAGAGAATCCTTCGTGGTCTGCCTCAAAAATAGCAAAAGTGTTAAAATTCCCATAGTCAACGGTGTGTCTTGTAATCAAGCAGAAAGGTGTTGAGGTACGTGAAAGGCAACCCAGGTGTCTCCTTACGTGATTTGGCAAAGAAATACGATTCCCACTTTTTCACCGTGCGTTCCTTTCAAGAGAAGGATATAAGTCTTTTTGTGCCAAAAAACATCCGAATCACTCCCTGAAACAAAATTTAGTGGCCAAAAAGCGAGCACGATTACTATACGAACGAGTTTTGACGAAATTTGATGGCTGTATTTTAATGGATGACGAAACATGTGTTAAAATGGATTATAAACAAATACCCGGACGAAATTTTTTCCTGGCAATTGGTCGTGGGGATGTCCCTTCCCGGTATAAATTCGTTTTTACTGATAAGTTTGCTCGGAAACTAATGATTTGGCAAAGAATCTGCAGTTGTGGCCTTAAAACCAAGGTTTTCATCGCATCTCACACAATGACGTCGAAGGTTTACATTAAAGAGTGTCTGAAAAAAGCGGATTTTACCTTTCATTCGGCAACACAAGACCAACGTTATGTTTTGGCCGGATCTAGCCAGCTGCCACTACTCTAAGGAGATACTAGAATGGTATGCTGCAAACAATGTTAATTTCGTCGCCAAAGTGGTTAATCCTCCGAATTGCCCTGAGTTCAGACCGATCGATAAATATTGGGCAATTGTCAAGCGAAAACTTCGAGGATGCGGTAAAGAAGTGACAAATGTACAACAAATGCGTTTAAAGTGGCATAAGTTCGCCGGTACAGTGCCACCAGCGACTGTGCAGATCATGACGGCATCGATCACAAGTAAAGTACGACAGTTCGTTCGAAACGGTAAAATGTAATAACTTGTTATATATCGTTCCAAAGCTGAATAAATACCCTTTTGTTTGGCGTTTTGATCAACCGTGTAGGTTGTGTAATTCTTGAGTTATGATCACTTGAATGCGTCCAAATTTACTTTGAAGGCGGAGATGTTAAGCAAAGTTAATGAGGAAAATAAAGTTGAGAAATGAATGTGTTAAATGCATTAATTTTGGGATCATAATCTTCACATAATGGTTTAATGAAAATTTGAATCTGGATACGCTTTAGGAGACAGGTGCTTTTTTTTGTTTTGATGGTTTTCACAGCTGCTTCCTGTAAAATTTTTTTCAAAGATGTAGCTGACCCGAAACGTTTCGTGGAATGTTTTATTGTCGGTAGCTTCTGTTTATTTAATTGCGCTTTTTTCAACTATTATCCAGCGTGTTTTAATAATAGTAGAATAATGGAACGCAACGAAATCCAAACACTTTCTTTCGTATCTCTGCTTAATTTCTTTCATATTTTGATAGCCTAAAAACCTCTTAGAGCACTTCTGGAGTTATTTTGATATTCGGTGAAATGGCCGGTAGGACAAGGGCATTATTCTCTGTGAGTCACCGCGTGATATCGCAGTTACATAACTAATCAATTCTTACATGCATGCTCCTATCTATCTATTTACCCACGAAGAACCCACGCCTGCCATGATCCCCATCGGCGTGCTGCCACTTTTGTTGTCAATTTGATAATTGGCTCTCGACGTGGACACAACGACTGGCAACATAGAGCCCCTCTTGCATGTAACCTATATATGTGCCATCGATTGGAGCAGGCATCCAACTCTATTTCCATTACGGAGGAAATCAACCCGCCAATGATCGCGACACAAAAGTGTGAGATGATGAATTTAATTTTAATTATGCATAACGGCCGTTCGCCGTGACAAATGTGACTAACGTGTTTGTGTTCTTTACCTACACACTAGTTCAGGCTGGCGAAGGTGGAAAGTTGTATTCTAATTATAATTGAATCAGATCAGATGGAAACCAGAAGTCGGGTTGTAAGTTGCCTGAAGGAAAGACGCACCCAGAGGAGATGAAATTGGCCGGCTAATCGAATCAATTTATATCAACCGCATCCAGACGCGTATAATGTCACACACACGTTACTTCACACCTCCGTTTGCCCTTCAACTTCCTTTGGCAAGAGCGAAAGGTAAACCAGGTATATTGGTACATCTAGCGCCATCTATTGGTATATACAGCAAAACACTGTGTCTCTCGCTAGTCTCCAGAGCAATCAAATCGCGTATTCCAAGCCAGTCTGACTGTCAATCATCATAGACATCGTTGTCGTGCCGTCGTTCTGGGTTTCAAGTAATGCAATGCCCGTTTCTGGAGTGATGACACAACCGGTCTCTGGTGCCACAATTTTTTTTTCACCATGCGGTTGTTGGAAACTCGGTGACTCGGTCACTGCCGTATAGTTTGTTGAAGTGTTGCATTTTCCACGCTGTGCTACATTTCCAAGTTGTCACTCCATAGTTTTCCCGATTTCCACTATAATGCAGTGTACACACAGATTGATGGCAGGAAATAAACGAGGCTGCCAAGCTGGTTCGTATTTTTCTCCCACCCCCAGAAGCTAGTTTTGTGAATTTTTCATTACGATTGCCTGCCGCACGGGATGCACTTGAACTTGCCGCCCACTTTTGTAGTTTTCTGTGTTTCTGTGAAGCACTCTCGCTCTCGTAAAATACAGCCCTTGCCACTGCCACTGGGACTCGGCGCTGCATATGTCGATAACGATGTTAAACTCTTTCCGGATAATTATAATTGATGGACCTCCCCTCCCTGCCGTCCTCCCCTAGGACGTCTAGATCTGTCGGCCTGGTTTCTTTTCTGAATCAAACCTACAGCGGAACCAGGTGCTGTGTAGAAGTATTCCAATTTTAACCCCCGAAAATGCTAGAGCGCATTTTGTAAGCCAAGTCATGGCCACGAAACCGTCAAGCGTCGTTTAAATCATTGATCCAGAACTGTTGCCAACAGATCACAGTCCAATTCGGTTCTGGCGCAAACAAATACATTCATCGGATTTTCTCACATCAAGTGCCTGCTTGTGCTGGACTTGTGTGGGATCCCGAGGGGGTTGAGCCTATTTTTTTCCCCGAGTGGCTCCTCCATGGTACAATCCAAGCTACACTTCTGCCGGCGGCGTGCTGCTCTTTCTTCAAGTGCATCATGATTTAAATGCTCAGTGCTCTCGCGGTTTGCTCTGGTGTTCATGCTCTAGTGTGGTCGGTTGGTTCTGGTGCATGAGCGTAGGCAGAACATACAATTACGAATCATTATAGGCAACTAATCCCCCAAAAGTCTACCAGCTTTAGCTCTATGCACGCCTCATGAGTATGAAAACGAATAGCAGGCCGCAATTATGCACTTCTGGCACACTCAATTGCCTATAGTATTTAGTGCATATGAACTTGTATATCTCTCGTTCCGATTCTCCTATACCCTATACCTAGTCAGAATCTGCCGGTTTGTTGGAGAAAAACATAAATAAATAAAATTTCAATGCAGTCGTAATTGAGATAATTTTTATCCTCACAGAAAGCTAGCGTACCGTTCCGACCCATACACACACATACATCGAACAGAACCGAAAATCAACCGGCGGCCTGGCGGCGGCGGCGGTGGCCTATGCTGTTTGCATTAAATAGTGCTCTGGTTTCTACTACTAAACTGCCCCGATACCGATTCATTCCTCACCTCCCCCGATTACAGCACCTCGGGATCAATCCGAAGACATTCCAAAATGTTCTTACAAATGCACATCGGTACCAACTACATCTACTTCAAACTATGGATGCGTCTCGTAGCAAGCGGTGTAAATTTAGAACATGAATGCTATTAATTCAATAATATGCACCGAGGGCAGCGAGATGATGGCAATCGTGTGCGAGGGTTGGCAGTGGAAGCGGATTATGCTGATTTAATGAGACCCGATGGAGGATGCGACAGGATGTCTTGATCTGGAATTCAAGTGCGACGTTGATGTGAGATGACGAACTAGATGATGTCGAGTTCACACACTGAATCAGGGGACAGATTAGCTTGAGATCAGTCAGGTTTGCTGTGAATGAACCGGCCAGAGGAGCACATGGGTTTAGACGATTTGAGAAGTGTGAGTATTTAAAACCAGCTTAATTTTTGCTGTCCTAGAAAATGTCATGGATTTTTTCTATGCATTCAGGGAAACAGTGATTATTGGTTTATTGAGCACTAGCTGAGCCCGGTGTGAGCCTTGCTACGCTTGCACTAAATGAATGATAATACAATAGAACTGGCGCATTTATGTTTTTTTTTTAGAAATGAGTTATGTTTAAATATTTTCGTTTGCTAATGTGTGTAATTTCTGCAAAATTAAACGTAGGTGTGTATTTTTAATTCTACCCTCAGATGTTTAGTTTCTACCATAGTTTTTCTTTCTGTGTAGAAGCATACTGTCAGTTTGAACTTCATTTTCTCTTGCAGAACCTTAGATTATCTTCTGTGTAGCAATGAGAGTAGCTCAAACATCCCCCATTCTTGACTAAAAAGAGGTTCAAACTTCTATCAGAACATGCTGCTTTCCCCACGAAATACACATTTTGTGTTTTAGTTGCCTGGATAATTCTAATGTTTGGTTGCATTTTCTGTTTCATTTGTATGTGAAGTGGAGAGGAGTATCGAATATAAAAAACCATATAAAACCATAACCATAACCATATAAAAAAATCCTGCCTCCAAAACCTCCACTTGCCAAATTTGGCTCCAGTTGCTTGATTAGGTCTCGAGTTCTGCACAAATTTGTGTTTCATTTGTATGGAAGTCCCCCCCCCCCCCCGGACGGGGAAGGAGTCTTCACCATGGGAGCATTTCCTGCCTTCAAAAACCTCCACATGCCAAATTTTTTGGTCTCCATTTTGTTTTGTTTTTATTACTTTTTTTTTTGTTCTCCCGAGTTACATGCAAACAAATATCTGTAAAATGTTTGTAGAGAGCCATTTTTTTTTCTTGTCTTCCTCCTGAAAAGGTTAAGGGTTTTTCTCAGAATTTTTTTTTTTTTTTTTTTTTTTTTTTTTTTTTTTTTTTTTTTTTTTTTTCTACCATAGAAACATATCTAGTCTCAAAATTTTTCCTTTCTTTCTTTTCCCACGTGCCTTTTCAAATTTTCTCACTTTTTTTCTCGTTTCATCTTCCAAATATCCCCCACTTTTACGCGGTAGTTTTAGTGTCTTGGCAAGAGGTCGATCAGTACTTCGACATAAAATTTGGATTTTACTGCATATTCAAGTACAAAATGCCGTTTTTTGCTTTCCCCCACTTCCACTTGACATTCAACTGCCCATTTTTTTTTTTACCCCTGAACTTGTAACAAGAATGTAAACATATTTGTGCCATGAAATAAAGTGGAGCTGTCATATAAATTAAACGTTTCAGCAATCCGTGAAATAATTCAAAAAAATAAATCCAAGAAAAGTGTCCGAAATTTAACGTGGATAGGCTTTTCTTAACTGACAAGAATTCCCACTCACCTTGTAAGAGCCTTATTTGCAAACTATATTTATAGGTACCGAATTTGTTCCATAAACTCCGTGAAAGCGGTTGAATTTAGGACGTTGCTATCTACGGGGATATCCATACAATACGACCATGACGTTCTCTAGGGATGTAGCTTATAGGTTTTTTTTTAATGTTTTTTTTTAATTGAAAAAAGGGCAAAAAGAGGGTAAAAAGAGTTTTACATTTAAAAAATAATATAGAATGATTGTAAATCCCATTTTCTGCAAAATTTAAGTTGTTTGCCTAAACTAACTAACTTGAAAATGAGAAGAAAGATTAGGAATTTCCATTTAATTCGAACTACCTTTATTGCTTATCTTGACATATACGCGTATTTCGTCTACAATGTGTAGACTTCTTCAGTGTCGTGTACCTATACTCAAGATAAGCAATAAAGGTAGTTGGAATTAAATGGAAATCACTAATCTTTCTTCTCATTTTCTAGTTACAGGTATTCCAATAAAAGGTCACACTCACCAGGATTCTAAACTAATTGCTATTTTGTCAGAAATGAGTCGTATATAGTAGCAGGGTTATTTGAAAAAATCTCATCTGTTAAATTTAAGCGAAAATCAATTTCAATTTTCCAACTTGAACAATGCCTAAATTTTTTTTCGAAAGCAATTCCCTTATGTATTCGAAAATTAGTGGTTTGTGATGTGCAAAACGGTGAATCCCACCGGGCTGTCGCTAGGAAGTACAGTATTAGCAAAGCAGCGGTTGGGAAGCAGTACTTCGACGATTACCTGAACGGTAATGTTACAGCGAACGAAAGTGGCACGGTAATAAATCTAGGAACACGCACAGAAGATGACAGGACCCTGACCCCACCCCTTCGGGGAGGTGGGGGGGAAATTGGTTGTTGAAAAAAAAAAAAAGCGCGGGGGTTGGCCCAACCCCCAGGGGGGGTTTGGAAAAAGGGGGGGGGGGGAAGTGGGAAATTAGGGGGGGTGGGGGGGGGGGTGTTTGCGGGGGGGGGGGGGGGGAGATGGGGTGGGCTAAAGAGCGACAAGCTGGATTGCTGCAATTATCGTGCGATCACGCTACTGAGCGCCGCCTACAAGTTGCTCTCCCAAATGTTATGCCGCCGCCTGTCACCAATTGCAAAGGAGTTCGTGGGGCAATACCAAGCGGGATTCATGGGTGCCCGCGCTACTACGGACCAGATTTTCGCGATTCGGCAAGTACTGCAGAAATGTCGCGAATACAACGTGCCCACACATCATCTTTTCATCGACTTCAAATCAGCGTATGATACAATCAATCGAGACCAGCTATGGCAAATCATGCACGAATATGGATTTCCGGAAAAACTGACGCGGTTGATCAAAGCAACGATGGATCGAGTGATGTGTGTCGTCCGAGTATCAGGGACGCTCTCGAGTCCCTTCGAATCTCAGAGAGGGTTACGGCAAGGTGATAGATTGTCGTGTTTGTTGTTTAACATTGCATTGGAGGGTGTGATTCGAAAGACACGAGTGGCACGATCTTCAGGAAGTCTGTCCAACTATTTGGCTTCGCCGACGACGTTGATATCGTAGCACGTAACTTTGAGACAATGGCGGAAACGTACATCAGACTTAAGGTGGAAGCTGGTAGGATTGGGCTTGTGATTAAATGTGTTAAAAACAAAATACATGAAGGGAAGAGGCTCACGAGAAGAAAATGTTAGCCTCCTAGCACAAGTTCAGATCGACGGTGATGAAATCTAGGTAGTAGACGAATTCGTGTATCTGGGCTCATTGGTGACCGCCGATAACGACACCAGCAGAGAAATACAAAGGCGCATTATGGCTGGCAATCGTGCCTACTTTGGACTCCGAAGGACGCTAAGATCGAACAAAGTTCGCCGAACCACAAAGTTGACCATCTACAAGACATTAATTAGACCGGTAGTTCTCTACGGCCACGAAACATGGACATTGCTAGTGGAGGACCAACGCGCCCTTGGAGTCTTTGAACGGAAGGTGCTGCGTACGATCTACGGTGGAGTGCAGATGGAAGACGGAACATGGAGGAGGCGAATGAACCACGAATTGCACCAGTTGCTGGGAGAACCTCCCATCGTACACATCGCAAAAATCGGTCGACTACGATGGGCTGGGCATGTCGTAAGAATGTCGGACGACAGCCCTGTGAAAATGGTTCTCGAAAACGAACCGACAGGTACAAGAAGAAGAGGCGCGCAACGAGCAAGGTGGATTGATCAAGTAGAAGGCGACCTGCGGACCCTCCGCAGACAGCGAGGCTGGCGAGGTACAGCCATGGATCGATTACAATGGAAACAACTTCTGTGTACAGCAGAGGCCACACCGGCCTTAGTCTGATTGGTAAGGTAAGGTAAGATAAGTAGTTGGGAAAATTTTATGAAAAAAAAATTGTGAGTGGGGGGTGCAGGGGAGGAGGAAAATGAGAAAAAAAGGTGGGAAAAAAAAAAAAAAGGGGAGATTATGGTTGTGGGGTGTGGGGGGGGGGGGGAGGGAAAAAAAGGTGGGGTTGGGGGGGGGGGGGGGGGGGGGGAAATAATTGTAAGGGGGATAGTGGCGGTGGGTTCGTGTTTGGTGCAGATCGGGAGAGGAGCTTCAGGAGCGCCACATCCAAGGCACGATGAAGCATGGAGGAGGAAATGTGTTGGTCTGGGGATGTTTTTCGTGGAGTGGAGTGGGTAGCCTCGTGAACATCGACGGGATAATGACGGCAGATTGCTACATCAATAGCCTGGGAGAAAATCTGGAGGTTTCGCTGATCCAGATGGGTCTTGAAGAGAAGTTCGTATTTCAGTAGGACAACGACCCGAAGCATGCTGCCAAGAAGACCAAGTCTTTCTTCCGGCCTTGTCGGATCAAACCGCTGGAATGGCCTCCACAAAGCCCGGACCTCAACACCATCGAGTATTTGTGGGCGATTCTAGATGCCAAGGTTGACAAAACTGGTGTTACCAATAAATTCAACTATTTTGAAGCCCTGAAGCGCGTCTGGGAAGAGCTTGACCCATAGGACCTAAGAAACCTGGTGAAGAGCATGCGGAAGCGTCTGCTGCTGGTCCTGGAGGACACATAAATTATTACAATGCTTTTGTTTCACTTAAATTTCTTTCCCGGGAGCCAAAATGAAGTAGGCACTCTTTTTAGTCAGTGTTTTTTTTCGACACGAATTAATTTTTTTTCAGGTCGAACTCTTTTTTTAAATTATTATTCCATTGGTGAAACTTGAAAAGAATTTGAAAAATCATATATCAAAAAAGACTACAATGTGTTCACTTTAATTTGAACCAAATAAATGAGAGAAATTCAAAAAATGATGAAGTGGGCACTTTATTTTGCCTATCAGTATATCTATTTTCTATACAATGTTATATACTTTCTTCAATAGTTTTGCTCGTCTGTCAGAAATAAGTCGAGCATAGTAGCAAAGATATTTGAAACATTTTAAATTTAAATTTAAATTTAAATTTGACAGCTGAAAATGTTTCAAATATCTGCAATTCAAAACAATATTTGAATTTTCCAACTGGAACAAAGCTTATGTTTTGAAAATCTTTGGGACGTTTTTCTTTCAAAAACTATTTTTATTTGAAGCTTTTGTGTGTTTTCTCTTTATTTTAAAATTTAGAATAACAATTTAACAAAAAATCATTTATTGAAAAATTTGCATGATTTTTTTTCCTAAGTGTATATTTTAATTTGTTTAAAATTGCTATATTAATTGCTTTCAAGACGCAATTTCAATACAAAAAATTGTCTATTACACACATGCCCCTTAAATTTTTTTGTCCTAAGTTGCAAAGTGAAAAGCGGTGAAAAAAATCGAAAATTAGTGAAAAAAAAAAATATTAAAAAAAAAAGGGAAAATTTCATCCAAATGGAAGATGCTTGTGCTTGCATGATTTTGGATTTGCTATAGAATTGCTCAGAAAAGCACAGTAGAGAATATTGATAGCTATTCTGATAACACAAAATGTAGGATTAGCACTACACTGTATTGCCGATTTCTTTATTTTTTGATAACCAAGAGATGCCGGTGTCATAATGTTGTCTTTGAGAAATGTCTTCTGAATTCCATCGAAACTATTTTCGATCCATCTATGTGTCTCTTTACTGTTCCCGGTAGTTTCTCGAAACATTTTTTTTAGTCTCTTCGGAAATGTTTAACGTACGATGTTTTCATTAGGAACCTACGAGAGAGGTAGCTGCTCTTCTTTACACGCATTTTTGTTTCTTTCCAGAAGTAGTTTTCCACTCGAGGATTCCACGCGATTTGCTTCCTTAACCTAGAGGGATTCTAGAGAATTCCACTCGATTTAAATCCTGATGCAAATAAAGAAACTAAGCTTTATTTACATAGAAAGGTTTGTCCTGTATCTCTCAAATTATTTGACATGAGCTTTGTTTAAAAAGATAAGCTTTCTGTAATGGAATTTAAAGAAATTTTCACGAGTTTACTAGTGATAGTTTAAAAAAGCGTTTCAGTTTTAAAGTGAAAAGGGTTAATTTAAATTTTCCTAGTTTTCCAATTACAATCGTTTTACTAATACACTACTTTTTCGTTTACAAAATACAAGAAAAATATTATCTGTTTTTAAG
Organism: Aedes koreicus; assembly: GCA_024533555.2. Lineage (NCBI taxonomy): Eukaryota > Metazoa > Arthropoda > Insecta > Diptera > Culicidae > Aedes > Aedes koreicus. The sequence goes on from JAHHFK020004150.1 coordinate 1,574,918, forward strand.
CAATAGTTAAGATTTTTTCAATGAAAATTTTCACTATGAAAAGTTAATAAAGCATTCTAATTCGGCATTTTTTTTTTTTTAAATAGCCAGTTAACTGAATGCTGCTTGAACAAAGACTCGAGTAGAGTTTAGAATTTGTTGAACAAAAGTAGATCCCTAAATAAAAGTATCGTTACATTTTCTCGGCAACATTGTACAAGGTTAGAAAGTCCTAATTTTACACCTGACTGAATCTTTGACACAAAGGAAAATACAAGTAATGTAAAATTAAGTGATCTGAAATTCCAGAAAAGTTCAATTCAGTGTACGCAGTGGTTCTACGCCCAACACTAAAAAGTGATCTGAAACCGTTTCAGAAAACTAATTAATTTCGTCTCTTTTATCTAATTTATTGTAAAATTATCGGTCGTGTATGACAGTTTCAGCGAACCAATATTTGCAAGATTTTTTCAAAGTGTGTTAGTTTATTCCACTGGAAAGTTAGAGTTTACTTTAAGATGGAAAACCAGCTCATATTTCGGAGGAAATCAAGTTAATCGCTAAAAACTGGCCATACATTCCATTCGAGTACAATATCAGTCTTGGGTGAGCTAATTTCTACAACCCCCAATTATGACAAGCCATTCATCTCAATAACCGAACAGACAGTAAATTCTTTCGAGCCACTCATAATCCAGACTAGGAGTCAAGTCCCAGTCGAACCGGAAGCAAACAATTTAATTCCCATTCAAATTTCTCCCCATAAACTGCCAGTTACATAAAAAACACACACACACACACGCACGTTTTCAACTGTCACCGCTGTTTGCGCAGTTTTCGTTTGTCTTATCTACGTAGCAATTAAAATCTTGAGCTACTTACCGCTCTAACATCGGGAATTTCACTTAACCCGAGTCCCTCCATGACGATCTCCTGCAGTTTGGTTCGATTGAACGCCGCTGCTGCTCGGCTGCTTTCACTATCACTTGAAATTTCTGTCTGACTACTGCTAGGTGTACTGCTTCGACTGCTACTACTGCTGTTGCTGCTGCCACTGCTCGTGGTTAGAATGGGAACAGTGGTACTGCTGCTGCTGCTACTACTACTGACTACGGTAGCGGCCTCTGCTAGGGTTGGAAGCGTCCTACACGCTCGATTATCACAGATTGATAGGAACAATAAAATCAGGAATTTCGATAAATAACTGCTACTAAGGAGCCTTCCGACTCGGGTGCTGCAACCGGCCATTGTCGCCGTTTGGGCTGGATACTGGTAATGGTGCGGATATCGGTGGGAGTGTTTATTGTGGGGCAACGGATGTGCCGAGTGGAGGGTTCGCTTAAAGTTGACGCACATTTCGGCCATCGCCGTCGTCGTCGGTTCGACCGGATGCAGGTAAATGCCACCAGTGTCGGGAGGTTGCCTGTTTTGCACCGGCTTACCCATAGTTCATAGTTTGTGTCCCAAGGTCTGGTGAGTCGGGGATGATGCTTGGTTGTACGGTTATTAGCTCTAATTGATCGTTGTTTCCGCAAGTGTAGCGCTAGTAGGTAGTAGGTACTGGAATGCCACTGCCGTCTTTCACAACCACACTGGGCATGTTCCGATCTACGTGAGCGCCCAAAGTATTATTTCTGCGAGTGCACAGTAGACGTTATATTATACTTTTAAATCGTGCGTTTCAACACACTCTAGAAGGCGGAACGCTGCGTCGAGAAATGCACTGTTGAAGGGTAATTTCAGAGTTCCCAGTGCATGGGAGTACGAACCGGCTCCGCAGTCGTCAAACAAACTCACTCTGTTCTGAATTAGGTTTTGAGCATATACGATATGCAAATTTGGTCGGTTTTCTTCTTTCAGCCGCGTGCCGACACAAAACAATATCTCGATAACCACTTGTTCAGAACGCACTGCCTCGATTTTCTACTTCATCCCAAAACACCTTAGTACAAACATTCGAAGCATGTATTTATTTTCTTCCCACCTGAGATATGGACACGTTTCTTCTTGCAGGCGAATTCGTTTGCGTTTGCTGATAACGATCGAGCCTCTCGCTCGATCATAAACCGCACAGACCTTCGAAAGACCTGTGCATGCGGCAATCTTAAGGCCGAATTTGTGTGCGTCTACCGAAAGTATTTTATCTTCTTGTATTTGCCTCCGCACAGCTATATTATTTTTCTGCCTTTTCACAACCCTTCGGGAGGAATAAAAAAACAGAATTGCACTCGTTTCACTATTTACGCGAATGCGATGCACTTGCCTCTAAATCTTCTCGTTTCGTGATTTTCCCACTCAAAAAGGCGACACTCGAATTTTTGATTTATTTTTATACCCCCGCTCTTCTCATGTCACTAATCGCGAAGTCTGCTCCCACCCTTCCACTTTCTTCGCAACAAATATAAACTTTATCCCCGAAATAAACAATGTAACCACGTGTAATCCGTTCTAAAGTCGTGCATATATGAAGCAAATCTAACGAATTCTATACTCTTCAGTCACAATGTATCAATCAGTTTTCAACTACAAAAATCTCTCAACGGTCAAAAAATCGACAAACCCATCGAACGATGTGATCAGTTAGCGTTCCGAGCTTGAACTGTTGCCGCACCGATGCTGGCCGTCGTTACTTAACATGAAATTTTCGCTGCTGCTGTTTCTTCTTGCTTGCTTGAGGTTGCTTGCGCGAGTGACGGAGTATAATACATTGCAAGCACAAACGGCAGCATGGTCCGCTCGTGTAGGCGCGCGCTCTCTCGCCGCACACGTTGGAAGCTCCGAAGGAAAATCCAAGCAATCAGATTCGCTGCTGGCCCAAGCGCGCCAAAACAAACGTTGAGCGAAAGCCGAAGAGAGTAGGCGCTGATTGGTTCGCAACTATTGCGGAATGCATTTTGTGCTCTCACTCTCCGGAAACGAGAAGAGAAAGGCGGGAGAGCGAGGAAAAGCGATGGAAACGCGTGCCTGGCAAGGATGCACTTTTTTCGACTTTCTGAAGAATCACCTATATGGAAAAACGGTGATCGAGGGAGAGAGTGAGAGCGCGCGCGATGTTTGGCACATGTTGCGGAGTATCCTCAAGACAGGATTGTTGTTTTGTTTATGATTTCACGTGTCGATGGCGAAGCAAACGGGAGCAGGTATGAGTAATCAATTAAATGTTTTTAAGTGTGATGTGCGGTGTTAGTTTTTATAGTGGAACAGCTAATTGAGCATCGTCATGGGTTTGAGGGTAGTTTTTGATGAGGTAATCGATTGTTTGCCCTTTTTTGTGTTTCCTAAATCTTATTGATGCAAGTTTTGTTTTTGTTTTTTTAAAGAGTTGATGTGCTCCCAATTAGGAATGGAAATTCATTTATTTTGAACTTTTTGTTTTTTTCCAATATAAATTCAATTCGCATTCAATTTGGATCTTGGGTGCTCCACGCTACGTACACAGTAAATACAATTAACCAATGTCAGTATGATTTTTCCATTGAACTGACACTTCGATTAAAAGAGTACACTTTATTTGAAGGATTAAACTATACATCTTCGGTCTCTAAAACGCCATTGACGAAATGAAGCAACATTCTACAATTGATGGCTCAGGAGTCTAACATAGTTCTACATGATTGCTGGAGTAATCTAGTATTCACTGACCGCACGCTGCTAGAGTATTGTTGACAATTGTCATTTTGCATTGGCCAAAACATACGCCACTTTCTGATTTCGCTTGCTTTTCAGTGCCTTAGTGTTAATAACCTCGCAGAAAAGTTTCATTTTACAGTAAAGCTCTATTTTACTTTATATTTCAGTTACAAAAAGCTAAGAGTTGCGCTTAATACTTTTAGAACTGAATAACATCATATTATCTTTATATTTGTGACATCAAGTGCTGGAATGGCTCGAGACAGTATTGGCCAGGAACTTCTAAAGAAAATAATCTAAGATTACGTGGGAGGAATGTCACAAAAAAATATTTGTGGCAACACAACTTGAAAAAATCGACCGTATCACGACTGTGTTCCAAGTTTCGCTCAACCGGAAAATTTGCCGCGGATCACCGAGGAGGAAGTCCACGTTCCACGATGTCAAGAAACGACTCGATGGTTACAAGAAGCATCAAGAAAGATCCCTTCAACTCGTCCTTTAAGATCCAAAAGGAATTACAGCTGCCTGTGTCGGACCAGACAATCAGGTGACGTGCCGTTGCCGCCGGATTGTTTTCCCGCCGTCCTGCTAAAAAGCTTCTGATATCCGTGAAAATCCAAAAGAAACGGGTTCTGTTTGATCGATCTCACATAAACTAGAGTGTGCACAAATACCGATTGGTACTGTTCAGTGATGAGTAGACGTTCAACAACATTGGAAGCGATGGAATGTTTTAAATTCACGATTCTGCCAGAAGACTGTGAGGCATGGCGTAGGAAACTTGATGATCTGGGGAAGTTTTTCTGCGAAAGGTCTGGGTCCGATTCATCGAATTGATAGTATTTTGGATCGTTTCATGTACAATGGCATTCTCAAAGATGTTCTGCTACCGTATGCAGAGTGAAATATACCAATAAAATGGATATTTCAACAAAATAAGCCCTCCAATCACACTGCCAAAGTCGACAAACAGTGGGTTAAGGATAACAATGTAATAATTATGGATTGGCCATCGCAGATCTGAACCCGATCGAGAACCTTTGGGATATCATACATCGAAGAACCATCTTTTTTTTTCTTTCTTGATTATCGAGATTTTCAGCCTCGGGCTGATTCATCTCCAGTCGTAGTCACTCAAATACCTCTTTTGGGTATTTTCGTAACTTGTCCGGGGGGTGAGATTCGAACTCGTCTCTTTGGTGTGAGAGGTATGGAAGAACCTTCTGTTAAAGCAAATCAAAAAGCTTGACTAGAGATCGAACAAAGCATTATTGACAACCTGATCCGCTCCATGCTACAAAGGTGTAAGGCTGTAATCGACAATAATGGATTCGCAACGAAATATTGAAAGCCGAGGACAATGTGGTGGCAATATACGATGTTGCATTTGTTTTGTCCGCGAGTATAATTTCTTGTTTTGTTCATTTGATGATATTATCGTTATTTGTGGATAAATATTGTTTTATTCGACACAATAAATTTGAATGATGTTTGGTTTGATAACCTGCTTGTCTTTTTCGTTATGTTTATATACCACAAATTTTTACTGTACAATTTTATGATCGCCTTTGGCTGGTTGCATATGTTTTGTCCAACACTGTAGTTGTTGTGGGTATAACAGTTCGTTGGCGATCAGTGTTGTAAATTTAATTTTTAAGTAAACATAAAAAATAATAAATCTTACCATCAACCAAGCCCTATATTTTATCAAAATATTAATAAAATACTGCGCTCATGCTATATACAGCCTGTGGTTACTTCGGTATATTTCGCCATTATTGCAATACAGGGCTGATATAGGGCTCATTAGTATATACGGCTAAGGCTAATATAGTAGGTATTATTAGTATGATAGCATCTCACATAACCATATGATAAAGCTTCACTTAAAATATATATATATTTTTTAAAATACCTTTAAGAGCATATTAGTAGAACGATTGTAAATGGAAAACTAGGAAAATTTAAACTAACACTTCACTTGATCACTTTTTCAATAAAAAAAAAAAAGATGCGCTATCACTAGAAAACGCAAGCAAACTCCGTTAATTTCCACTATAGAAAGCTTATCCTTTGACCGATAGTAATAATAATTCTCCTCTACACACAACCCTTCGCTACCCTACAACAACAATTAACAACGACAAAACGACGAACTGTCATCTGACAGGTATAACACAATCAAGTCCACATTACAGAAACATCTCTTAGGTATGGTTCAAATCACAGTGACGTCACACCTCTGATTTGACAGATACTGGTGCCCTTGTATTCAGAAATTCATGTGTGAGAAAAAACGATGGAGAACACGATGGTTGTTGCTATCTCCTATACTCTCATGGTGAAAAGTGCGGTTAGCTTTTTCCGTGCAATAGTCTTTAACAAACACAAACACCACACACACTTTAGGTACACAAACATCTACTATAAATACTAGACCTACTGCGATGTTCTCTTCAAGTCGAGCACTCGACCCTGAAAAAGTCTATAAGTCGCAGACGAAACAGGCCTATCTGTCGAAGAATAAGCTTTTTACAATTTAAAGGAATATGCTCACGTTTGCTGGTGATGAGCATGAGCATGATTGACCGCCCACGGATGCAATTCCGTTATTGCCAGATCAGCTGTATCTACACAAAGAACTAACAGATGATGTTTGGGACTAACATACATTTTCAATGTGTAAAAACTGGTGACCCATTATGAAGCAATACCGGCGCCGGCCGTGCCCGAATGCTGGTCAAGTAGGGAATGGGAAGGAACGTGTTGACATGATACTCGCTTTGGAGGAAGCCGAGAAATCCTCTGCACTTCCACGAGAAATCACTGGGATGTTGGATAGTTGGGGAAGGGTTAGCAGCAGGGTTCGTTTTGGTTAACGATACGCTGAAAGTACATACCTACACCATCCGCCAAAAGCTATAGACTGCTCAAATGTGACTGAAAATAGACAAACATAACGAAAAACAAAACAAAACAAAATAGACAAAATAAAATAAAATAAAATAGAACAGGATATTAGATATTGTCCTCAAAATATGGTAGAAATAAATAATTTGTTGCTTTGCAAACCGGCTCTCCTCGATGTCCTAGATGGCCAAGTCCTGACCCGTAGCTGCTGCCGTCGGCACTCGTCCACATCAACTCGGCCGTCGCCGACGTGTCGGAAACCTTCCGGTAGTAACATGATATCTGTGTCTAATACACTCTTCTTGCACCGATTAATTTACAAACTAGGCCTGCACACCGAATCAAAATTCACTTTGGCACGGTTGTGGTATTTTTCTTTAAAATCTAGTTCTAGATATTTGCACTTGGTTGCAGGAAACAGAATCAATAAGAATAATAAACTCGCTTATGACCTCTAACTTTACATGGTTGCTAAACAATACACAATACCCGCGAACGACAACACTTTGGACCTGAGCTCGGTTGAGGAAAAATCACCAACACACCACAGCGCAATTGATTGTATGCAGTTTTTGAAAGAATCGCGAGCACGGCGCGATCCCGCTACACGCAACACTCTTCTAACTTCAGCTCACCGGAACCAATTGCACACGCACACTAGTAATCCGCGACACAGAACAACGCGACGCGCGATGAGGTTCTACTGCCGCAGTCGTCGTGCTAGATGATAACGTTGTTGTTGTTGTTGCCGCCGATGCGATGCAAACTACTGCCAACACACACAACCACCTACCTCTCTATCTTTACGTTTTGATGAATCGCATCCAGGGTGGGCGAAAAAAAAAAATTCAATCCATCAAACTCACATCAACACCACTGCGCTTCTCCCACAAAGTGCAAACGCGAGCGACAGACAGAGAGAGAGCTATCCGTTCAGCGCGAGAGGGAGAACATTTTCAACAAGAACTGCCAATGGAGGCTGAGAACCAAGCAAAAAAAAAATATGTTTTCACCACTTTTCCAAACTGTTAAGCGACGGAAAATATCATTTCCACATCGTACGCGATTGCTGCTTGCCTGGAGAACACTTTTAAGGCGCTTTCGAGTGCGATTTCACCCGCACAGTACGGACTTTTTCGCGAGCACAATCTATCCCGACCGAATTTACTCACTAACACTTCCGATCCCATCATATGCTCACGTTTGCTGGTGATAGTTTGAAAAAGTGTTATAGATTTGACGTAGGAGTACGTCTTTGTTTTCTATTCAGTATCGCAGCTGTTGGATTTGACGTATAAATCTTGCCGATATCTTTTACGTTAGCGAGTTATTTACGATTTTCTTATAGAAACACGCCCTTTTCCAATGTGTTTTACTAAATTTAATAAAAAATAACTTACCTCCATTTTTCAGATATGATATGTGATAATAAACATCCTTTCAAATGCTGTTAAGAAATAATTTTTTGTCTGCCCCAACCAGAGAAATCAACATTTAAAAAAGGCCTATTTTTTTATAAAAATTATAATAACTTTTGTTTGACATACAATAGCGATGATTTCAGCACACCAAAAGTTGTATTTTTTTTATTATTCTAGCATCAACTCTGCTGAAAAATTTGAAATAAAAAAGTTAGAGCGAAATAACAGATTTTTATAGGTACACCTTAAGCTACGTAGGAAAAATTGCTCTGATTCGGTCATTTCAAAAGCTACAGAAAAAAATATTCCATCAAAGTTGCTAAAAAAATTTTTCATTTAAAACTTTGCCGAAGAATATGTGCCTTTATTTCTTCAAATAAAAAAGTTAGATTTTAGATATCTCTAAATATAAGGATCACCCTAATTTTAATTCACACCAAAAAAAGGGCCTTATTATTAAAAAGCACTTTGTAGAAGACATTTTGGCCCAAAACTTCAAACTTAGGCTTAAAATGTATCTCTCAAGCTAAATTTGCATTCTGGACTACTGTGCACTGAATGTGGTTATTCGCGGACTGCCGGATTACCCTCCGGAGGATATCGTCGAGGAGCTAAAGTGACTAAAGCTCAAGCCGATCAAGGTGTTCTCCGCGGAGCGTGCTGTGGCAGGAAACCATCGAGAGAAGGGCTCGGTGAAAATGAAGAACCTTCGCAAAGTGCGAACCTTCTTCAACATGATTGTTGAATTGGAGCCATACCGCCTCAAGAAGCGTGACGTCCGGCAATGTGCGAACTGCCCTTTCTTCGGCCATGGGACCATGGGAGCCCAAGTGTGCTAACTGTGGGTCAAACCATGATGACCAAAACCGTGCCTGCCCCAGCACGCGGAATTAATTGAAAACCGCCATCAACCTCCTCCGAATACGGTGGAAAAATTCTCGCTGCTCCGGTGCAGCGTGCCGCTTCTCCAGTTGAGCTATCGGCAGGAAATCCACCAGCCAGCATTTTCCGTTCAACAACGACTCGCAGCAGCCGCTGCAGCGCCGTCAGTGAAGACGTGTTCCCTCCAGCCTGGCGAATCGCAGGCACAAGCTCTACCTCAGCCAATCTGTCTGATGATGACTCGCTCTTCTCCCCGGACCAGATGATGGAGTTCGTACAAGCAATGTACGGATTGGCTAAGTCGCTGCCGTTCCAAGGAACAACAAATCGCCACCATGTAGACGCCTTTTCAGACAAATTCAACGAGTGTGGCCTTTCACCATTATTAAACAACTATTTGTACAATTTGTTGTCTGACATATGAGCTTTTCTCATGGGTCTCCGACAACTTCACGAATAAGCTACAAGGGTCTCTCCCAGGGCTCTTGTTTAGGCCACCCTTTTTATATTTTTTATGTTAGAGACATCGATAGCTACCGCGTGGAAAATTGCACGCTAAGACAGATTGCGGATGACGCCATAGTTTCAATTGTAAGACCAGGGGCAAGCAATCTGCAGAGACCCTTACAGGATACCCAAGACAATTTGTCTACCTGGGCTGTAAAGCTGGGTATCGAATTCTCCCCGGAGGAAACTGAGTTAGTTGTTTTTTCTTGGAAGCGTGATCCAGCACAGATACCGCTTCAACTCATGGGTAAAATAATAACTCAAAGTTTGTCTTATAAATAACTAGGGGTCTGGTTCGATTCTCAATGCACCTGGGGAAAGCACATTAAGTATCTGCATAAAAATGCCAGCAGCGAATAAACTTCATGCATACTACCGGACATGGTGGGGAGCCCACCCGGAAGATCTGATAAAGCTGTATCGCACAACGATTCTGTCGGTTCTCGAGTACAGTAGTTTCTGTTTTCAATCCACCGCAAAAACTCATAAATCCTGTCCACGTTAAATTTCGGACACCAAAATAATAGCAGCAAAACAAATTTTCACATAATTTAACAAAATCGATTGTTTATTTCACAATAATAGAGTTATATCTACATTAGAAACAGTTGATTAAGATGTTAATCCTTCTTTCTGTAAGATTCTCGAACTTTCTGTGGTACACCCGCCATCAGGCTCCGTACGGTATCCTCAGATACGCCGTGACGATTCTCCATCTTCTCTTGAAGCCATCGGTACTATTTGCTTTCTTCTTAGTTTTGAAGAGTTTCCGCTTAACTAGAGTCCAGTACTTCTCTATTGGGCGAAGTTCCGGACGTTTGGTGGATTGGCTGTTTTTGGCACGTATTTGACCTCTTGTACATTATACCATTCCAGAACGAATTTCGCATCGTGGCAAGGGGCCGAATCAGGCCAAAACAGAGCTGGAGAGTCGTGGCTTCTGATAAACGGTAGCAACCGCTTTTGCAGACATTCTTTCTCGTACACATCTTTATTGATAGTGCCAGTAGAGATGAAACTAGATTTTCGACCACAACTACATATGACATGATGTAGAAGGAGATGTCCGCTCATCACCATGGGCACCAAGAGTGGACAGTAATGTTTGCTGGAATGAAAGATATGAAGAGAAAGTGTTGAAAGTTCCGTCAGTGTACTGTAGGTTGAAAATTGAATAGAAGTATTGAGAATTGAGCGGAATGGCATGGATAAAGTAGTACTCGAACCAAGGATGTTACCTTTGCCTAACATCCCACTGCGGGTAGGTCAAGGCACGGACGAATCCACCACCTCACTAGGCAAAAGTAACATGTTGGATTGCGCTCATGTACCACTGATAGCTTGTGTTAGTTTCTAGCGGTAGTTTGTACAGATCTGAACTCAAGGGCAGTTTTGATGACCTAGAACATTCAAATACATATTGTTACTTTGTTTAGTCCAAAAAGCTGCAGATTTTAAGCTACAATTCAAAACTTAAAATCTACAGCTGTAGATTTTAAGTTTTCAATTCCAGGAAAGTTTGGATAACCTAGAACATCCGAAGATTATCTCATAATGTCTGTTGTTCTTCGAAAAAAATAATCAATGAATATGTTTCAATACACATCGTAGCCTTTGTATAGCCCAAAAAACTACTATTACTACCGTAGACTCCAAGTTCTGAACTCCAGGACGGTTTGGATTACCTAGAGGATCTCAAAGTTATAAAATAATGACTGTTGACCTTCCAAAAGATTCATTGAACTTATTTGAATACATATGGTCACCATATATAGCTCAAAAAACTACTGTTACAACTGTAGATCTTATTTTTTGAACTTATGGACAGTTTGGAGCACCTAGAATATCCCATGATTGTCACATTAGGGAAGGTCCATTAATTATGTCACGCAGTAAGAGAGGAGGGGGGTGGGGTTGGGAAAACGTGACAATCCATACAAAAAAGTTTGAAGGTCCATACAAAAAACGAGACAAGAGACGGGGGGGGGGGGGGAGACGTTCCCTTATGTATGTTGGCCTTCCACACTATTCAATCAATATTTTTATATACATATTGTCCCTTTGCACACTCCAAACACCTACTGTTACAACTGTAGATCTTATGTTCTAAACTCAAGGACAGTTTGGATGACCTAGATCATCCCCGTTTCTGTCATATTTTTTTTACGTTTGAAAATATTCACTGAATATGGTTGAATACGTAGCGTAACTTTGGAATAAAACAAATTTGCTATTAGTTCAATCCAAGATGCAGTTTTTGTTCATTTAATTGTGCATTGTTAGTCATCTTAAAACTTATTACAGTTACTTAATTAGGCTGCATGAAGAAACTACTAACTTTTGAGTTTACTCCAGCCATTAGGGTCTGTACAGACTTCTCTGCAACCGATTTAGCTGCTTTTGTCCAAGATTTTAGAAATTTTTCTATAGTTGTAGCTTGTTGTTTATATTGAGAGAGTTCTCTCTTCACGAGAGCCCAATACCACTCGATAGGTCGCAAATCCGGGCAGTTAGGTGGATATGCCTCTTTCGGTACAACATGGACTCTATTCGCCTTATACCATTCCAAAACAGCTTTGGCATAGTGACACGATGCCAAATCAGGCCAGAATAGCTAGGGAGCGTCATGGCTGTGTAGGAATGGTAACAATGGCTTTTTTAGGCATTCTTCACGGTATATTTCCATGTTTAAAATCCCGGTAGCGATGAAGCTTTGACTTGCTCGAACACAGCTGCATATTGCCTGCCAAACCAAATATTTTTTTGGGAAACTTGGCCTTTTTCTTCGTCCTGAAATGCTCCTCTACGCCGTTCCGTTGCATGGCAGTATAATAAGATATTCCGGGAAGCTGCTTAAAGTCGTCCAGCACATAAGTTTCATCGTCCATTATCACGCAGGAAAATTTCGTCAAATATTCGCGATACAACTTGCGAGCCCGGGCTTTAGCCGTCACATTCTGTTTATCATTACGGTTCGGTACAGTTTTCACCTTGAACGACTTTATACCTTGCCGGTGCTTGGAAATATGCACAAAGGTTCAGGAAATTTTTATTTTTCTAGCCACAGTAGTGACCGAAAGATCTGATCTCTTTTGCAATATTTGCTTCACCTTCGCGTCCTTCCGGTGGTTCCTGAGATCCGTTTTTTCCGCTCTTAGCCTTCCAACGCTGTTGTCAAACGTTTATCAAAAGATTTAAGAACGTTATGGACAGTGCTTGCAGTTTTCTTACTGACAGATCCGGATTTTTCATTGCGACCACACACAATTGCTTTTCGCACTTGCTTTTCTTTCGACGCCATCTTCGATCTTAAAGCTTGTAGTATTACCAAAATTGATTTTACACAATGAACAGACATACGTTCATTAGTCTGCGAAATATTTCACGCGTTGATGAATTATCTCCAGATATATACGTATTTAGGAGTGTCCAGATTTTGTCGTGTGAATTTTGAGTACATAAGGATGTATTCTGAAATATATGTGTTAAAATTGAAGCGAAAAACAGACGGAAGACTGAATGTTACGATTCTCATGACTTACTCGGCCGTTGACTTTGGTGTAAGCGTCATGCACACCACTAAGTTAAACGTCTATCGTACGCGATTTCACACGTCGTAATAAGTTTGTCCACCATTTATTAGAATTACGGAGTGCACACGCTAAGACAAGATTACGGAAAAGTCGGTAAAAAATACCGAAAACCACACAAAAGTGCACATACTGAAATTATCAGTAAACATGGATTACCGTAAATTCGGTATTGTTGGAAAGAAGGAAAAAACGTTAATAATTATTTATTTGTTTTACGGTTCTTTTTACCGAAATTGTTTGCCACCCAATGATAGCATTTTAAACCAAATTTAGGTTAAATATAACGATAACATTTGTAAATCCACTTAAAATAAGTAAAATCAAACGTTTTCTCTCGGTAAATTTTACCGATACTTTAGGTTTTGCCACCAAACCGTATTTTCGGTAATCTTATCTTAGCGTGCAACGATATTTAAACGCAGACAAGTGCGCATTTCATTACCACGTGGAGTTCAAATCGTTTATCCTCCGTTGCCTTTCGAGAGAATCTCAGGCAGCGTTATTTAAAACATAATGAAACTTTTTGTAACTTTTCTATATATGACGAAGAACTCTTTTCAGGAACTAAAATCGTTCCGTGGTACTATTAAAGTTATGTCCATTTAGAATCTGGAATAATAAAATCATCTGTATCTCGGTAAGAGATTGACGTAAAAATAAGTTTAAAGGGCGATACGGTCAAAATTTGGTCAATATCAACTTGACGTATTTCTTACAATTTTGCATTTAAAAAACCTGAACACCCCTCATTTTGAAGGTGTGTGTGTGTAGAATGTTGCTCCTATTTTGATTTTGGAATTCACTCTTCAGTTGTCAAAATGCCGTCCAAGCAAGAAGAGCAGCGTATCAAAATTTTGCTCGCGCATCCCGAAAATCCGAGCAACTCGCACGCAAAGTTGGCAAAATCGCTAAAAGTTGCCAAATCAACCGTTACAAATGTAATTAAAGTGTTTGGGGAACGTTTGTCGACAGCCAGGAAGTCTGGATCGGGGGGAAATCGAAAACCGGAAGCCGCTGAGACGACAAAGAGAGTTGCCGGTAGGTTCAAGCGAAACCCTAACCTATCTCTCCGAGATGCCGCAAATAAGCTGGGTGTATCGTCTACAACCGTGCATCGAGCCAAAAAACGAGCCGGACTATCGACTTACAAGAAGGTAGTGACTCCAAATCGCGATGATAAACAAAATACGACGGCCAAAGCGCGATCCCGGAGGCTGTACACGACGATGCTGACGATGTTTGACTGCGTGGTAATGGACGACGAAACCTACGTCAAAGCCGACTACAAGCAGCTTCCGGGACAGGAGTTTTATACGGCAAAAGGAAGGGGAAAAGTAGCAGATATTTTCAAGCACACGAAACTGTCAAAGTTCGCAAAGAAATATCTGGTTTGGCAAGCCATCTGTACCTGTGGCTTGAAAAGCAGCATTTTCATAGCTTCCGGGACTGTCAACCAAGAAATTTACGTGAAAGAGTGTTTGAATAAACGTCTGCTGCCTTTCCTGAAGAAACACGGTTGTTCCGTACTGTTTTGGCCGGATTTGGCATCTTGCCATTACGGTAAAAAGGCCATGGAGTGGTACGCCGCCAACAACGTGCAGGTGGTTCCCAAGGACAAGAACCCTCCCAACACGCCAGAGCTCCGCCCAATTGAGAAATACTGGGCTATTGTCAAGCGGAACCTAAAGAAGACCAAAAAAACTGCTAAGGACGAGCAGCAGTTCAAGGCAAACTGGCTTTCTGCGGCGAAGAAGGTGGACAAGGTGGCTGTACAAAATCTGATGGCAGGGGTCAAGCGTAAGGCCCGGCAATTCGGATTTGGAAAAGCGGAAGCCTAACTGAATATTTTTCCTGAATTTTATACTAATTGAACTTGAAAAAGAAATTTAATTTGATTTTTTAAGTAAACGATTTCACCGATTTACACGCGTTTTCCCTTGACCAAATTTTGACCGTATCACCCTTTAATACATCAAAACAAAGGTAATTCAAAGGTACTTTAAGGAAAAAATATCAATACAAATCATACAAATGAAAATTCGCACTTTATTCTTTATTCCTCCCATCAAACGCTGCACACCTCCGGAGTCAACTTCCTTAGCACATTTGTTCCACATTTTGGTCATCTGAGTCGCGTCCCGAGCCATTTTTCCACTTTTTCTAAACTGCCGCTTCATTATTGTCCAAAATATCTCGATGGGCCGGAACTGCGGGCAGTTGGGTGGATTAATGTTTTTATCGATAAAATCTACGTTATTATCGCGGTACCACTAGTTGACTTCCCGGCTGTAGTGGCAACTGTGGAATAACTTTTGACTCACTGCTCGAAACACCGTGAAATTGATACCACAGAAAGTGGGCGCCTAGGCAAACAAACCAAAGAGTTCCTGCAGCGGTCGCTTTCCGTGCCGCTGCCACACAATAAGTGATTCCGGATTCTAACTGGACAGAACTTTAGACCGACTGTTAGTGAATCATTCTGAAGCCAAATTCACAAAACCTTGGATATTTAAAGAAATATAATGCACTTCAGTTGTAGATTTATCGCATCTTTCGTTGTGTTGATTTAATATTTTAATGAACGCCGAATAATAAAAATCTGTGCTTTTTCGAAACGCTTTACTTTTTCGTCAAAAAAGTACCGTAATACTTCAATAACCATAAATGGTTGTACTCAATTTTTGAGTGCTTTTTCCTATCCTTATGATCAAACATTTAGTAAAATTAGATCATTCAAAATCAATAGCAAAGAATCATATAGCATGAAACGTATTGATTTTATTAAAGATTAGAGCATTACAATATTTGATTTTATGTTTCATGACTTACCTTTAACATGACATGTAAATTATATGTAGAATTTTTACTGTCAGGTAATTTTGAAAACCGACGTAAATTCGAATGGGTCTAATGGGTCGCTCCCTTTATGTGCATCCAAGCAGACTTAAATTTACATGATATTTTCTAGGTCTCATTTGACTCCGTAATTCGGCGTCAATACCAAGGTTCGACCAACATTAATTGCCTTTAAAAAACCGTGCCATTAACCCTGCCAGGTTGATGGATCAAAGAAAACGAGTATTTGAAAATTGTCGGTCTCTAATTTAAAAACTATTTCATTTGACGTTTTTTGTTTACATCAGCAACAATTTTCGGTGAGATCTATCTGATTATAACTAAAATTGAACGATACTGCTAAATACGTGCCATCCTCAAAACAATAAGATTTGATGATGGAAGTGTATGCACAGTACCTATATATATCTATTTGATGTTTGTACTGTGTTTATGCGGGGCTTGTTGTAAGTGAAAGTGCCCTCGAAATGGACGTGAATAACCAGGCATTCTGAAATGGGTCACTGGAACCTAACAGAGCAACCCACACACACACACACACACACACACACACACACACACACACACACACACACACACACACACACACACACACACACACACACACACACACACACACACACACACACACACACACACACACACTTCATTTAAAAAAAACCCTAAAAATATATTTACGAGCATATTAGTAGAACGACTGTAATTGGAAAACTAGGAACATTTAAACTAACACGTCACTTGATCACTTTTTTAATTAAATAAAAAGTAAAAAATTAAGCGCTATCACTAGAAAACGCTTGCTATCTCGGTTAATTTCCACCATAGAAAACTTATCCTTTGACAGGTAGGCCTATTTCGTTCTCTAATGTAATTACTATTTCATTTGACGTTTTTTTGTTTGAGTACCAATCTTAGTCGCATTACATGAAATTTCCAATATGAATGGTAATAGTGCGAAAAGGCTTGTAGGCAATGAACCAAAACTTTGCATTCTGTAAAGGAATTCCCCTGTTAACATCAAATGGTATGTGAGGTGTCAATTTTTCAATAAAATTTTAGGAGGGCTATTTGGATGCGATTTGTAATCGTTCAAGCACAAAAAATTCCAAATTTGCATAAACACCTGATGAATATATCCAAAACTGAAACACCTTTCATGCCACATTGAATCCATTTGGGATTTCACCACGATTGGATCACTGCCGCGTGTGGTGTAACAATTCGTGATGTTAAAAATAGCAAATTTCTTTGACAAATTAGTTCAAATTTATGCAAATTTAATCTGCCGTACAAATGCCATTTCTGGAATAAAACTACTGCACAGATATAGCTATTCGTTAAATATTGCAAATCCCATCGATTTATCATCCATTAAATGCATTGATTCCCACACCACAGCGAATGGAACGCCAAATTGTCACGTCCCAGCATCATTTAACTCGCACACGTTCATCGAAGCCTATTTTATTCCTTCCATTCTCATCAGTGCTAATTCAATCCCTCCTCATCGGGGACGCCGGAAAGCTGGCGTCAAGGTCAGATTACACCCCGGGAGCAGCAGCCGGCGATGGTTAATGGTAGGAAGGTAGGTACCTAAGCTTCCGCTAAATGATGCATTTTATTTCTTCCCAAACAGTTGTTCTGATTCGAACTCACTGCCTCCTTTGCTATTCTGGACGAACACAATAAAGTTGTTGCCCAGAAATTCGATACATTAGCAACTATCGTCGGCAGTTTTCCCCGAATAACATGATAATGTGTGGGAATGAGAATCGAACAATTGCCTGTGTCGATTGAGCATTGATAGGTTATTAAACGGTATACTGGGAATGTTGTTTAGACGGTTCCTTTTGCCGAAAGGTGTGAAATTGGTTGGAAAGGAAGAAATTCATCGGAAAGGTTTCTCTAGGAAGAGGGTTTTGAAGATCCTATTTCAGTAATGTCAAATTGGTCGAGTCGATCAATTCACAAAGTAATGAGAACCGAACAAATCTAAAAGATACTACAATCCGTTGAAATAAACACTGGACATTGATCGACACCTGCAATCTTTAACGGCGGCCCGAAAAAAAATCCCAACCCGATAATCAGTTCAATTTCACCAGACTCCCACCACCTTTGATCAAAGGTAATATGATGAAATGTTACTCCGGAATGTGCAAGGCTAATTCTCTACGATAATAGCGCGCGTGGTTGGCTCGGCTATAATTGGCCTAGGATTAACTTCTTTGGTTACCCCCAAAAAATAATTTATGACCATGCTAAGAAGAGTGAGAAATTCTCTCCGTCCCAACCAAAATCAGTTGACTGACTGCTCACTTATCTTAATCTTATCAATATCGAGACGTCTTTTGATTCGTGAACGAAATCAATTTGATCGTGTTAAATCAAGATAAAGCTTTATTGTACCATCGCTTATTCATGGAAGAGCTGAGTCAAGCGTCCAGTCTGGAACTAATCCGCACTTTCAACTGGAAAACAATTAACATTTACTGCTTATGATTAATGACTTACAAGGCTAAAGAAAGCATATGATTTCCCAAAACAGCGGGAAAATCCCTAGCCATCGGCATGGAAATGCCAATAACGCAGCCAGAGTTTCATCCACCATCAATTAGCGTGTGAAGTGTTGCTTTCACTTTCAACCTAATTCTTCAATATAGGAGCCCTCCTCCCTTATGGAAATGGAAATGGAGGCAAATCCGATGATGACTAAGGCAAAAGCCAACCGAAATTTGATAGCAGCACTACTCAACTAATTCTCGTTGGAATGATTTGCCCCCCAACGCACGACCACTGAAGTGGTGGCAGAATGCACTTGGCCCATGATTCCGCGGGCAGTAGATGATGAGATGTAAATGAGCTGGAGCGATTAAACCGCATGATTTATTTATCACACTCAGTTTCTGTACCCAACGGCGCTCGGCCCTGCTGACATGGTGGGATTCATATCGGGATTAACGGGTTGAAATATGTTGAAATATAGATAGAGTTTATTTAGCTTTCATGGCCATCATATTTGAGTGGGGAAGTGAGCAAATATAGGAAGTGGTATGCCCTTTGTGAGGTCAACGAACCTTCGTCATATTCTTCATTACTTGTCCGAATTTCCATGATCTATAAAGTAGATCTTGTCTAAGAAAAACAACATTCGGAAACGATTATGATTGCTCTTGAGTACTTACAGTGATCCTGCGTTTATTGCCTTGTTATGTTTTTGGCAATGATAGATTTTGATACATGTTAGGGTTATTATGCCTGCATTAATCTCACTATTTTGAAGAGAATATTTAAATCAAGATCTCTCATTCTCTCCTTCTGGCTGGATTGAAAAACGTTCACCACATGTTGAAGTCCGCACGTTTTATAACACCTTCTAGCGCCATAATGAACAGGAGGCAGGAAGACCATCGCCTTGCCGAAGACCTTTGCGTGTTTCTAACGAGTCCGATATCGTGACACATACATGTTTTTGAAGAATCATCTGCAAAGTGAAGATTTAGTCTGTTCCCGATCGTCCTTTGTGGACTGGCTTGATAGCATTTTACAAATCTGCTTGCTAGCGGTGATCGACGGTGAAAGATGATCTGGGATAGCACTTTGTAGGGCTCATTAAGAACAGTAAGTGAATGGTGAATAGAACTCTTGACCCACTAAAAGCCCTTCTGTGCCTCTAGACAAGGTTCCCCCTTGGGCTATTAATCTATGAGCACTAACTGTGTCTAACTACTAAGACCTTTAGTAGTTAGCCAATCCCCTCTGACCGGCCGTTGGTCATTGCAACACCTACCTTGGAGGTCTAGGACAAATGAAACTAAAATTGCTGCATAACTCGAGAGCTAACAAAGCAAATAGAACCAAATTTAGCATGTGGGGATTTGTGGAGACAAACAATATTTCTATGGTAGTTTGAGATCCCTCACTAGAGGGGGGGGGGGGGCCAACAAAGAAAGGGAATGGAGGGGAAAATAAGAAAGGACAAATGGGGGGGGGGGTGGAGGGGAGAAATGGTGGGTTGTTGGGCCCCCCCAGAGAGGGGGGGGGGGCCAAAAAAGGAAGGCGGAGGAAAAAAGGAAGAACAGTGGGGGGGGGGGCACAACAATCTTGTGGACATCAGGAAGAGATGACTGCCATACACACAAAGAATAATGATTATTAAAATTAAAAAAACCATTGCTAAAATTGAAAAGTTGCGTTGGCATCTTTTTCGTAGAAAGCTGTTTGCTTTCTAATCTAATCTAATCTAATAATTGGGTTCGATGACGCCCAATTATTTTTTTTGTCAATATATCAGAGCATATCAGAGACATGATATAAGCGTCAAAGCGGCCAGGCCTACTGCGTTGCATTAACCGCAAAAGATGAGTCTGTAAAATGAGTTGGATTCAAATGAATAGATTTGAACTACAATGCATTTTTTGAATCTTCAGGGGAGGAAGGATGCGTGGACATACCGTACCATACGCTCCGAGCTAAAAATAATAAAATAATATTTAAATTAATCATGACAATCCAGTTATGATAATAATAAAAATAGTTATGATAATAATAAAAATATAAAATCAACATGGAATGTCATATAAAATAGTATCTAAAATATAGTGAAGGGATTTATAATGTAAAATGGTAAAAACAATCATACATGTCTGCAGATTGTTGTCCTAAAATGATATATTAAGAAAAGTATATTTAAAATATCGATGTACTGTTCCGTTTTCTTGCATCGGTATACTCAATTGTAGTGGATCTCATAGGTTCAATTGATGAAATCCACTGGTTGGTCACTGATCTAATCCAATACAAACGCAGCCAGTACTAGATGACTTCGAATAATTTTTTCTTCCAATATTGGTGCTTGCTGCACTTCAATGACATAATACAAGCGTCAACGCGGCCAGGCCCACTGCGTTACATCAACCGCAAAGAAGAATCTGTAAAACGACCTGGATTCAAATAAATAGACCTAAACTAGAAGGCATTCTGAGACACTACAGGGCAGGAAGGATGCGCGGACACATCGTACCACACGCTCCAAGTCATATCAAGTCGAATAAAATAGAAACTTTACATATTTTGGGGTCATACAAATACCTGAAATTGAACATAACAGAAACCTGCAAATACATGAATTTAGAACCACATATAGCTTATAATGGTAGGATCGCATTTGTTATGTACAGTAAAAATTTAATGACTAGGAATATATTGTTTTGTCAATCTAATTTATACTTAGACTTCGGTCATTCCACGCTGATATCGTGGCATCCCAAATGTTCAAATTTTATGTTACTACAAATACGAATAAAATATGTGACTATTCACTATGCAATGCTGAAAATAAAAGAAATAAAAATTATTGCTGAAATGAGACTCTTATTTTTCTCCGGTTGCTCTCTCCTCCTGTGACATAGTTTTTGTATGCAGCCATAATTCTAGGGAGCACGCTGAGCTAATTAGTTTAAGGAAAATTTAAAAATATATAATATAATTTCAAGGAACACAATCCTTAGACGGGTGATTTATAATTCCATAGTGTTTATTTGATTGATACTTTTACGTTATTCAAAGCAAAGGAGCAAAGGTAGAACATACAATAGAAATCAAACGGAATATTAAGAGACAAAATAGTATATGAACAAAGGATGCTCGTCACCTGGTGGTGAGTATAAACATAAGATAGGTAGTTTTCCTCAAAGAATTTCTCACTGCAGCCAATAGGCAAAGTCCAACTTTTTCTGCGCACAACATAAGGGGATTTGTCATTGACGTTGTCAATTTATGTCGGGTTCTCATTAGACCGTACCGGGCACGGGTCGAGGCGTTTTTTGTGTTAGGTGAAAAAGTTAACTAGTCTAGCTGACTATTTCATTACAACTCAAAACAAGGCACATCTTGGACATAGCACGGTGCAAAGAGAAAACTTCTTAATGCTTGTAGAGCCACCTGGATACATTAAACTCCTGCCATGTGTGTCTCTTACATACGGATAAGAAACCCGGCTGGCATGAAGAGTCTTCCGGCTAAGAGTCACTCCTCATCACCAATGTCACCAAAGCAGTGTAAGCAAAAAGGAAACAAGTTTATGAGAAAAGGGAAACGGAAATATCCACCCAATTTTTTGAATAAAGCAAGACGATTGAGCGGAAAGCTAAACAACAGATAGGCCAACAAAGCTATTTTGCAAAAATGATTAGATTTTGAAATATTCCGCGAAGCGAGAATACAAAACAATGCGTCTCTATGGCAACGATGGAAAAATTTACATGGAGCTATGGCCAAGAAAATTGAAACATAATGTAAAACATTTAATGGACGTTTACTTATCTTGATGACGCTTCCTCATCCCGATTCGGAATTGTGCTGGAATTTGACCATACAAAGTCCGCCAGCACCACCATTTTGACTTCCATGCCAGAAATGATACTTTTCCCGTTTTGCTGAAAATGTGCTCCAAGCCATATCGGTACCACATTTCGGTGCGGAAACACTAGCACAATTCTTCATTTCTTCATGAACTACATTTTACCAACATGCCCCACGACAACACGAAAAACAACGGGTAATCGGACATTCTATGAAATTATTACACTTTCAAATTCACACCGACTTATAAGGAACAGAAAAAAACGTGACAGCTTACGCAAAACACAACCGTCCGCGGGCCGTAAGACCGCGCATTTTCGTAGAAAGCTGTTTGCTTTCAAAACAAAAACCAGCAAACCGTGAATTAAAATTTTTGTTGTTTTGTTTTTAAAAGTTGTTCTTAAAAAGTTGTAGAGGCAAAAAAAAAACGGTGGTGAGGGGAAAGAAAAAATTTGTTGTTTTGAAAAAAATGACAACGAATGTGTGGGGTGTAAAAGTAAATTATATTTTTTGGTTGGGTTGAAGTAAAGATAACATAATGAATTAGTTTTTTTATTTTTATTTTGTTTGGGGATGATTAGGGAAAAAAAAATTAAAATTTTTTTTTTGTTTTTTTTTATTTTATTAAAATTTAAAAAAAAATAAATGTAATCACCCCGGGGGCTGTTCCAGCCCAATTCTTACCTACGTTTTTCCAATTTATTTTTTATTTTTTTATAATCTTTTTTTTATTTGTTTATTGATCCTTTCATTTTTTTAAAATATTTTTTTTTCTTATATCTTATTTTATCTTAGAACATCACTTTTCGCAGTATTCTTTTAATGATGTATAAATCAAAATGCACCAAAATTTGATTACAGCTTATTCCATACTACACAGGGCGTAATTCACTCCGCCACCATGTGTTAACACCCTCAAAAACACAACCCGACACACTTCCAACTCACTCCTCACCACATGGAAGATACATTTACTTCTGGCACCACTTACGCGAATTGATTATTTGTTTTTGCACTGTTTGTTTCCCTCTCGCTTGCACTTATGTGATTCAGATGATGTTTGAATGTGGGTGAATTAAAAGTCAAAATGGTCCACGGCTGCCAGTGAGGATAAATTTTCGATTGTAGTTATGACACCTTCCGACACCCTGAAACACAAACACAACTGAGAGAGACAATCTCCTGATATTACCATTCTTTATACATAAAACTAGAACTCAAATTCACAACATTTCACAAACCAGTACAAAATAGCAAAACAATATTCCTACACTGAAGCCTTCTTACGCTGTTTGTGAATTACGATGTTATCCATGACATTAGTACGTATCTGTGCATGGCGAACTGTGTAGTCAGTGGCCAATTGTTCTCTCCGTGTCGATACAGATCGAACCCATTTAAGGCTCATCAACACGTTTACATATCGCGCACCCAAAACTCGCAGATTGTGAGTCTACGCGTGACATTGACGGTGGCGCACCGGCAAGGAATGTCTCACGGCGGCGCGGAAGAACACACGCGATGAATCACACGTCCAGTTCCCGATCCGCACACAGACATCAGATCCGAGCGCGTCATAATCACGAGACCACGGTGAGAAGGGGGGGGCAGGGATGGAAAAATTGATCCACGACGGTTTTAGTCACTGTATTGTAATGAGCGGGGCCAACACAAGGGAGCTCTTAGAAGAACTGAGAGGAGGGTCACTCAGGATGGATTTCCAAAAAAACACGGCAAGAGTTCTCCACATCAAGCGCCGGGAGCCGAGTATACAGGCAACTCCTAAGATTTTTGAGGCGAGGTCGGAGATTTTTCGCAGCATAAGGAATTTGAGGACCATCATTTGTCAGACGAGAACCGGAGATCCGGGGAGAAATTTGGTCGGTCATTCGTAGTGTCATGGGGGTGGCAAACAACTGAACCAGTTGAAAACAACGTGCAAAAAAGAAGACAAAAAGCTGAAGCAACTCAGCAAATGACGCTGATCGATTTTCAAGTCGGAAGGAGACGAAGCCTATCTGGGTTGCAGCATTCTTTTATGTCGTTTCGGTTTTCAACCAGTCAGGAATTGACCGAGCGCGCAATGCGACGAAAACACGGATCAGAGTCGAGTCAGTATGATGGTATTAGTGCAATCGTATACGGCCGATTTAGCCAAAAGAAATTTGTGTTTCATTTGTATAAAGAGACCCTCTCCCCCTCGAATGAGGGAGGTTTTGATCCATCATAAGAACCTTCCACGGCACAAAAAAGTTAGTTATATTTGAAAAGGAGATAAAATGTACGTTGTATCGAGGATTAGTTATATCTACGAGGTGGTTGTATCGAGTTGGTTATATCGAGAATTCCCGTTATATGGGGTAAATATAATTTTAACATAAATGGTTTTTTTTTCAGACAAATCTTTAAACTTTTAAAGAGAAAGCTATTTGTTTGAAAATCAGTTAATTTAAAAGTCAGATATAATAACATATATAACATAACATATAACATTTTTCTCATTTTGGAAACAAATCTTTATTGAATCATGTAGAGTTTATATGTAGGTAGCTGTGAATAAAAACATGACCGAGTTGAGACATCTATTCTGTTTCTATTCTGGACGATAGAATTTAAGAATGGGACTGATGAAACATACTCAATTTCATAAAATTCACTTCGAAAACACTTCGAAAATAATTCACAGCCGAAAACGAACATATTTTTACAAAACGTGTACGGAAGCGGACGGGAGCAACGAGCACGTGGACGCGGATAAGAAAAGTGAAAAATTCCAAGCGACAAGGACGACCACTAGTTTTGTTTTGGGGGATTTGACAGTTCTACAATTTTCATAGCAAAAGAAAACCCTTTGAAATTTACACACAGAAACAAAAAAATACGATTTTATTCAAATGCATAACTTTCATAGTAGAGAATTTCACATGAAAAATAAAAAAAAACACAATTTTTTGCATAACTTGAGAACTAATCAAGCAAATGGAACCAAATTTGAAATGTGGGGGTTTTTGGAGACAGGCTTTTTTTCTATGGTGGTTCGAGACCCCTCCCCTCTCTAGGGGGGGGGGGGGGGGGTCACCCATACAAATGAAACAGAAATTTCGACCAAACATGAGAATTATCAAGGCAACTAAAACACAAAATGTGTATTTTTCGGGTGAGCAGCATATTCTTATAGAAGATTGAACCCCTTCTTAGTCAAGAATGGGGGATGTTTGATTTACTCTCAGTGCTAAATTATGCACAAGTAGTTAATTTAAGGTTATGCAAGAGAAACTTTCAAACTGACAGGATACGGCGTAGTTTGAAGATAAATGTTTTGTCTATGAAATGCTTCTACACAGAAAGAAAAACCATGGTAGAAACAAATGATCCGAGGGTTAAAATTAAAAACACACACCTACGTTTTATTTTGCAGAAAGTACACACATTATCAAACAAAAATATTTAAACAAAACTCATCCTTAAAAAAAACCATAAAAGCGCCAGTTCTTTTAAATTTTCATTCATTAAGTTGCAAGCGTAGCAAGGCTCGAAAGTTCCGGTAATTTGAAAAAAAAAACGCATTTATTTCAATTTTTAATTGATATCTTTATTATCGCCTTCAAAGTACTCGCCATTAGAGGCAACACACATATGCCAGCGCTTTATCCAATCATCCATACATTTTTTATAGGCCGATGAATGTATGGCTTCCAGTTCTTCCAGCGAATTCTTTTTTATCGCATCAATCGATTCAAAACGCCTACCTCTGAGCGGAATTTTCAGTTTTGGGAAGAGAAAGAAGTCGCACGGGGCAAGGTCTGGTGAATATGGTGCTTGTTCGATGGTATTGGTGGAGTTCTTGGCCAAAAATTCACAAATAGTGAGCGCGGTGTGTGATGGAGCGTTATCGTGGTGTAAAATCCACGAATTATTGCGCCACAATTCTGGCCTCTTCTTTCGAATTGCCTCACGCAAACGTCTCATAACTTGTAAATAATACTCTTTGTTAACCGTTCGACCTTCTGCAAGGAATTCAGAATGGACGACACCGCGAAAATCAAAGAAAACGGCCAGTAAAACTTTAATTTTGGAGCGACTTTGTCGTGATTTTTTTGGTTTCGGCTCATCTTCGGCGCGCCATTCGGACGATTGTTGACTTGTGAGCATATCAAATTCATATACCCACGTTTCATCACCAGTTATGATGCGTTCCATGAATGTGGGATCGCTATCTGCGTTCGCAATCATCTGTTTAGCGACCTCAACTCGATGCTGTTTTTGCAAAAAATTCAGCTCTTTTGGAACAAGTCGTGCTTCAATGCGTTTCATGCCCAGAATTTCCGTCAAAATGTGTTCGGTCGATCCAAATGAGATATCAAGGAGTGCAGCTATCTCCCGAATGCTAATTGAGCGGTTTTCCATAACTAAATTCTTCACGGAAGCGATGTTTTCATCGGTAGTTGAGGTCGATGGTCGTCCAGAACGCGGCATGTCACTCACGCTTTCACGGCCTTCTTTAAAGTCTTTGTGCCAAACAAATGTACGATTTTGTGACATAGAGTCCTCACCAAAGGCTTTTTGCAACATTCTGAGCGTTTCCGCTGCAGAAAATCCGTTTGCAACACAAAATTTCACACAAACGCGTTGTTCCAATTTTTTATCCATGGTAAAAATCGCCGAGCGTCTATTTTTCGACTAACAAAAGCAGTTGTCAAAACAAAACTAATGGATAATTTGCTCTCACACTTTGACAGAATATCAGAACTAGTGTTGCCATCTTACACTAAAAAGATTTTACCGAAAAAATAAAGGCGGCCTTTTTAAATTGAAAATTACCGGAACTTTTTGATCACAAGGTATATGGTTTCCAGTAGTTGTTGCTCCCCGCTTGCTCGCGGGGGGGGAAGGACCGCTCCGGGGACCTGAGAAATGGAAAATAGAAGTCATTGTGTGGGGGGAAAGTTAGTGGAAAATTAGTTTTTCCAACAATATCATCGTAAAGTTTATAATAGTCAGAGTATATCCCGATATGGGTTTTACTATGATTTCATAGTTTTGTATCATATTATAAATAAATTGCTTGAATATAATAGAATTTAGTAGAAAATTTTAGCGACACGTTTTCATTTTTTCAATATTTGAGAATTTTCTCGATAATGTATCACAGTAGTCATATAAGTATCATTCCTTGAACAGATAATATGGTTGACTTGATAAACCATCGTTCAATTAATAAATCGAGGCACTTTTGACTTACTGCCTATTTGATCAATTTCATCCCAATGATCATATTCCCCCCAGATGACGGTATTTATGAACTCAATGCAGAAAAAATACATGACTGTTATTAGAAACAACGATTCTTGTGTTGAACTGACATGCTGCTATTTTTTTTGAAAAGTGACTATTTTTGAATGTATGCAACTTCAAACAATAAAGAAATGAATTCAAAAAAATAGGAGTATAAAGATATTTTTTGTTTTTTAAATTTTGTATTGATCGCAGCAAGCCGTGCTTCGAAACTGACGTGTTTTGTTTTTGCTGCGTCGTTTTCGCGAAAAAAAAATCAAACAATAATTCGTAATTTAACTTGAACTAACAGTGAAATCATAAAATCTCCGCGTGCATTGTGTAAGCCGTAGTGAATACAATCGATTCCCTCTCGAAATGTGTGAGTGTCGGTAGTATTTCCCCGTTTTTTGTTTTGTTTTTGTGCTTCGCCCCCGCACCCGGAAGAAGAGTTACATCAGCTTAGTTTTGGTTATTAGTGGTAATATTGTGACACTCGGGCATAATTTATTAGTTTAGAGTGTTTTTCCGCTTTGTCGCGAGTGAATCGATGATTATTAGCAGTTTTGAAGCTCGATATAGAGTCGCCTCATAGCGAGGATTTGCATTATTGGCAGAGTGTGGAGTGAAAAAAAAAAGAAGCAGACTAGTGCAATGTAGAGAACGGCCATTTGCTGGTCAGAAGCAGCAAACGAAAACAACGCGCATGGGCGGGTGAAAAGCTTGCACATAATTTTAGGTGCATTCAACACGGGGTGTACAGAGTTTTGTTATGCAGGTTGCATATCTAGCGGGCGGTTTAGCAACGTTAATTTTTGCGCATATTTAATCGCGAGTGCATGAAATTAATTACGAATCAACGTCGAAATTTTTTATTTTTACGAATGAACAAGATAGTGTGATTGAGGAGGCGGACATGGGTGAGATCTATCTGATTATAACTATATAACAATAATCTTATTTTCTAATAATACTAAATACGTGCCTGGTTTGGAAATTTAAAATTTCCAAATCTGGAAGTGTGTTGCAGTGCCCTTATCCAAATGATATCGGTAATGTTTACATGCGGGGCTTATTGTATGTGAAAGTAACCTCGGAATGGGCGTGACTCTCCAGACATTCTGAAATGGGTTGCTGGATCTGCAGTAGAGCTATCACTTTCTAGCTCCCGGATTAAAGCTGCTTCCAATGGTCACTTGAATGATTGTTGTAAACAGATTTCTTCCATAATACCATTGCCGGCCGATGGGTGTTAGATTGGACACACACACACACACACACACACACACACACACACACACACACACACACACACACACACACACACACACACACACACACACACACACACACAACACAAAAAAAAAAAAAAAAAAAAAAAAAAAAAAAAAAAAAAAAAAGAAAAAGGGGAAAAGAGAAGAAGGAAAAAGAAGGAAAAGGGAAAAAGGGAAAAAAGAAAGGAAGGAAAAAGAAGGAAAAAGAGAAAAAAAAAAAGTATGCGAAAGGAAATCAGTTTTATTTATCAATTACTCGCTGAACCCGGTGCAAGCGCTACCACGCTTGCAACTTAATGAATGAAAATTCAATAGAACTGGCACGTTTATGGTTGTTTTTTTTCGGAATGATTTTTTTTTCTAGACTAAGAAGGGATTCAACATCCTATCAGAACCATACCTCTCACGCCAAAGTCACGAGCTCAAATCTCACCCCCGGACAAGTTCCGAAAATACCCAAAACGGTATTTGAGTGACTACAGCCGGAGATGAACCAGCCCACATTTTGTGTCTTACTTACCTGGATAATTCGATTGTTTTGTTAAAATTTGTGTTCCATTTGTATGCGAGCCCCCCTTTCCAATCATTGCCTTCAAAACCCCCCGCATGCTAAATTTGGTTTCATTTGCTTCATTTTTTCTTGAGTTATGCAAATATTTTGTGTTTTATTTGAAAGATAGCCCCCGCTTACAGGGGGGGGGGGTCTTAAACAATCATAAGAACCTTTCACAGCCCCAAAAACCCCATGCATACAAATTTTCAAGCCGATCGGTTCTATAGTTTCCGAGTCTATAAGGGTCCGACAGACACTTCTGGCTTGTTCTGCCTTCATTTTTATATTTATATAGAAATGTGGTTTAATTTGCTTGAATAGTTGTCGAGTTATGCAGAAATTTGTGTTTCATTTGTATGGGAGCCCCTCCTTTCAGAATGAGAAAGGTCTCGAATCACCTTAGAAACATTTCTTGCCGTCAAAAATCTCCACCTGCCAAATTTGGTTCCATTTGCTTAGTTAGTTCTCGAGTTATGCAGAAATTGGTGTTGCATTTGTATGGGAGCCCTCTCTTTCAGAATGGGAGGGGTCTCAAACCATCATAGAATCAAAAACTCCTACATGCCAAATTTGGTTCCATTTGCTTGATTGATGGTAGCCCCCTCTTTCAGAGAAGGGAGGGGTCTCAAATTATCTTAGGAATCTTCCCCGGCCCCAAAAATCCCTTCATGCAAAATTTCAAGCCGATCGGTTCAGTAGACAGACAGACAGACAGACAGACAGACAGACAGACAGACAGACAGACAGACAGACAGACAGACAGACAGACAGACAGACAGACAGACAGACAGACAGACAGACAGACAGACAGACAGACAGACAGACAGACAGACAGACAGACAGACAGACAGACAGACAGACAGACAGACAGACAGACAGACAGACAGACAGACAGACAGACAGACAGACAGACAGACAGACAGACAGACAGACAGACAGACAGACAGACAGACAGACAGACAGACAGACAGACAGACAGACAGACAGACAGACAGACAGACAGACAGACAGACAGACAGACAGACAGACAGACAGACAGACAGACAGACAGACAGACAGACAGACAGACAGACAGACAGACAGACAGACAGACAGACAGACAGACAGACAGACAGACAGACAGACAGACAGACAGACAGACAGACAGACAGACAGACAGACAGACAGACAGACAGACAGACAGACAGACAGACAGACAGACAGACAGACAGACAGACAGACAGACAGACAGACAGACAGACAGACAGACAGACAGACAGACAGACAGACAGACAGACAGACAGACAGACAGACAGACAGACAGACAGACAGACAGACAGACAGACAGACAGACAGACAGACAGACAGACAGACAGACAGACAGACAGACAGACAGACAGACAGACAGACAGACAGACAGACAGACAGACAGACAGACAGACAGACAGACAGACAGACAGATTTTGAACGATTTTATTTATTTGTTTTACAGAAATTTCCATTTGAATTAAGGAAAATTAAGATTTTTTTAATGGAATTTAAAAAAATTTATAGCTTATTATTATTGTTTTTTTTACTTCTTGCATCTTATGAATTTCTTAGAGAATTTTCAAATTTATCTGTGAAAAATTTATACTTTTGTTCTTAGAAAAGTTCCGTTTGTTGTTTTCTTTTATTTCGCTTGTTATTGACGCTTTGATTTTCTTTTATGGAAACCATTGAATGACTCATGGACTGTACATTATATAAAGTGGACACATGTTTCTCGAAGGATAATATTTATTTTCAAACAAATCTATAAGTTTGCTTTATATAAATGAAAATCAACATACAAATGACCGAATATACGTGAGTTTGAATATTTCCTTCTCATTTCTGAGGAACGCCCTGACTTATCTCTTGATACCTCCCATTAGATTCTGCACAACGTTTTTCGTAAGACCGTCAGACCAAATTTTCTCAAAACAGTTAACAGAACTTTCTCTTTCATCTCTTTTAAGATGCCGCTTAATTATTGCCCAGTATCTGGATGCTTTCGGTAGATGGGTTCAAGCCATGTTTTGATGCATTCTTTTCTGTAATTTTAACCGCTGGTTGTGCCAGTTGTGAAATAATAAGAACTCTTCAAGCCACAGGAGCAAATGGCTTGCCACACCAAATTTTTGGATTGTCGTGTTTGTTGTTTAACATAGCATTGGAGGGTGTGATTCGAAGAGCTGGGATAGACACGAGTGGCACGATCTTCAGGAAGTCTGTCCAACTATTTGGCTTCGCCGACGACGTTGATATCGTAGCACGTAACTTTGAGACGATGGCGGAAACGTACATCAGACTTAAGGCTGAAGCTGGTAGGATTGGGCTTGTGATTAATGCGTTGGAAACAAAAAACATGAATGAAAGAGGCTCACGAGAAGACAATGTTAGCCTCCTTGCACGAGTTCAGATCGACGGTGATGAAATCGAGGTAGTAGACGAATTCGTGTATCTGGGCTCATTGGTGACCGCCGATAACAACACCAGCAGAGAAATACAAAGGCGCATTATGGCTGGCAATCGTGCCTACTTTGGACTCCGAAGGACGCTAAGATCGAACAATTTTCGCCGAACCACAAAGTTTACCATCTACAAGACATTGATTAGACCGGTAGTTATCTACGGCCACGAAACATGGACATTGCTAGTGGAGGACCAACGCGCCCTTGGAGTCTTTGAACGAAGGTGCTGCGTACGATCTACGGTGGAGTGCAGATGGAAGACGGAACGTGGTGGAAGCGAATGAACCACGAATTGCACCAAGTGCTGGGAGAACCTCCCATTGTACACATCGCAAAAATCGGTCGACTACGATGGGCTGGGCATGTCGTAAGAATGTCGAACGACAGCCCTGTAAAAATGGTTCTCGAAAACGGAGCGACAGGTGCAAGAAGAAGAGGCGCGCAACGAGCAAGGTGGATCGATCAAGTAGAAGGCGACCTGCGGACCCTCCGCAGACAGCGAGGCTGGCGAGGTACAGCCATGGACCAATTACAATCGAAACAACTTCTGTGTACAGCAGAGGCCACGCCGGCTTAGTCTGATTGGTAAGGTAAGTAAGGTAAGTAAGGAAGTGAATTTAGAGCACTAAGTTGAGAGCCGGCAATAAGC
This sequence comes from Aedes koreicus, assembly GCA_024533555.2. Taxonomy (NCBI): domain Eukaryota; kingdom Metazoa; phylum Arthropoda; class Insecta; order Diptera; family Culicidae; genus Aedes; species Aedes koreicus. The sequence continues at coordinate 1,607,286 of JAHHFK020004150.1, forward strand.
GAATTGTGAAAGCAATAAGCTTTAAATGCTGAAGAAAGAAAGAAGTGTACTGGTATCTAATTTGACGTTCGTCTCGTCGTCCATTAAAATGCACCAGTTCGGCTTTTGAATGAGAGTGCTTTCTGCTTTTTCTAGGTTCTGATGATCCGACGCTAATGTCCACTTTTTTTTTGCAATTTGACAAACGGAACTCGGTTTATGCAATTCCAAAAGGCGTACCGCTGCCAGCTCCTTTTTCTGGTCCGATGCCCCCTTTTTGCGCTCAGATTTTGGTAAATCTTCAAGAGAACACGTTTCTCCAAACTTCTTAACAATCTTGAACACTGCAGATTTAGTGCACTTCACGCTATTTGCCAATTCTCGAAACGACAAGTTTTTATGGAAAAGCATTTGTGCAGAATTAATCTGCGAGTTGACAAGCTGATCCGACCCATCGTTCGAAATTTCTCTCTATTTTTTCGATTTTTCAGGTGCGTTGCCAAAGAAAACACTGTTTCTAACACACTGAGCGAAAATTCACATTTTTTCGTTAAGTTTTAACTCTAAACCATTGATAAACACTTGTTTACTTTCTTTAATGAACAGTACTTATTGCAATTTTGGATTCTTTCTTTTGCATGCTAATCGCTAACCTAGGAAGGTTGAAATTGATTGACGAGTATTTGAGTTTTCAATATTTGATTTGTTACCACTCCTATTAATAAACTAGGAACTCCAATTTATTTCGTGTCAGCTAACAGATAAGCGGCAAAAATTAAAACTTGATTTATCCAGCATTCAATAGCAATCTAAAACAAACAAACGGTCCCCTTTTGGTTCTGCTTAGTTCTAATCAACTGAATCTATTGAATAATTTACAGTTCCAATTACAAGGCTTGACCGGTTATTACAACTCGATTTGTTAACCTCAATGAATTTCAAAAATATAGGTTCTTTAAATAGAACATGATTATATTAACAGCAATGAAAATATAATGAAAGACGACCACATTTTGAATAGAGGTACATTTGCCAATTATTGGAATCAGAAAAAAACTAAACCGAATACAATGCAATGTCTCTTCGTGAACTGCTCTTTAAGTAAAAATAAATTGATTTCAAGACCATAAATCACTAGATCACAAATCTTTTAAATACCAGTTCCACCTGGCATTTATTTTGGATAGCATAATCATAATCGCACCTACCTACCCTGTTAATCCATTTGCTAGCAAAACAAACTTAATCCGATAACTGCGGTTCTCTCAACTTTGTTTTCTCTCACTTAGGTCTCCCCTTCTATTTTTTCCCATGTTCAATATACACCATAATTGTAGTACCATGCATAAGATAAACCTCATTCCCCAAATAAACCGATATGCAAATAGTGCACGACGGCGACGACGACGCGCTGCGATGTTCGATAGGCGCACCTACGCGAGCGTAATCCAAACAAATTACTAAACCGACCATATTCCAGTTAGTGAACGCGTCGTGGAGAGGGATAAAAAATCCGGTCCAAGCAGATTTACCTGAAAATTCATTAATTAATTCATACGTGCGGCACTGGTGGCCCACATTTCCAGCGAAAACCAAAGCACACAGGCGCCTCATCCGATATCACCCACCACGTCGTCGATAGGCGGAAGGATGCCGATGGGTGATATCACTATCACCGATTTTTTTTCGCCCCCAACGGGTAACACATACCTCCAGCTGCACTATCCCTTCTAATTGATGGCCGCCCTCGGTGGGTACCTGACGTCAATGTGTATCTATATCAATCAACCCGCTACCGAACTACGACGACGACTACGACGACGACGTCCGGAATCGTCATATCCTTTCGTCATCACCAAACATCGTCCCAGTCATCGAACAAAAACGGTAATCCGTTTTTACGCGATATGCCGCCTGTAGGTTCACATTACTGCATACCAATGGGATGACATGAAAAATGTAAAATCCCCCTCCTCAAAACTGAGGGCCTGACCTAGTGAAATCAGTCGGAAGCGCGGCAAAAAATGTAAAACCAAATGTGAACCGAATGCGCGCTGCAGAGAAAAATTAGGTCAACTATGAGTTAGATACTGTGTCCGGGGGCTATGATGGCCGGGCCCGTGGCTCTTATCAGTCACTAGCCTGTAACGTGTGCTCTCAGACTTTCGATGCATTCGGTCGGTCACTGGAGTACCAACCGGGTGTTGTTTGATCCGCTGCGCTTGGCGGATGTGTATGTTGATTCATTCGTTTTTCGATCGCAACGTTGAATGGTGTTCTCGGGGTGGTTCAATATTTTGTAGGTGGTTTGAATGATTTTAGGTTTGTAGGTAGCATTTATGTTCTTGGGTCGTTTTGTTTTACAACAGCTCATAAGACACTAAAGTGGGGTTGATTGATTGTTTTTGTAGAAGTACAAATAATTGAAAAGTGATCGAATCTTGCCAAACAGTTATCGCTAAGCATAGCATAACATAGCATTTTCCGACCATACACTATCCTCGATTGGCTGTTGTAGAGACGATGGAAGTGCCAGAAGCCTTTGGTGTGACAGGCTCTGCATCTATCGTTCTCTTTGCACAACACCTGGCCAGGTCCTTATGATCAGCAAGGGATGGGAGGGAAGTGTTGATTAGATATCTACTTAAGAAGAGAACTCATGATACCTTCATAGACATCTGGAGTTGGAAATTGGATGGGATTGTGAGAGGCGTTATTACCAGATCAGCTGTTATTTCACATAGAAACAACAGATGGTGCTTGTGACTAACATACATCCTCAATATGTATAAACTGTTGATCTCAAGCTAAGGAAATACCGGCGTCGGCCTCGTCCCAATGTAGGTCAAATAAGCAAAGGATAGGAATGTACTGACGTGATATTCGATTTAAGGAAAGCCGAGAATATCTCTGCACTTCCACAAGAAATCACTGGGATGTTGGGTAAAAGTTTTGGGTTGAGTAAAGATTTCCGATTAGAATGGATTAGATCATATCAGATCAGATTAGATCCGAACTGATTGATACAAACAGCAAATATGCTATTGGGGCCACTTATAAAGTGTCCTGGTAGTTTTTAATTAGGAAAACAAGCTAATGTTTAATGACTCCACAGTCTCCGTTTGGGATTAGAACTTTGTTAGACCTCCCTAACCATTGGCATGATAAACGGGAGGTTGCTTGACACCGTGCATTTGAGGTCACGTGTGTGATGGATTAGTAACACACAGTAGTAGCTGTTATTAGTAGGATTAAGGTTGAAGTGGGAAAAAATTTGTAAAGGGCGATACGGTCAAAATTTGGTCAGTATCAACTTGACGTATTTCTTTCAATTTTGCATTTAAAAAACCTGAACACCCCTCATTTTGAAGGTGTGTGTGTGTAGAATGTTGCTCCTATTTTGATTTTGGAATTCACTCTTCAGTTGTCAAAATGTCGTCCAAGCAAGAAGAGCAGCGTATCAAAATTTTGCTCGCGCATCGCGAAAATCCGAGCTACTCGCACGCAAAGTTGGCAAAATCGCTAAAAGTTGCCAAATCAACCGTTACAAATGTAATTAAAGTGTTTGGGGAACGTTTGTCGACAGCCAGGAAGTCTGGATCGGGGAGAAATCGAAAACCGGAAGCCGCTGAGACGACAAAGAGAGTTGCCGGTAGTTTCAAGCGAAACCCTAACCTATCTCTCCGAGATGCCGCAAATAAGCTGGGTGTATCGTCTACAACCGTGCATCGAGCCAAAAAACGAGCCGGACTATCGACATACAAGAAGGTAGTGACTCCAAATCGCGATGATAAACAAAATACGACGGCCAAAGCGCGATCCCGGAGGCTGTACACGACGATTCTGACGAAGTTTGACTGCGTGGTAATGGACGACGAAACCTACGTCAAAGCCGACTACAAGCAGCTTCCGGGACAGGAGTTTTATACGGCAAAAGGAAGGGGAAAGGTAGCAGATATTTTCAAGCACACGAAACTGTCAAAGTTCGCAAAGAAATATCTGGTTTGGCAAGCCATCTGTACCTGTGGCTTGAAAAGCAGCATTTTCATAGCTTCCGGGACTGTCAACCAAGAAATTTACGTGAAAGAGTGTTTGAATAAACGTCTGCTGCCTTTCCTGAAGAAACACGGTTGTTCCGTACTGTTTTGGCCGGATTTGGCATCTTGCCATTACGGTAAAAAGGCCATGTAGTGGTACGCCGCCAACAACGTGCAGGTGGTTCCCAAGGACAAGAACCCTCCCAACACGCCAGTGCTCCGCCCAATTGAGAAATACTGGGCTATTGTCAAGCGGAACCTAAAGAAGACCAAAAAAACTGCTAAGGACGAGCAGCAGTTCAAGGCAAACTGGCTTTCTGCGGCGAAGAAGGTGGACAAGGTGGCTGTACAAAATCTGATGGCAGGGGTCAAGCGTAAGGCCCGGCAATTCGGATTTGGAAAAGCGGAAGCCTAACTGAATATTTTTCCTGAATTTTATACTAATTGAACTTGAAAAAGAAATTTAATTTGATTTTTTAAATAAACGATTTCACCGATTTACACGCGTTTTCCCTTGACCAAATTTTGACCGTATCACCCTTTATCCGGCCTGAGATAGGAAATACTCGTTTCATGTTTCAACATTCTAAATTAATAACAGTTAATAAGATTTAAACATTCAATTGAAACTATCAAACTGATTGCGATACCAATAGCATTAGCGTAAGTATTGACGATTGCACACCTCGTGGATGGAGTTGAAGACATTGAATGTTGGGCGATGAACGAATCGTTAATTTTGTCAATTTATTTCGATGATTGCAGAATTACAAAATTTCTGCAAATACATTAAATTTAGATCAACATAACTAATTTAACATACATTTAGCCATTCGCTATCGCAACTTTCTACAGTCTTCGTGGAAACAGATACTAGGTTGTTCTATTGAGTTACCTAACCGATTCAATCAACAATGTTTTAATTATGTATATAGTGTAAACAGGCATACCTATGGTGATTATGCTACTCACTCTAGCTTTCCTAAAAGTTGGTATGCTGGCCACTTTGCAATCTTCAGGTGTAGGTAGCAAGTTTTTATAGGACTGCATCGTTAATTATGAGTACACCTTTGAGGTTCTGTGTGAATAAGGCTATGACTTATTTTGACAGCTGTTTAGTGTCAATGTGTTGCTTGCCTTGTAAACAAACGAAAACCTTCATTAAAAGTTAAAGTTTCACTTCAAGCGGACCAATGCGAGGTCTTACGGAAGAAAAGCGAGAATCGATTGTGACCAAGTACTGCACTGAAAAGGGATTGTCGCTTTGAAAATAAGCAAAAAAGGGGGGGGGGGGTTCAAAGATGATCAACAGTGTTTTGTATATCAAAAAATTGGAGGGACCCCCCGGCGGTGGGGAAAAAAAGGGGCGGCAAAAACCAAATTTGGCAAACAAAATTGGAAAATTTTTTTAAAGAAAAGGGGGTCTATATAAGAGAAACGCGCACAAGAGAGAAAACCTCCGGGGGGGCCAATAAGAAAAAAAATTGGTAGAAAAGGCGCCAAGGGTGGGGGGGTGCCGTGAGAACCCGGGCTGCGGGGCTGTGTTATGAATTTAAAAAAAATGTGTAGTTTAGTATTATGGGAGATGCGCGGAAATTTATACAGGAGGGCCGGGGCCGCGGGCGGGGGGGTACGTGGGGTGGAACGGATGTCCCAAATTCGGATTTTTCGCGAAAAATTTGAAAAAAAAGGTGTTGGCTTGGCAAGCAATTTGCCAGTGAGGTATGAAATCGACAGCTTTTTTCACAACCGTAAATATGAACGCCGAAATGCACCGGAATGAATGCCTGCAGAAACGAATTCTGCCACTAATCCGAAAACACAAAGGTTCGACACTGTTTTGGCCTGATTTGGCATCCTGCCACTATGCGCGTGCCACCTTGGACTGGTATGAAGAGAACAATGTCCAATTTGTGGAAAAGGCGATGAATCCTCCAAATTGTCCGCAAATAAGGCCCATTGAGAAATTTTGGGCTTTGATGATAGGAAAGCTGCGGAAGAAGGCTAGAGGAGCAGATGACATCATCAAATTAAAAAAAAGACTGGGTAAACATAAGCAAAACCATCGACGGAACGGTTGTGCAAAACCGCATGAGGAACATCACGAAGAAGGTGCTATAGCTGGCCAGATCTACGATAAATTAAATGAATACTGATGTAATGGGCTCTTTGATGGTCAATAAACAATTTAAATGAATTTGAGTTGCTAAATAAATAAAACATATTTAAGGCCTGTACTCGAAAAAAATGCACCAGACAAAAGTGTTCGCCAAAAATTTATTTGAAGTCGGATTTTCTTGGAACTTTCAGGGAATGCATTAATACATATAGATTATGTTTCGGCATAATTACTTTATTCAATTTCCTTTCCATCGCTGAAAGCCCGCACCTTTCCCTTAAGACTCCTCATCACATTTGGTGCAATGGTAGAGCCGACCTTTTTGGTCACTTTCATCTATTCTTTCTTCAACTCCAGCTCGTTCTTAAACACCTTGGACGATTTTCGAACTTTGGCCTTCATTATGGCCCGAAATCTATCCACCGGGCGAATCTCTGGTGAATTTGGGGGGTTGGCGGTTTTTGGTACAAAAACAACGTTATTGTCTCTGTACCAATCCAACGTCGATCGCGCGTAATGGCATGATGCCAGGTCCAGCCAAAATAATGCCTCGCCTCCGTGGGACCGCAGGAAGGGCAACAGACGCTTCTGGAGGCACTCGGTGCGGTAAATTTCGCTGTTGATGGTACCCGTTGTGATGTACGGTTTACTTAGTTTACCGCATTGGCATATGGCCTGCCAGAGCAAGTATTTTTTGGCGAATTTGTCCACTTTCTTCTTCCTTATGTCTTCCGGAACATCAAACCGTGATTTGGCTACGTAGAACTCCAGCCCCGGTATCTGCTTTGCGTCTGCCTTGATGTAGGTTTCGTCACCCATAACCACAAACATCGGTTTCGTTAACCACTCTCTATACAGCTTCCTTGCGCGGGATTTGGCCGCCGTGTTTTGTTGATCACGCCGGTTCGGTGCCTTGCGGACCTTGAATACACGAAGCCCAGCTCGTTTCATGGTTTGCTGAACGAACCAGGCGGAACACTATGCCTTCAGAGCCGCGTCGCGAATCAAAAGGTTCGGATTACACTTGAAATAATCCAACACCTTCCGGGCTTCAGCTATCTTCGATTTTCTTCATCTTCCAGCCCACCGCTCGGTTGGACTCCTTAAACGATTTTACCACCCTAAACACAGTTGTATGGGTGATTCCCAGTGGTCTTCCGATCCACCTCATGGTCGCAGTCGGATTTTCCATGACGGTGCGCAAAATTCTCCGGCGATTTTCTTCTTATTTCGATGACATCTCAATAACCACTGAACTGATTGTTATGAAATTTTGCACATGTAAACAGTTCACTCCTAGTTATACCCAGATTTTCATCAATATTTACCCACGGACAAAAAAGTTACACACAAATAAAAATGGTGCATTAAATACAGCAATTTTAGGTGCACTCATAATTATCGATACAGTCTTTAAGATATACTAGGTATTTTCATGTTCTCTCCTTAAGCTAAGTAGATTTAGAAATTTGTAGTTTATTATACTCCGGAATCCCAAATAGAATATGAGATTTTACTGCTGAATAACTGATTATAATAGGAGTAATATACACAGTGTCCAATATATTCTCATACAGAGTAAAACTCTATTTATTTCAAATCGATAATCCAGATTTTATTGATAACTTTACCCATTATATTTTATATTGCAATATAATACTGATCAACTACAGCACATGTTTTGGAATAACACCACCTTCAACCTTCTTGACCAGCTCCAGACGTTTTTCGAAACCGTCATCGGACTTCCATTGGCATTTCGTCCCAAATTCGTTTGATTACGAGTTTGAATTGGTTCATATTAGACGCCCTGTGGTCATTTACCTTCGCCAGCATGTATGACCATACGAAATAATCCATGGGATTCAGATCTGGTGATCTGGGAGGCCGTCATTCTTGTCCAAAAAGTCGGTCAAATTTTCTCGGTACCAGCTGGGTACAACACCAATGGTAGCTCTCGTTTTTTGGCTTCGAACATCGTGTTGGATGTTTCGGCAAACACCACAGCCGAGTGTTTCCGATTGAGTCCGATTGCGGAAGACACGCGTTGGTATTTCTAACCGTGCCGTGCTTGTTAAACTCAATCAACTTATGCGCCCGTCACCCAACAGTCAAGAAAACAAACCAATGAGTTAAATTATCAAATTTTTAGAATCATCCGACGAGCATCGCTCTATCCGTGGTAACCAGTGTCATACTGGATGCATGTTGAGAGTTTTCTTGTGATCGTAACCACTCGGCTCGGGTATTTTCCCAAAATTCAAACACGGTGCCAAAAGCAAAACACGAGCTTGCACACTCGTGTCGCGTCTATTGCGTTGCGGGTTCATCTATAAGCACGAAACTAAAGTGGTGAATTACAGCTACATGGTGGTGTGTTTGCAGTCAAGTTCGGCTCTCGTTCATAACGGTCTGGTGTTTTTACCAAGGCTTGTGTGGACATAATTTATCGTTAGCTGTAGGAATGTTGGAGCTCGTTGGTTTATTAGGCGTGATGGGATCAATAGTTACCATTAAATGGAACGGAGTTACTGATATGTTTCTTCACGTAATAATCTCCACAGCTCAATCGCTCACCTGGCCATGACCATGCAACCGTTGGAGATATGGTATCTTTCTTAAGAAGACACGGAAAACCCACGTAACCTTTAGTAGATGTCAAAGGAAAAGGAAAATTGATAGTTGGAGGGAATAGTTAAACCGAATGACCTGTTTGGTGAACAGAACAAAAACGTGTCTAAAAATGATCATTGGGAGCATCTAGTCTAGGATGGCTAGGTGTTGTGCCATTTCTCTTTAAACGAGGGAGACTCAAGCATTAACTATAGTCCTAGCCCCATATGGCTCATGGTTATAGCGCCATTACTCGCTCTCCAAAAAGAGAAGAATGTCTGAGAATATAGTGTAGTGAAAGACAACTTATAAGAATTCTTGGATTGCAGCTACAACATTGCGTTACTCTAATATACAACTTTATGAATAATAAAATTCAGCTCCCGAAAATTCTTCACTACTTATTCTGTCCTCACTCGTACAACCTGGATCTGAGCGCCGGACATCAGCTTATCATGTACAAAAAATCAAGTCGCCTGGACTGTCACTGCGAAAAACTGACTGTAACCCGTCCGCTGCCAACGCAGTGCTGCATCCTATATTGTCAATTGATGTTTATTTCGGAGTCAGGAAAACCACCTATGATAGCCGGAAGCAAAATGTCCAGCTCTAAGACCTCCACTCATGTTTCCTATATGTACTAAAAGAGTGAGCTGAAAGCTCAGTACTGATGAGCTGAGATGCCATACCTTCCTCTACAAGCACTGCCAATCGATCAGTACAGAATCGTTTGAGCCCCGGATGAACCCCGGGTTGAGCTATCAAGACCATTACAATCTCTATTAGGCTTCGAGTGAAAGACAGTGCAAGCGTCACGACACGTGGTACCGGCCGAACTACAACCATCCGTTGGGGATCGAGATTGTTCACTGGCCACCGTCCTACGCACAAAAACCGTAGGTAAAATTAAGCAAAGAAGTGATAGAAAAAAAGTTTGTTTGTACTCCTGGCCAGGTTCCGAAAGCAAGGTGCCGACCTTGATGTTTTAGGATTTTCAAGCTCGAGCTTGCCAAGAAAAGAGGCGCAAGTAGCCCACCTCAGACGATCTCTGTGAATTAGACCAGAGAATGAGATCCCTTGAACTAGACCGTCTGGTATCAAGCCAGTAACAAACAAAACGAACGTCTGCTTCTTGTGCGGACGATGGAGAAACAGGAAAGAAAACGTGGAGAAAAATCAAAAACAAGCGGGTGGAACCATATGCACACTAGATCATATGTTTTCCGAATACTTCCAAATATTCAAATATTTCTCTGTGAGTGGTCTTTCCTTTCATTTGCTTATTATTAATATATCATTTATTTAAATAATAATCATTTATTTATTATTAATTTTCTTATTATTAATAAGCTTTAACACAAAATAACAAAAAGGATCGACAACATTGTAAAAGCCATTCATCACTTCATAGTTCTGCTTCGTTCGTGTTTGTTTCAACATAAATCATAATTTATCAGTTGAGAAAATAAGTTTTTTTTTTAAAGACTTCAGATCATACCACAATATTTAAGCAAATTGTCTCTCAGCTAGTTCCACAATTCGGCACTCATCAATTTCTCTTCAGAATATTGAGGCTTTTCTCGAGGCTTTTCTTTTGACTTTTTGGTGTACATAATCGGGATAAATTATAGTATTTTTCTTCCAACACCGCCACATGCGTCATTAATTAATGCCGTCACAAAGTTCACCCCAGCTTATCGGTGATGACGTCAAACGTGCGGTCTTAGCTGGCTCCAGATTATGACGAATTTGCCATTCCGTCATCGTTTACTGGTGGCCGTCATCCAGATTTGTTTTTGCCCCACCAGGAGCAGCTAGATCCTCGCTTCCCGTGCATAAATCGTGTGAACATTGGCAGCATGGCATATTTGGTGGTGGCATTGTTAGGATTCAGCCTTGGGCCGTAAAGTAGATAGGACTAATGAGTGGCGGATAACTGCGGAAAAGGTTACATCGCATTAACGAAAGACAGATATCAGTTGTCGGCAAATGTTACTGTTTGGTGAGAAAAACGACGATTAATTAGTTTGGCGAAAGTTCATTCCTCTTTGTTTCAATTAATCTTTGGGAAATGGATATATAAGAAGAGGTTTTGCGATTTTTAAGATAAAATTACATGCAGTTTTCGGTGGACCAAACAGATGAGTTTTCAGTATCAATTTGCTCATTACGGCAAGAATGGACAATCAAAAGCTGTGTTCAATATATTAGCATCAAACGCCGGTTTCCATACATAATGGTCTACTTTGATAGGCTGCACCCTGCAGCTTTCTTCTCTTATAACATATTGAGATGAACCCAGCACCACACAATTATAAATATTTTTATTTAGAGATAGAAAAATATCAATTCCGTTCGGTTTTTCCAAAGATACGTATTTTATCTATCAAGAGAGCCAAATATCTTCATATCTTCACATTCTCTAAAGCATAATTAAAACATATCGTTCTGAACTTCTACGTGCTGTGACTGTACTAATTAACGGCGTTTTTCTCCCCAACCAGGATCATACTGATATTTGCCCCTCGCAAATGTGATATGACTGTTGATTAATGTATATATTTAGTATTTCATTATAACATCGTATAATTTTCATCCTATTATTATATATTACTTATCAATTTATCATATACGCAGAGGAATAGAGGTAGTTTGAAACAGCAATATCAGAGAGTAAATTCAACAAAAAAATTAATATTTGTTTCATAAAAATAATTTATTGATACAAATACACCTGATTTTTGCTTCAACAATACTGTTGTTAGAATTTAAAATCATAATTTTAGAATCTACAGAATATATTGTTGATATTGCAAATTTGTATTTTGCTTCTCATTTTTATTGCTTCCACAAGCTAATTTTGTAGAATCAACAATATTTATATCTGGATCAAAAATACTTCATGTGTAAAGCATTATTTGGCAGAAAACTCTAATAGTCGGATGCTTACGACAAGAGTGGCTTTGCAAGGCGTCACTCTCTTCTCAGCCAATCTACTTGCGGATACCGCCTTTTTGATTTTTGAGCACGTGGAGCTGACGTGGAAGAGTTTGTAGTTGAACGCGTCGATGAAGAAACTTTGTCGTTCTTCGAGTTATTGGAAAATTTTGGATTGACGGCTACTATAATTAACTTTATCTTGGGTAAGTTCAAAGTGCCTTTGTATTTATACAATTTTATATATTCACATGATTATTTCAGCAAATCAGTACACGGTCGATACTCTGAAAAACATAGAGCGCAAGGAAACATGCGAAGCTTTGATGAGCATCTGAAATCTTTCAAACTCTACAAAACAACTAAAATAATTGTTATTTCAAATGTGAAAAGTTTAGAATTATTCCCAACTAATTTCCATAAGTTGCAAGATAGCTTTTCTTAAGACATTGTAATTTTATAACAATAATAAATAATGTTTGAAAATTTGTTTTTACTCTGATGAATTTTATTTGAATCTCAAAAACGTCTTCCACAAAAACTATAAAACTACTATTTATCACAAAACATGGAATATTTTTGAATTAATAATATAATATTGTAGAAACAATAATACAATTTTTCGCTCTAAAATGACCGCTTTTGTCGATGCAATCAAACGTTTGTATTGCCTCGACAAATTATATATTTGTTTTAACTATATTTATGATTTAGAATTGCCAGCAAGCTGTCATGAAGCATTTTTAGAAAAAAAAATACTTATTGTTGAAATGAATAACCTTCATGGTCGAATCAAAAGAAAAAACAGTTAAGTCGTGGGTCTACAATAGAATTTGTTGAATGTATACATAATCCTTTTGAATTTACAACATATTTCTCTGTGTGTATTAAATTTTCAGGATATGAAATTTCAACTGTTATATACATGTTACATCTTTAAAAAATCTTATACTCTTCTTGGCAATCTTAATTTAAAAATGCCCGCATTATTCCCTAATTTTTCCAGCATTTTTGCCTAATTCTCCTGACTGGGAAAATGAGCTAAAAAATTGGATTAATGGATATTTTTGAAGTGTTTTAGAAAATTGTTCAATCTGAAATTTTGGCTTTTTTCATTTGGGCAAAATGATGGATAGCAGCCGCAAATCGGGCTTCTTGTGTATTGCGTAAGCTGCTTTGGTCTCTCATTTTGCAAACGAGAACAAAATTCGCTCTATATACGTCATTGATCTTTCAAGTTTCTCGAAGCATCAACATCGATGAAAAATAATGAAGCATTCGAGATTTTCGAATTCAAAATGATGCACATGCGTTGCGTGCATTTTGTATAAAGTACTTCGTGATTTCGATGACAGTTTGTAAACAATTATCTGACCTACCAAACTCTTTTTAGTTTTGTTCACCTCCAGATACTTTTCATTTATTGAAAATCCTCGCATTTCCGTGCGACAGGATAAGCACCTTTTTAGCAAATGTTGTAAAATTTGGCTCCTTCTTGGAATGACCAATCAGTTTTAGCCAAAATTGGTCCAAAAGCTGTTCTTTCTTCTGGAATCCGGCAAGCAACGTCTTTGAAGGTGGCATTGAGCAAAGCTGCACAAATTCTTCATTCACTTTGTGAGCATCTGCAGCGCTCAGATAGTATTTATGGGGTTCAGGAGGCCGGGGGGGGGGGTAACGCCGCCGGGGTAATGGAGGAGGGGGTAGGGGGTGAGGGGGTGGGTGGGGGGGGTTGGGAGTGGCTGTCAAAAACCCCCGTAGAAGGCGGGGGCGGGGGGGGAGGCCAAAGTTTTTTGCGGATTTTTGGGGGGGGGGGAGGGGAGGCAGCGGAGAGGGGGCAAAATGGTGCCTCGTTATGGGCACCTCCATAGTGGCTCTAACTAGTCCAGACAAATCGTCAAAAAGAAACGAAGCCATGGGCGATTTGGTCTGGGAAACGAATCCGAGCATTGGTGCAGACTTGATTTCAGCTTGAACAAAATTCAGCTTTGATCCCAGCATCTTATCGTCTATCTCCGTTAAAAGCTCCGTTGTTGGAATTCGTTAAAAGTTCGTATTTTGGAATTCAGATGGCTTTACTTCAATTTTCTTTCTTCTTGCTTCCTGACTTCATCCACAAATCTTCTCAAATGGGGCAACATTTGTAGCGCTCTTCTAGCAACTTGTTCAATTTCCACCCAACGAACTTCGCAAATTTTAAGTGGAAAAGCTGATGAACCTGCACAGATAAAAAGATGCATTGAGTTTTCTGCGTTATCTAATGCACATAAAGGGAATGATTTGGCAGAAAATAATAAGATATTTCATGTAAATTTAAGCCAGATAACGCCTGAATCTAGCCTGTTGTGTGAAAGATTGCAAACATTGTTGTGTGGCGCATGAAAGATTGCAAACAATTTCGTTATTTACGCCTCCTTTGGCTTGAAATTAAACGAGGGGAAATTTAACGCGCTTGTTAAAATTAATTATTTTTTTCTGATTTAATAGGGGTTGAAAAATGCACAGCCCATTTTTTGAAAAGCATTCGTTGATAAAAAAAATGTCTGATGCATTTGGTATTTGTTTTTGTTGTAATTGGCACATTTGTTATTTGTTATTGCTGTAATTGGGTGGTTGGCACAATTGGTTTCTCTCCACTGCGCTTCCATGAAAAGTCACTTACCATCCCAGGTTGGCGGAACTCGTGTAGCATATATATATATATATATAAAATATATATATATATATATATATATATATATATATATATATATATATATATATATATATATATATATATAAAAAAATATTGTAAAAAACTTGCTAAGTTAATCTTTGCACTAAAATTTACAGTAATGCATATAATAGCGATGCTTCAGTAAAAAGGATCACCTAAGGAGTTCCAATCTAGTAAAAAAAAAAACAAAAGTAAGTCATGTGCGAAACATCATCTGTTTCGAAATATCACCACATGCCAATCTGTTTGTCTTAGCCTCTTCTTGAAGGGATTGTTTACGACGTGAAAGCCGCAGCTAACGATGTTGAGGACTTCAAAGCAAGGGCTTGCTCGCAGATCCCTGATTTCCCCAGTCAATTCTTATGGTTCTTATATATTTTTTCTTTTTCCAGTTGACAACCGGGACCATCCATAGAGCACTGAGCCTTCTTCTTCAACAATGCTGGATTTGCAGAAAAACACTGTTTCATTCCGTTAATGAGATCGTTTGACCGAGTAGATGACAAAAACGCTATTCAAATCATTTGATACATTTGAAAGGTGCGAGTATGGTTCCTTCCATATGACAAAAATTCCCGATGGATTTTGAAATTCCCGACTTTTTCACGCATAATTCCCGATGATTTTGGATCCCTGCATTTTCCGATTTCTCGAGTCTGTGGCCACCCTGTATATATTTCATATATATTTACATGCATTATTATTTGGATATATACAGGTTTTTACATACATGATTTCACATTTAGGCTGAAGGAGCCATTTGTAGTCATCGTCGGGTGCTCGGGGCGGTTTTTTTCATAATTGCATTGTATGACCTTAATATATCAGTATACATTCATCAACAGTTCAACCTGTATTATTAATTGCATATTATAATTATATTCATTTGGAAAATAATAATAATAATAATAATGAAATTTTCTCAACCTCAAGGTTACAAAGAAGGTGATTCCATGTTGTTAATATATTATATTGCATTGTATCATAAGGTGTTTTTCTATTAATTTACATAGATCAGTGGATACTGTTTTGTTTAATTTGTAAAATTTATAAAGGCTTTTCAATTCTGATGATTGTATATCCAAATGTCATGCATATTTTTTTTATTGTTTCATATATAATTAAATGTTTTATGGATACTTATACTTCATTTAATTGCAATATGACCATCACATTCCAGAGTTAAATTCATCTGTCATAAAAGGCACCTACCTGCATATTACTGTCATGTGCCTATTATGAATATCTTAACTATTTCAGCATATTGTTTTATTTTTAACCATATTAAAATTAAAGGATGACGAATTCCAACTATCCCATGTACAATAAAATATTCTTGTATATTTCATAGCTCTATTACATACTTAATATATTGCATATCATCACCTATTATTTACATTAAACATAAAATTAATACTGGGTTGGGAGGGAGAATCAAGGTTTCATTTAAACTGCGACTGGACGATGGGTTGGTCGACTTCCTGAGTCTAGGAGGGAATGAACAGTATCATCTTCTTTATCCTACCGATTCGATGGTAGTGCTGTGAAATCTAACATTTTTCGTGATTTATTTTGACTTTGTGGTCTTTCCTCAATACCTCCTGAAGATTCCGATTGTGGTCTACCTTTGTCCGTCCAAATGCCCGAAGCATCTCATCTGTTCTATAACAAATCTCATAACAAATGTCATCTCTTGGCCATTGCATCTTGAAGGATAGTGTTCGATAGTAACAATTCTGATATGCTTGCATTAACCTGAGCACCTCAGTCTGTGAAGAACTGAACTTTTGTTCCAGAAATAAATACCACAACGTTTGAAATTGATTCATCTGGTATGTAGTCTTCATCGCTGTATATATGTATTTTTTTCCGAATCTTCCGATAAAAGTTGAGACACCTGTAACAATTTTGCATGTTTTTCTCAGTTAAAATTATTCGTTTTGAATTTCCATTACCTCTGTTTGTTCTTCAAATTCAGCCTCTTCTCCGGTCCAACGTCGTTTTAGGGATTCATGCTAAACTTGTGTTGAGCAGGCTTGAGCGATATGCCCCCGGCGGTTGCAATTTTCACACACTTTGTCACTGTGGAAACAAGTTTCCGGTGTATGACAAGTGCTCAAACATTTTCAGCATGACTGCGATGGCTTTTGGTTTCTGGTTCTGATCTGGTATCTGGTAATCAGCTTCATTTTTCAGTTCCACCTCTCGAATACGAACTTGGTCAATCAACTCGTTTATTGATCCATCCGTATGCCGGTATGCCAGAGTTCTTATGCAACTGTCGCATGATGGTTCGGAAAATGGCTTCAAATTCCTCATTTGGCTAATAATTGGACAGCTGTGCTGCAGCTGCAATTTGTTTGCTACGCAGGGATAAAATGTACGCTCTGGATCCAAAAATATGCATCCAAGCGGGCAATTGCGTTTGAATACAGAAGGATTTTCTCGTGAGGCATCCCCGACTGTGTTGTAGTGCCATCCAGTAAGTTCAGTAGCAAGGAGTTTGATACGAAACAAATAGATTTTGGTAAACTCATTGGTAGTCTGAATAAGGTCTAAAGAAACATCTAGTACACATTTCCAGTGATCGTAGATTTGCTTGCTGAGTTCCGTGTCCCCTGTTGCTGGTAATACACTCCGCTCCGGAATGTTTAGACAACATTACTTATAACTGTATCATTTCCATTCATCGTTCGGTCGGACATTGTATTCGATGTTGTTCAACAGCAGACAGCATTTTGGGTAATCATTGCCAAGGTATGTGTCAACTCATCCTTCTCCTGACGTATTTTCTCCAGCTGCGCTCTTAGTTTCGTCAATTTGTCCGTTGATTTCTTTATTTGTTTTGAAATTTCCGGTTTCGTACTCGACGATTCGAATTTCTTTTTGCTACCTTTTCGCTCTTGCATATCTGCTTTAGCCAATTCGTCTTCGAATGTTTTCATTGGGTTTCTGTAAGGGAAGGTCCATTAATTATGTCACGCAGTAGGGGGGGGGGGCTCGAGAAAACGTGACGATCCATACAAAAAAAATTTGAAGGTCCATACAAAAAACGTGACATGGGGGGGGGGGGGGGTTACAAAAAGTCAATTTTTGCGTGACGTAATTAATGGACGTTCCCTAAATGGGAAACATTTGCCTTAGTTCAGTGAGTACTCAAAATTTGTTTTAAAAACACTGTGCCTTTTCAATCATAGTTATACTTACACGGCTTTCTATTCAAAGATCATTCGCCTTTTCCATCGGAGATCACCGGTATTCCACCTTTCCCATTGGAATACCTTTATTTTCTCTATATACTTCCACCATTTCAGTAGGGATGATTCTTGAGATCTTCCTATCCTATAAGATCACAATTTTCTTTCGGTTGTCTATTACTACTCACCTTTTCTCGTTAGGCTCAGAATTGCCACCAGCTGCGCCATTGTCGTGCACGGGGGTCTTGCTTGCCATCTTCACGGGCTTCTCGATCTGAACAATCAAACGCCCGTACTCACTTCAAAGAAAGAAACTCTTACGTGGGAAATACTCGGCAGTGCGTTGTTTGTTGCTGCCAAAGTCGAGCGGCACTATAGACGATTGCAAACGAAATTTTTCATTGTCATTTTCCGAACTCTGTACAATTAGATTCAGAAACTGGTTTGAAAGTAAACACTGGTGTCTGTTTTCCGGCTATTTTACTTCAATCGTAAAAAAATTAGTGCACACAATTTCAAATCGATCCTACTGTAAATATTCTTAGTTCACATAAACAAGCTCTCTGAACTGTCAAAACTTCATTGATGACGCCATCGTGCAATGATCTACACTGTAACCGGCCAGTACCCATTAATGGGTAAAATATCACCCATTTCGAAGTTAAGTGGGTTAACTTCTTTTATGGATAATACGATTTTACCCATTAATGAGTAGAAAGCCTGTACGCCACACGGTTGTTTGCGAAAACCCATTAATGGGTAAAAAACACCCATTTTCAAATAGCATTCCATAAAATGGGGGAATTCCAGGGGGCAAGTCACTCGGCCACCATGTATTGACACCCTCAAAAACACAATCCGACACAATTCGCCACACTTCAAACACCTTACCGCTACATGAAAATATAAAAGCACTTTGTCATGAATCGAATGTTTGTTTCCCCCTCGTTTGCGCTGATGTGATTCAGATGATGCATATGTGCGCGTGGATTAAACGTCCAAAACAACTATGGTTGCCAATAAGCATGAATTTTCGAGTTTAGTTTTGACAGCCCGCATAATCACAAACCATTCCTGGACCATTTCCCTTATTGTTGACGACCGATTCCGTTACTGTTACGACATTTACCTTTATAGTTGACAACTATAAACTAACAATCTCTTATATAGTTTCAACAATATGTCAGATGGTAAAAGACCAAATAACAATATGCTGAATAGGCGGTTAAGTTAGGTTACCATAAAAAAATGGCAATTTTCACGAACAAAATTTTTGCTGTACTCTATGCCAAAAAGCTGGTGTATAATCCAGTGCAGACAATAAAAAACCTTTCAATGACAATAAACAAACCTTTCAATGACTTCCCCCATGGGGAATTCTCAATCATGTAATGGGTAAAACAATATCCATTAGAGGAAACCTCATACAATAAAAAAATGGTTATATTTTAACACATTAATGGGTGAAAAAAAAAAGTTCAAAAACCAAGTGTAACCGGTACATCGTTGGTGGAAAGCGCAGCTTGCTTCAGTTTTTTAATTTTATAAAACCTAAAATAATATTTGAAACTCTCGGACAACGCAAGTAAGACAAATGATATTTTTTGTAAAAAAGTAATCTAATGCTTCAAAATTATGCTTCCTGATCGTCGATTGTAAAAACTTGCGCTAACAATCGCTTTGTGTGCACGGAACATGGAGGAACATAGAAAGAAGTTGGACGCAGAAATCTAACCTAATCTAATTGAATCTCACACTAACGCAGCCAATTCTTGAAGGCATCCTGGAAAATGACGACTTCTTGAATGCATCATTTTTCTTATCACCGGCCAGGCCAACTGCGTAGCATGTGCCACAGAGAGGACTCCAAGAAATAGAGTGATTTCAGAAAGTGTCTGCAACCGCTCAACTACTTAGAAACAAGGGAAGGAAGGCAGCGTGGATTATGTGAAAATTTGTATTCTATCGTTTGGAGCATAGATGCTAGAAATATTACTTTATACTCCTTTTGACTGTGGGTGGACTTTTGGCATTTGAACCAAGAGTCTGACAATAATTTGCCAAGTTTATAGCGCCTTATCTCGCTCACTGAAATTGAGATTGAAATTTAAAATTTACAGACTAAAACATTCAGTTTATGTTATATAATAGTCTGATAATACAATAAAAAGAATAATCAACGCTTATCCATAAAAACCTAGGGACCTGGTAAAAATATGAGTCCGTAGATGCATTTCGTGCCTTCTGCCAACTTTGCTTCTATTGATGTCCAAGCTCATCGATTTAGCACCACCCGGGGGAGAATTGGTCCTATACCCAATGATTTCATTATCTCCAATCCGCTCAACCAATCGCAATGTTTTGTGATATAGTGGACGGAATATTATAATCTGAGATAACTCAATGCAGACGTCTTCCAAATTTGGCAGATCGACAGGCAATCAGTGGAGACCCACCTGGTACCTCATAGCAAGATGCTTAGAGACGGACCGGAAAATTTGATGAGCTATCTCCCCCTCTGAAAGAAGTTGGACGCAGAAATATTGATTTACTGATAGATTCGTGGTTTCCATAATATAAAGTAAATGAATTTTATTTTTTATTTTTTTGCATTCATTGATTACGAACCAGTCTACCAAACTGCTAAATAATCTATATTCAAAAATGGGTAATTTTTCACCCATTTTGGGAGTACCTGGGTTCTTGGCAATGGGTGAATATATAACCATTTTTGACAAAAACTGCTTCTGCCAATTAATGGATAAATCGAGTTTAATGGAGAGAGGCACTTCTAGCGAAAATGGGTGTTTTTTTCACCATTTAATGGGTTTTTGCAAATGACTGTGCAGGCTATCGGGTATTGTTTACCCATTTTTCATAATGTTTTTCATATGGGGAATGGGTATGACATACCAATTTTTCAAAATGTTTGTTATTTGCAAAAAGGGTATGAAAAACCCTTTTGTCGTGAATTGTTTTTAGTTGTGATATTGAAAAAAGAGCTTTAGCACAAACATAATAGATCGCAATTACTGTATTTGTATTTGTTTTTGTGTAATGACAACCTTTAAGCAAATACCTTATTGTTACTTTCGTTTTCTATATTTATTTGAAATTATAGTAAACATTGGGTAAATTTTGACCCATTATTGGGTTCTGGCCAGTTACAGTGTATAGTGAGAGAGAACTCTTAAAAACTCACTACACTATTTTTTTAAACCCCCAAAAAATGGACGAGTGACTCAAAACACCCAGAAAAAAAACTACTACAAAAAAAAAAAAAAAGATTAGAAATAAAAAATTGGCAAATATTTAAAAACCACCCGGAAAAAAAAGAATTAGTTTTTTTTTCCATCTTATATTAATAAAAAATATTTTTTATTTTTGGTGAGGCCAAATTTGTGTGATTTTAAGTCAAACATACTAAATTTTGGGGTGTTGTGATAAAATGGGGTCCGCCAGGGGCCTGGCAACCCTATCCTAGTTACTAGCGTTTGACAGTATGCAACATATCACGGGCCTTATTTGAATAAGGCCCGTCTGACGTTTGTTACTGCGGGTACGAACACCTGCATTGTTTACAAACAATGAATCTTTTGAGGTTTGGATGTTCGAGATGTTGGCTACAGGAAAATGGCTGCCAGTCAGATCCTTGACTGCGGCCGATGGGTGACGGTACGGAATTTAAAATGATGTGGGGTTGTTTTCGACTCACTTGTGAAAAATTGGGATATTAATGGGTGGGGTGAAGACAAAACTTTTTTGTGGTTTTTGGCTTGTTATCGTTGTATTTTTGTCGGAAAGAGGAAAAATGAAAAATAAAAGGGGATTGGCTGGAGCGGTTTTTTTGTGTTTTGTTTAATGTTTAAATAGATAATATTTTATGTTATTGTGATTTTTGTGTTTTTGTGGTTTTGGTATAAATTTTAGGAGTGTTTTTGTTTGGGATTGAGGGGGTGGGGCGGGGGGTTAAATAAAAAATGGAGGTGTTGGGTTTGTTTTTTTTGTTAGTTTGTTGTTTTGTTTGTTTGGGGGGGTTTGGGTGTGGTTGTGTTTTGGTAATATATTATTTTCTGTTGCAAACCCATGTTGAGCATGATTGACCACCCACGGATGCATCTCCGTTATTGACAGATCAGCTGTATCTACACAAAGAATTAACAGATGATGTTTGGGACTAACATACATCTTCAATGTGTAAAAACTGGTGACCCATTATGAAGCAATACCGGCGCCGGCCGTGCCCGAATGCTGGTCAAGTATGGAATGGGAGGAAACGTGTTGTTGTGATACTCGCTTTGATGGAAGCCGAGAAATCCTCTGCACTTCCACAAGAAATCACTGGGATATTGGATAGTTGGGGAAAGGTTAGCAGCAGGGTTCGTTTTGGTTAACGATACGCTAAAAGTATGCAACTAGCACGATCCTTTAAAAACATTCCAACAGGCAACAGAACATCGAACGCCAGTTGCATCGCACCCCGACTAGTCCGGCATGACCTAATCACCGTAAACTCGTAAATAATAGTGATCACTTTTTCTGCCTGAGTAGATAATATTTTCACAAGCGTACGTTTTCTCTGAGCGGTGGCATGCCCTTTTTCCTGTAGATATCCTGCAAATAGAGATAAGACAAGTTGGGCCGCCCCTCCGATTGGTGGCCTACCATAGTATTAGTAACTGATATTGATTCTATTGATTCCTACGCTCATTGAATTGGTACCGGGGAAGACTTGGTCCTATACTTAATGCTTTCCTTCGATCCGTTCAACTACTCATACTATTTTGTGATACAGTGGGCGGAATATTACAAATTGAGATAATTTTAAGAAGTCGGTTTACCAAAATTTGGCAGATCGACAGGTAATCGGTGGGTGAATTTACTCAGGTAAATAAACTTAAGAATTTCATAAGGTACCATTATGAACGATGCTTTGTAATTTTACAAGCCTGACTTATGAATGGATTTTGTTTTACTCGACTTTGTTCTTGACGCCTTTAACCTTTCCTTTCAGCAAGTGTTGATTTACTCGTGGTCAAGTTACTGAACCAAAAACCTCAACGTTCATGGTTCGAATCCAGGTTGTTCCATATTTTTATTTTTTCAGCAGGCAAGGCAAGTTAAGGTAAAGTAATGAAATTTATACTGATTTCTTGTGGCAGATAATCATAATCCAATCTTATGAATATCGGAAGTTTATTTCGCTGAGTGTAGAATTGATTAGTGGAAAATTCCATTCGAACTGCTCGCAACCTTCACCCGAGACACTTATTTTTGAGTTCCCACACTGAAGTGCCCAGATGTGTGAAAAGAACTTAATTTTATGTTATCTTTACTTACCGTGTATAGGGAATCACGAAGGTCCCTCGTTATGTTGGTGTATCTCAATTACACCACACAACAGAGAGAGTTGAGAGAGCTGTTGATCGTGAAACCCCACTCACTAGCTTTTGGCATAGGTCGTTCTCTCCTTTCTTCAGTCATTTACATCACACTGCCGTTGCAGTCTTCCCTCACTGCATCATTCATCGAATGGTACGACTTAGTGCCGGTCGGTTCTTATTTAATACGTGGTAAGTTAAGTCTTAATTTTCTCACGCATATTTTCCAATTTTTGCTGGAATCTCAGTTGTTGAAATATATTTCCAAACATTTACAGTGCATCGTTTATACGTAGAAGTGCCACAGCTAGAATGGGGGAAGCCCAGGGATTGACGGACAAGGAAGCGAAGGAGCTGCTGAAACTTCCCGATGCCGATACGAAGGTGAGTGTGGGGTCGTTTTAAATAGAATTTAGTGACCAACGCATGAATGTTTGTGGTGCGAGGGGGTGGCGGTCCGGTTTGGAAGTGCGGGAATTAGATGCAAGTATTTGAATAATGAGCTATTGGATGACAATAGGTGCTGTTGTTGACTTTTAAACGATTCTACTAAACCCTTCTGGAATGAGGAATAAGTAACGCATCGTTGCGTGCAGCACAGTTTGGTCGGGAAATTGAATTTAAGCCACCGCTATTTGGTAGCCTTCTTATCGCTTGCTTATGGGATGTATTTTTAATGTTTGTTTTGTGTGTTATCTACGCTTTCTGGTGATGAATGGCGGAGGGGTTTGGGTTATAAGAGAAGCAATGATAAGTTTTTGATTATGTTTGAATGATCATTTTAAAAAATTGATTGCTACAAAGTACTCTTATCTGTGGAGGGAATTTCATTCCAAGCACTGAGTTTTGCCACCTGTTGGTGTAAGTGTCAATATTTCCACATGCACTCTCCCTCATTGATCAATAATCTTGCTTTGCTTTTGGCTCTCACTCTGACTACCCTCTTGCGTGATACAATATTATTTACTCATTTGTTTGAGTACACCGCGATACTTTCAATAAGATAAAGTTAGATCTGCTTTTATGGAAAATGAAGATGAATTGAAAATACTTTGTTTATTTTTATTTATTTTTCGCTAGTTCAAATATTTGTGATGCAACTCAAAGTTATGCATTGAAGTAACAGTCAGAGAGCGCAGCCTTTTCGGTCCGGTCGTGGAAATAATTCGAACTGAAGGAATCGAACACCATTGGATATGACAAAAAGTATAAAGATCCGTACATTGAAATTAACATCGATAGCCCACCAAAAACTGATCTGCGAGTCACCGGAATGATCTCTACAGTTTCGACCATACCTAAGATCATAACTTGCTTTTTGCGGTCTTAGTAATACAATGTACATTACTCTGGTACACCGTTGGCTGATCTGCCAAAACTTCACCATTTCAAACAATTATATACCACCTCTGGGAAAGTGGTGTTAATGCTTCCAATAGGGTGGTTCTTTCAGTCAAAATAATTTTCTGAATAATTTTTAAAACCACATATAACACCCCAATGAAATATCACACATCAATTATAAAATGCTGTTTAGGGTAATATAGTAGAAATTAAATACTTTAATCGATTTTCGCTAGCAATTAATTCTATTGCTCCATTAAGTTTAAGCTTCAGAGATCAAAACTTGGATTGATTAGAGGCACCCCAAAACCATGTCCGATTGACCTAAAATTTTGCAGAGGGTCATATTTTAGGGTATTGAAACTTGTGAGAAATGTTGTGGACTTGTGAGAAACTCGATGGAATTTTTTTCTGACCTTGATCAGTAACAAACATGACTTTAGAATAATATATCTGACAAATGAAGCGTTTATTATAGCATTTCGCTCGGAATGAATGAAGATATTAACTTATAAAATGTGACATGCTGTGTTGTCTTCAGAAGCTTTGTATAAATCGTGTTTTACCCCTCGCCATTCAACCGTTTTATTTGAAGGCTATTTGTAGGGTATGTGTCCCTTGACTCAGCCTATTATGCAACGATCGATTGTAAGTTTTATTATAACTTATAAAGTTTTGAAGCTGTAAGCAAGATTCAACTAGTTATACACTTGCTAAGATATGTTTGATAAGACATTTGGTAGTATGTATTACGAAAAGTTACACAACTCTTTTTATGAAGTCAGAAACTTTCGAGGGATATGGATATAATGTCGGTCTATGAGCACCAAATTGGGTCTATTCATGGATGCAACTTCGTCTCATTCGATGGATTTTTTACTAAATGCAGTCTTTGTGCGGTTTTTTTTTTCTAATTTTATGAATTAAGGCTTTGCCAGGTGTATTTGCTTAACTTTACACAAAATTTCACAAAACAAACTAAAATAAAACTGCTTCGACACTTTAGTGATGTTCATAAATGATTTATCACCAATTCAATAATGAAAACATAATTATTCACTATACAATGATTTTGTTTCTTCGGTATGTGTTCAGATGAGCCACTTGAATATAAGCCACCTCAAACTCATGCATTTCCATTTCAAATTTTACCAATAACAACCTTTTTACTACGTTATTGATACAAAAGGCCATAGTTGGGAACATACAAACAAACATGTCCCCAACATTGGGTCTACGATTTTCTTGTTAAGTCATTGTTATTTTAGCTATGTGAACAGTTAGTTTGTAAAGTGTAACTATTTTCTGTACATCCAGACTGCATTACTCGCTTTATCGATTCAATTTAGCCATGTTTAGATCACTGATCTGGCAATAACGGAGTTGCATCCGTGGGCGGTCAATCATGCTCATGCTCATGCTCATGCTCAATTTAGCCATGTTTAGATCACTTGAAGATCGTGTTGATCATCTGTTCAGCTTAACCAGTGAAATCATGATGCCCCAAAAGTTCAAGAAATCGAAAATTACGCGGAAGTGGACAACTATAAGTTGATCAATACTGTCTCAATAGCTTCTAATTACATCGGTCATCCTAATAGCAACATGATTTTGTTGATTATCGCTAAACTAATGACATATATGGTACAAAGGCCGAATGAAGGTGATAGGCTAACATTACATCCCGTTACCCTATATATCTCAATGTAAAAACCAAATAAACCCTTAAAAAAACCTTGACGAGAGAAAATTTCAATATATTGCCCTTCTTTTGCAGGATTTCCTCTTTCAGCAAACGATGTACCGAATCAAGGATCCCCGTGCGTCGCTTCCTTTCTACAACGAGGTGTTGGGAATGAATTTGCTGTGCAAATTGGATTTTCCGGAGGCCCAGTTCTCACTGTACTTCATGGGGTAGGTTCAGAATAATCCCAAAAATTCATTCGTCCTAAATTACCAAACCCATTCGCATTTCAGCTATGAAGATATTGGCAAACAACCCTCTGATCGGAAGGAATGCATCAAATGGGCCATGAGTCGGAAAGCCACTCTGGAATTAACGCAGTGAGTAGCATGTATTTATCCAACATGACACAATCATTCCTAACCCCCATCTTTCAATTAAAGCAACTGGGGCACGGAATCGGATCCGGATCAGAAGTACCACAACGGAAACTCGGAACCTCGTGGATACGGACACATTGGAATCATGGTACCGGATGTGACGAAAGCATGCGAGCGGTTCGATCGTTTAGGTGTCGAATACGTGAAGCGTCCTGAGGATGGTCGCATGAAGGGGCTGGCCTTCATTAAGGATCCGGATGGTTATTGGATTGAGATTTTCAATGCTTCTACGGTGGCCTAGATGGAGATGATATTGGTTTAAGAGGGAAAACGATACTTTTTGAGCGATAAGACGGAATTAATCATCGTACGCATAGCAGAAGTTCCTCTTGTTTTGTGTTGTTTCGATACAGTTTGACAAGAGCAATAATATATTTTTTCGTTTTCGTCATGATTTTGATTACGGTATAATAAAGTTTATTGGAATGTGAGAAATTTTGGTGTTCTGTCATTCTTACTTACCAATTGGACCAAGGCTGGTGTGGCCTCTGCTGTACACAGAAGTTATCTGCATTCTATTCGGTCCATGGCTGCACCTCGCCAACCTCGTTGTTTGCGAAGGGTCCGCAGATTACCTTCTTCTTGATCGATTCACCTTGCTCGTTGCGCGCCTCTTCTTGTACCCGCCGGTTCCGAGAATCATTTTAACTGGGCTGTGGTCCGACATTCTTACGACATGCCCAGCCCATTGTAGTCGACCGGTTTTAGCGATGTGTACATAACATGTACATAACTGATGCAATTCGTAGTTCATTCGCCTCACCCACGTTCCGTCTTCCATCTGCACTGCATAGTAGATCGTACGCAGATCGTTCCGTTCAAAGACACCAAGGGAGCGTTGGTCCTCCACTAGCAATATCCATGTTTCCCGGCCGTAGAGAACTACCGGTCTAATTAATGTCTTGTAGATGGTCAACTTTGTAGTTCGGCGAACTTTGTTCGATCTTAGCGAACTTCTGTATTATTTGTAACATTGAATTTTTTTAACGGCGGCTTGTTGGGCCTTCCCCAATCCCCTGTCGCGCCGGAGGACCATCGTGCACAGAACTGTTAAGAGTCACATGCTGGCACGAGGACAATTAGCCGCTCATAACATGGATAACAGATGCCGTTTTGAGTAGTCCCTGACATGGAGAACAGACACTCAGACCAAGTTCCCACCGAGGTTGGTTACCTGATCTTTCCTATGGTTACTCATATCCCAGTCATCACCACGGTTAGGTAGGGGTAGGAGCCATTAGACAAGTGGCTAAGGACCGCAGAAGGATCTGTTTTATACCTGCAGGTACGCGAAGTACCAATGGTACGCTTTGTCCAGTAATTTACCAACCATACCAACCATTCTGTTATTCTATCGTTAGTAAAAAACACTGAACTCGTTACATCTTGATATAGTATTGATGTTTGTACAGCTCGTAAATGGTGCAGCGTTGATGCATAATTCGTCGAAGACACAGCATGTCATCGTAAAATGGAACCATTTACTGATTCACGCAATAATATCCACGAAGACATTCCTAGATCGCTCCCCTGGCCACGTCCATGCAACCGTTGGAGACAGGGCGGATCCAGTATCTATCTTAAGAAGACACGGGGAACCCACGTAGCCTTCAGTAGATATCAAAGGAAAGGGGAAACTGATAGTTGGAGAGAATAGTTAAACAGAATGCCCTGTTTGATGTACAGAACACAAATTTATTTAGACATGATCGTTGGGAGCATCTCGTCTATGAAGGTTATGTGATGCTCCATTTCTCTTCAAACAGTTGAGCATTAACTATAGTACTAGCCCCGTATACAAAAATGCCCAAGAGCGGTATTTAAGTGACTACGATTCTAGGCCACTATTCTAGGAAACACAGATTGTGCTCTGGTTGTCACAGCACAGTTGAACCGGTTGCTTTTCGCAAAATTGTGACACGAATCCTTGCCACCAGGACGCCTCCTGTCCGCTGCAGACAAAGCCATATACTCTGCCTCACAGGTCGATAAAGCCACGGTTGGTTGCCTCTTGCAGCTATGTACAGGACACCGCCACCGCCACCTTGTATCCGCTGGTTGATTTCCGGTCATCCACATCGGCAGCCCAATCGGCATTGGAATTTGCTGATCTAGAATAAAGGGTGTTCCGATCAAAATTTGGTCAAACAGTAATGTGTGAGTCGATCAAAGTATTTATTAATAATTCAAATTCTTTTTATTTTTCAAGTTCAGTTAATACAGAATACAGGAGAAATATTCAGCTAAGCTTTTTACCGAATGCGAATTGCCGGGTCTTTCGTTTAACTCCTGCCATAAGATTTTGTACAGTCTCCTTGTCCACTTTATTCACCGCAGAACGCCAGTTTGCCTTTAATTGTTTCTCGTTCACAACAACTTTTTGAGTCTTCTTAAGGTTCCGCTTGACGATGGCCCAATATTGTTCGATTGGGCGGAGCTCTGGCGTGTTGGGAGGTCCTTGGGCACCACTTGAACGTTGTTGACACCATACCACTCCATGGCCTTTTTTCCGTAATGGCAAGATGCCAAATCCAAAATAGAACGGAACAATTGTGTCGCTTCAGGAAAGGCAGTAGACGTTTTTGTAGGCACTCGCTCAGATAAATTTCCTGGTTGACGGTTCCGGTCGCAATGTAAACGTTGCTCTTCAAGCCAACTTTTAATGTGCTTGAAAATATTTGCCACCTTTCCCCGTCCGGTTGCCGTATAAAATTCTTGTCCAGGAAGCTGTTTAAAGTCTGCCTTGGCGTAAGTTTCATCGTGCTGTACCACGCAATCAAACGCGATCGTGCTTTGGCCGACGTGTTTTGTTTATCGTCGTGATTTGGAGTCACCACTCTCTTGTAAGTCGTCAGTCCAGCTCGTTTTTTAGCTCTATCCACGGTCAAAGGCGCCACTCCCAGCTTCTTTGCAACATCTCGGACGGAGAGGTTGGGGTTGCGCTCGAAACAGCGGGCAACTCTTTTTGTCGTCGCTTTGGCCTCCGGCTTTCGATTCCTCCCCGATTCAGCTTTCCTGGTTGTCGACAAACGTTCATCGAACACTTTTAATACTATGGTAACAGTGGATTTAGCCACATTAAACAGTTTCGCCAACTTGGCGTGAGAGTATTTGGATTTTCGCCATGTACGTGCAAAATTTTGATGCGATGCTTCTCTTCCTTCGACGACATTTTGATAACTGAAGTACTAATCTTAAAATCAAAATAGAGGTATGATGCTACACGCACACATCTTCAAAATGAGGGGTGTGCACAATTTTTCATTGCACGATGAAAGGAAATGCGTCAAGTTTAAGTCGACCAAATTTTGATCGAAACACCCTTTACTGCAGCTTCATCGATGATGTCCCTCTGAGGTACCGCATCAGGTGTTTGACTGCTTGCCAATCACTCATTCCTGGCTTCGTGTTGTATCGACTTAGCTGGTTGACGGCAAACAGGAAGTTTGGCCTGATACATTGGGCAAGATACATCAGGCACCCTACAGCTTTCTGGTAAGGCAGCTTCACCATTTGTTCGGCTTCCTCGTCGGTCTGCAGTGACATTTCCTTGGTCAGATTGATACCAGTGTTCATTGGTGTTGAAGTGGCTTTGGAACGTTGCATTTTGAACCGAACAAGGACAGACTCAATGTACGCTTCTTGGTTGAGCGCGATGCCATTCTCCGTTTGGGTGATTTGGATATCCAGACAATTTCTAGCTGGTACAAGATCCTTCACATGTCGCTCAACTTTGGCTTTTATTTCGTCCTTCCAAGCATCATTGCTCGAAAACAGAAGATAGTACAAAGAGAATCTTGAAGTCAAAGCACGGCTCGTACTTCGAAGAATTCAGCCCCACCATCTTCAATGCTGTATTCAGCTTCGCATTCCACACGCGACTTGATTGCTTCAGCCCGTACAGGGCCTTGTTCAAACGGCAAACCTTTCTTCCTTGACCGGGCTGCACGAAACACGGTGGCGGCTCCTTCTAAATATCCTCGTCCAGGTCACCTTGGAGTAACGCGGTGATAGCAACAATCAATGTGCAACTAGCGATTGGAAATTGGTTCACTGTTGTAGAACCCCTAGGTCCGAAGTATACCTTGCAGACTGTACCTTGCAATAATTCTTGCGCTATTCGGTACCTTCCGGTACTAGTGCCTTGGTTGTTGTTTTGATTCACTATGTTATTTTGACACAACATTTGAGAATGTGTTGGTGTGAGCAACGTTGTTAGGGGCGAATCATTGATCTTGGGACCGAGCTTGGGACCGATGTTCTAGTACTGACTGAGCCAAGAAAAATATCGTATTTGTTCGGTACCTACTGGTCTTAGAGTTAGTCTATGGTGATAGCATCCATCTGATCGACGGGAGAGAGTGTAATTGGTAGCCGAAGCGAACTGTGACGGACCACTGGTGAGCAGCTTTCGCCGTTGTCCACCCCCTTGCACTGAGAGTATCCCTCAATAACCAGCCGTGCCTTGTAGCGGTCAATGTTTTCAGCAGCATTGTGTTTGGTTTTGAAACCCCATTTGCACTTGATGGCTTCTCTGGGAGGTCAATCAGTGTCTAGGTCTCGTTGTCCAGCAGGGCTTCATAGCTACCTTCCAGCGTTCGGAGTTTTTGCACGACAGTGCTTCCTGATGGGTGATCGGATCGTCTATTGCGATTGAACTCCTTGCCTCGGTTGGAGATGCTGCAATCCCGCTGAATTGATCCTAGATCTCAAGTCCCGTGGATGAGCCACTTGTCTGGCTGACGGACTGTTTCTGAGAAGAATGAGAACTGGTAAGAACTGGTGTTGGAACTACAAACTCATGGTACTGAATGGATTATAAACAAATCCCAGGACGAAAATTATACCTGGAAACTGGTCGTGGAGATGTCTCTTCCAGGTATAAATTTGGTTCTTGCTGATAAGTTTGCTCGGAAACTAATGATTTGGCAAGGAATCTGCAGTTGTGGCCTTAAAACCAAGGTTTTCATTACATCTCACACAATAACGTCGAAGGTTTACATTAAAGAGTGTCTGTCATTCGGCTACACAAGACCAACGTTATGATTTGGCCGGATCTAGCCAGCTGCCACTCTAAGGAGGTACTAGAATGGTATGCTGCAAACAATGTTAATTTCGTCGCCAAAGAGATTAATCCTCCGAATTGCCCTGAGTTCAAACCGATCGAAAAATATTGGGCAATTGTCAAGCGAAAACTTCGAAGATGCGGTAAAGAAGTGACAAATGCACAACAAATGCGTTTAAAGTGGAATAAGTTCGCCGGTGCAGTGCCACCAGCGACTGTGCAGATTATGATGGCATCGATCACAAGTAAAGTACGACAGTTCGTTCGAAACGGTTAAATGTAATAATTTGTTATATATCGTTTGAGAGCTGAATAAATACCCTTTCAACCGTGTATGTTGTTTAATTCTTGAGTTATGATCACTTGAATGTGTCCAAATTTACTTTGAATCGGGCTTTACCAGAGCTATTATTTGGCCTGACATTGGGATTTTACCACTTGATCATGAATTATGGAGAGTGTGAGCTGTTTAGTGGAATACCTGTAACTAGAAAATAAGAGGAATTAAATGGAAATTACTAATCATTCTTCTTATTTTCTAGTCACTTGATCATGTTCTATTTAAAAACGATAAAAGACTCTTTTCGTCGAATGTTTTACAGCACAAATATCACCACTTTTTCGTTAGTTTTACTACACCAGCGGCTAAACGCTCGCTTAGTTTCTACCGAAAGTGTCAACGTTTTTTTGTTAACTTAAGAAAAGCAACCAATATGTGAGGTAGACCGAATGACGGTGTACAATCAAACAACTGTGTTATATATTCATTCTCACTGGATAGGTCTTCTTGGCCGTGCTAGCTAAATTCTTGCCCATTCCATCTGGCGGGGAATAGGAAAAGTACATCTGTTACACACTTCTCTCTTCAGGTGAACCCCATACATGTCAAAATTTTGATCTGAGGGGGAATTACTGAAAATATTATCGATGGTAAAGAGCAGCGTTTATTTAATTATGGGTTGTGAGTCTTGTGACTTTTATGATGGGTCTGCGGTCGTACAAGTGTACGTATGTTTACAGTGGAGTAAAAGGAGTAAAAGGAGTTCAAATAATTTTATCCATTGAAAGTTGATATAAGAGGAATGCCCGTAAAATAGGAATCATAAATTTATAATAAAATGTATTGAAACCATACAACAGTACTAATAGTATGCACAATCAATTGTTTTATTTTTCATGATAATAAGATAGAATTTATTGTAAATAAAGACATCAACAATTGAATAAGTCGATTGTTATGTATTTCAACTATAGAAAAATTCCCTTTTCACCCTTCTTACACCAAAGCAATCAAGGGTATAACGATCACTTGGAAATTCGACTTTTTTCCGTGGCCAACGAACAGAAATAAAAATTGAAACAAACGTTAAAGTCTAGAGGTACACAGATAAAAAGATACATTGAATTTTCTGCGTTATCTAATGCACATAAAGGGAATGCTAGATTTGGCAAAAATAATGGGATATTTCATGTAAATTTTAGCCAGATAACGCCTGAATCCAGCCTGTTGTATGAAAGATTGCAAGCAATTTCGTTGTTTACGCCACCTTTGGCTTGGAATTATACGAGGGAAAATTTTACACGCTTGTTAATATTTTTTTTTTGTCTAAAGATGTCAGTTGGAGGACATATTGTACAATTGGTACCAGGACCTCGAGGTTTTACCGTAAAACTCACGGAAGGAGCCTGATTCGAAAGAATCTTGGCCAACATTCAGCTTTAAAATAGCGGGAAAAGGTTGTGTTTGACATTATGGAATAAATTTACAATCTGTACGGTACTTATCCTTACAGCATCTTTAGCAAAAGAATAAATTTACAGTAGATTTGTAATTATTTTTACAGTGTTGCGAAACTGCAGCAATTTACTGTTTCGTTCGGTAGTGTTTACAATTTTCGGTAGTTTTCTGTAAATTACAGAAATTCAGTATTTTTGATTGCAGGAATTTTGTCAAATATCATATTTTACAAAATGTTCGTTAAAATTTCTGTTTACCAAACCGAATTCAGTAAAAAAAGTGAACATGATTTTGGAAATTCGGTGTGTAGGCTTTTCTCAAGCTTATCAAAACAATATTAAATAAAAAATATAACCCAACTCTATTATTCCACTCATTCACTGTGTTTACAAGTGTATGTATGATATGTACTACCACCCATTGTAGCACGGAAACTAAGTCCGACAGCAATGGGCTCTCCTCTCTGTTAGACTTGATCAAGCTTTAATAACCACTGATTATCCTAATCATGCCATTGTATGAAGGGCCAAAAAGGAGTTGGGTGGATCGATATGCAACATCACTTATACGTATCCACAGGGATATAAAGAATCTCCTTCCAACAACAAGATTGAACAATTGGTCAAAAGAACGAGCTATCTAACATGAGGATGCCACAATGGGCGGGGAGAAGAGCCCGCCCTCTATTCACAAACTGTTAGCAATGGAGAGTTGGCATTCCCACTCTCCCCATCCAGAGTGCTTCAATCGGGTGCCCTGATGGTCCCTCCCATTCCCATGAAATATTTATATAATAGTGTATATATTTATGTAAATGAAAAATACTACAAGCATTCGTATCTATAATATATGACCTTCATTCGGTTGATCCTGAAATGCAAAAAATGTTGTAAAATGTTAAAGTGTAGAGTTCTGTGGTTCCGCGCTTAAGCAGGTTTTCGTTCGTTTTCAGCGATAGCAGCAATTCACAAAAATCTTGATTTGAGGTATCCTGAAAAAGTTTGTTAAATCTATTGAAATTTTACAAGTCTAACATTTATTAATTCAATTTATTGTTGGATGGAAATAGAACGATGTTGCGAAGAAACACTACATAATGTACATATAACAATTAAATGCCGCTATTTGCCTCTTCCGCTGCGATCTTAGATGATTGAAACTCTAAAATAGCGAAAATTCCATCGTGATATAATGAAATAAAGTTGATCACCTGGCAGCCTAGCAAAATAGTAAAGAAAATTTAAGCAAACAATAATGCGAGATAAATTTCATTTGAGTATTATTACTGCCCAAAAACGGAAACTCAATAAATCCAAAACGGGAAATTTTTTTTTAACTAAACGACAGGAAATTCTTCGATAACTCTTTTTTCCTACTGGGCCCATAATTGATTCTTTTTGTCTGTAAAATAGAAAATGTAGGGATCATAAACAATGTTAGTTTTTGAATTAATTATTTTGGACGAAGAATTTGTAGAATTTGTCGTACATAATCCTCTCTCTAAAAAATATAAAAACCATCCCATCTTTTCAAATACATAACGTGAGTTAGATGAGCCAACACTTACAACGATGCAAATGCGAAGCTGAAAATAGCATCAAAAAAAAAAAAAAAAAAAATATTGTGAAGGGATGTTATAATATAAAATGATAATAACAATCATATTTGTAATGCCTGCATGTCTGCTGATCCTGCTGCAATTGTAAACGGACTTGCATTATCATAGCCACGGGGGAAGAAAACAATTCAAAATTATTATACAATATTGGGAAGCATGGATTATTGAAATTATATAGGTATAAAGAATATTCATTTTTGTGGTAGGGTAGATTTAGATGTATTTAGAGTAGTGTAAGTTGGGGGAATAATGTGGGGAAAGGTTTTTAAGGTGAGCCGCACCTCCTTGGTGGACAGACGCTCAGCACGCACCTCCTCAATCTAGCTGAAGTCAGAAGGACAACAGTGCCCAGGCTGCACTACCGCTCCATCGCAGTTGTCTACTCACCATTTTGCAGCCCATTCACTGTGTTTACAAGTAGCATAGTATAAAAACTATGCTAATGACCGATATAGTTTAAACTTAGCCCAAGTTTTGTGAGAGTGTTCTGCCTATTGTATTATTTTCCCTCCTTATGCGCGATCATGTTGTCATTCTATTTAGTCAACATTTAATCAATGCTCGTAAACAAACTGCTAGTTGTGTTCTGTGCGATTTTTTTTCAGAGTTTTGCCCTCAATTTCATCGCATTCAAAATAGAGCACTGAATTCACCAACAAAAGCTTTCGATATTCGCAGTAATCGATGGCAGTAAATCGGATCTTTTTTTTACCAGGCAGTACGTCATATGACACGAAATAGAGCGATTGGTTTTTCAACCCGTAACATTCATTATACTCTTTGTCTGCATGTGGCATACACAAGTTATAATATGCCAAAGATCCATAAATGTCCAACCCAGAAAATATAATCAATCTGATTAATCCAGTAAATCAGTTTTAAATCACAGAAGAATTTTGCATGTCCTTATTTTGTAGGTTAGATGTTGGCAAAATGAAAATAAATCTGGGGCGGGAAAACATCTTATTCTTATTTTTAAACCTCCATTAAACGTACGCACATATATTTCAACATTATATACTACGCGCTTTATATTAAAAGTTTATACTAAGCAAGAATAGTTGCCGTTTATACGAAGCTATGCGTCAACCAGGCGAATATCGATTTAGTGTGAACTTTAAACTAATTAGTTTAAATTTTTTCCTGAGTGAGAGAGAACTCACTCTCTGCATAGTCCCTACATTCACACTGATTCACCTACACCCACCCACTTCAAGAAACGTCAAACTGAAAAAGCATTAACATTGTGTTGTGCGAAGAAGTGAAAATTTCAGGTAATTGCAAAAAAATGGAATTTTAAAGTGAAAAAGTGACTGAAATGTAGTGAAGTGGTGCTAAATTAATAATTTTTAACTTTATTCCTGCGTTTAGGCAGGAATAACCGAAACAGAATGGGTGACGGAGGCGACTACGAATCCAGCGTCGCCGTGTGATGGGTTGCTTGGACTTCCAATGGGCGACCTGTTTTGAAGAAAGGTTCCCCCTAAAAACTGGTGATGCGGATCGGATAAATTCGACAGGAAAGTTGGCATCCAGTTGAAGGTAATTAACTGAACAGTTAAAAATTCTCTCTTTTCGTTTTAGGTACAGTCAGACAAGACTGATGCGTAAAATTTATAGAAGAAGTGGTCAAAACAAAAGAACAAAAAAAAAAAAAAATTATGTATTGTAATTATAAATTTTGAAAATTATGTTCTTAATTTTAAGAACTAACCTTTGATTAACAAATATTATGAACTACAAACTAACATTATTTAATGTTTGGAAATCTCCCCCAATAACAAATTTCCAAAGAAGTACTTTCGAGGCTTTTTCTCCTTATAATCTAATATTTGCAAAAAAATTACCATACTTACATATACACTTTTCCACTTTTATCCCTCCCACCTTAAGGGCAGTACGTGACATCCTTATATGGTTGCATCTATTCTTGAACTGTTGTTGTTATAGCTCGATTAACTTGAGTTTGCTCAACACAGTCTTCACAGTAGACTTCTGCGTCTTATTCTTTGATCAAAATGTGATAGTCCCCACTATCAAACTCACGATTTATCCTTCCTCCGAGTTCTTGTGGCAGGAGATCATCGCTCGGGAAAACTTCCTGAGCGCTATCTGACTTCTTGTCGAGGGGTTCACTATAACAAACATAAATTTATCTAAACGGTTACACCTTCTAAGAACCATATCAGCACATCTTATAAAGCTCATCCTGGACTGACTCATCAGACCAAGAATGTCTGCAGTAAGTAAAAGGTTTGGTAGGGCAAAGCTTTACAAGGAAAGCATGTATTTTATGAACCGTGAACCTTTTCAACGGTATAATTGTTACACTTAGGTACCTCCTAAGAGCTTCATAGCTGGATACATTTGAAAGTATTGGCCTAAGATTACGCCTCTCTCTACTATTTGCGTATAGGAGCGCCGTTTTAAAATTTCTGACATCGACCGCATTACGCTCGGTTGGAGATTTTGAACGATTATATCTTCTTTCGGGGCCACAGAAATTTTACGATAAGTATTTCATTCGAAAGGTAAAACATGTACGCTGAATCCTTGTTGCTAACTCCATTCATTACATTTGTTTAAACTAATTGAAAGTATTCAAAAGAAGAAATGTCTAAACGCACAAAGCTATTGGTTTAAAATCACATCATAATTGCGCCACACTCTGATTGCTTCACACTGCCACAGTTAAGTAAGGAAGGTCTCTTATGCAGCAGTGAACGATATACATATAAGGAGTACACCTTCGAGTATCGCTTCAGTCGTTCAGCGGTCTTGGCAGTAGCAATCACTCTGGAGGGTGCACTGGCGAGCAGCTGTTGGGCAGATAAGCGTTAGTACCGTTGGCTGTTGCTAGCAAGCGGCTAGCTAGGCAGCAATTGGTAATGTAGGCAAGCTGGCCCCGTTCCGGAAAAGGGCTTTGATGAATGGCTTCGAGAAGGGCAAGTTTATCCTAACCAAGGGATCCGGTACATCGGTTCAAAGACTGCGGGCAAGAAACCATAGACCTCGAGGAAGAAAAAGACCGCCCTAGCCAGAGTAAGTACAGATAAACCTCTCTGGGCTGCCAACACCTGCCGTTACACAGTGCATGGCCCTCGAGGAACTTCAGATTATTATTGTCTTATGGTCTGGAAACAAAATTCATGGCATTTCCGGACTTACTGCAGCGTTCAAAAGTGGGGGACGGTTGTTACGGGTTGGGGGAATTTTTTTTTTTTTTTAATTTTTTTTTTTTTCTTGTTTTTTTTAAAAATCGGGGTTTTTTTTTTTTTTCGCACGCTCAGAAGCGCACGTAGTGACGTCATAACGGTTGTTTCATTCAACTTTCTTTGCGTGCTTTGACGTGTTCACCATCGTTTCCCGCAATGTTTTCGTTTTTCTCTCTACCACTATGCGGGCGATGGCTCCAGTTCCGCACCATTAGTAGCTATGTTGCCTTGCCATTCGTGAACCCGCATCGCTGCATCCTCTCACTCGGTGGCGGGGTCTACACCGACGAATATATAACTATTCATTCATTCTTTCTCTCTCTCTCTCTCTCTCTCTCTCACACACACACACACACACACACACACACACACACTCCACCTAAATCTGCGCTCTTCGTCACCCCTTTTTAAAC
Source organism: Aedes koreicus (assembly GCA_024533555.2). Taxonomy (NCBI): domain Eukaryota; kingdom Metazoa; phylum Arthropoda; class Insecta; order Diptera; family Culicidae; genus Aedes; species Aedes koreicus. The sequence goes on from JAHHFK020004150.1 coordinate 1,645,782, forward strand.
TTGATTCGAGTGCCAAACAGTTCAGTCCGCAATGGCTACGGTTCTTACAGAGTTTTAACGTGGCCGGATCGTTGGTGCGCGGGAGGCAGGAGCTTCGATTGCCGAAACGTGCAAAATAGTCGGTGTATCAAAAACTACCGTTTGCCGAATCATGGCGGAATATCAGGCGGGAAAACTTTCACCCGGTAAAAGCACTGGCAGGAGACGAAAACTTGGTGATCCACAGCAGCGGACTTTGAAACGGATTGTAAAGGCGGATAGAAGGATTTCGGCTGTAAAAGCAACCGCAGCCTCAAACGACTCTTTTGAAGAACCTGTATCAACACGGACTGTCCGGAGGGAGCTGCATAGGATGAACCTGCATGGGCGAGCAGCAATTGCCAAGCCGCTTATAAAACCAGCAAATGCTTCGAAGAGGAAGCGCTGGTGTAAGCTCTATGCCGCTTGGACAGAAGCCCAGTGGAGGAATGTAGTCTATTCAGATGAATCTTCTTGCACGCTCTTCCCAACAACCGGGCGGTTGTACGTGTGGCGTTCTCCGGGAGAGGAGTACGACAAATATTGCTTGCTTCCCACTGTAAAGCATGGTGGGGGATCGGTTATGGTCTGGGGCGCCATTTCCTGGCATGGAGTTGGTCCAATTGTCCCCGTAAAAGACAAAATGAAGGCTGGGCACTACAGGACCATATTGGATGAGCAGGTATTTCAAATGTTGGTGACGTACACTACAAAGAATTGTAATTTTTAAATTACGACTAGGTGCTTCCCATGATGCGATCCACATTCCCAGAGAGGAACGGCGTCTTCCAGGATGACAACGCTCCAATCCATACAGCGAAATCCATTAAAAAGTGGTATGAGGACCACGCAAGTGATTTCGATCACCTTGAGTGGCCTGCTCAGTCACCGGACATTAACATCATTGAACCATTGTGGTCAACATTGGAAGCAAGGATTCGGAATGTTTTCCCACCCCTTCGTCCTTGAAGGAATTGGAGAAAACTTTGATCGAAGAGTGGTATAAAATACCACTGGACGTCATTCAAACCCTCTACAGTTGCATCCCCAGGCGGATTGAAGCCGTCCTGGAAGCGGATGGAGGACCAACTCGCTACTAATAAACCCCTTTCTTCCCTATATTCAATCGAATTATTGCTTACTCATCCGATCCAAAGCTAAATCAATTGATCCTCAGAGGTACCAGGAATCAGGATCAGGCTAGCCAGTGAATCTTATCGTCCATATTTTGTGGTAAAATGATCCTTACTACAGGTTCCCCCAAAAATGTTCCGGGAATGGTCAATGAAAAATCATGAAGATAGAGCTGCCGCACTGCATGTTTTGGGATAAATGCTTAACTGGTCCCTACTACAGGTTTTCCCAGGGACGTTCCGATGGTTCCGAGAGTGTTCAATGTATCCAATGGCCTTCTGAAGTATATCAATATCATGTTTATGAAACATCATGAAGATAAAGCTGCCGCGCGGCCTGTTTTGCTATAAATGCCCAACTGGTTCCTACTACAGGTTCCCCCGGGAACGTTCCGGTGTTTCCGGGAGTGGCCAATGTAACCAATGGCCTTCTGAAGTTTATCAATATAATATTTATGAAAAATCATGAAGATACAGCTGCCGCACGGCATGTTTTGGGATAAATGTCTAACTGGTCCCTACTACAGGTTTCCCCGGGGACGTTCCGGTGGTTTCGAGAGCGGCCAATGTATGCAATGGCCTTCTGAAGTTTATCAATATAATATTTATGAAAAATCATGAAGATAGAGCAGCCACACGGAATGTTTCGGAGTAAAATCGTAAATGGCCTCTACTACAGGTTCCCCCAGGAACGTTCCGGTGTGTTTACTAAAAAAATGTTTGACAACGGCATCTTGTACAAAATCTCATCACAAATTCAACATGTGAGATGGCCTCTCCGGAAGCCCGGAACAACTTCGGTGTCCGGGGCCATTTTGTTACCTAGATATAAAACTGCATTAATTTTTCAGTTGAATACTTTTTGGCGAAATTAAATCGGATAATATTTCATGAAGTTAGAGCACTTCAAATTTGATCAAAAATTTGCCTGTCCGATCATTTTGTGTATATTTTTTTTTCTATGTGTAGAAATTTATTCATTCGATGATATCAGTTTCTTTACATCAACAAGCAGTCCTATCCTCCTGTCACTGACATAACTCACCCTTTAGTTTTTTTTAGATCAGGGGTAGCACTGACTCAATTGTCTCCAGTCTATAGACAGCTACATAGCTGTGGTTGTTTCTTAGTCACCTGTCTAAAACGGTTACAGAGCTGAATAAACTTTAATTACAGAGAGCATGGCTTGGCAAGTTTCTTAAGAAACTTGCGATGGGAACAGCCAAGTCTTTTTTCATCCAAACCCTCCTAATCATAGCAATGACTGCCCACTACACTAGTGACTACTGCTGGTAGGGGAAGAGGTGGTAAAATGAGCAGGGGTGGTAAAATGAGCAGGTGCTTAAATTACGGTATTCGGTCAAATAAAATATTATAATCTTTTGGACACCCATTATTTTACTCATAAAAACCTTTTTGAGCACCCCTATGTTGCATTGAGCCGTCGAATAACATGAATAATAAACAAAAACAAACCGCCCGTGCAGTTGCTTGTCTGTGATCTAATTTTCGGCTCGCATTATTTAGCGATTTTTGTGGTGTAAACGTTGAATTTATTTAATCAAACACTACAGGACAATAAATTAACTTATTACTCAGCTGCTAACATCGACAGTAAGTATTTAGTATCGTTTTTCACATTAATAGTAAGACGTTTTAAACTGAAACCTCTTTGCGGGTAAAATGAGCACCCGAAGGTGGTGGTAAAATGAGCAATGTTAAGTTCCTTTTCGTACTTTCAGATGGGACGGATTTATGTGAGGAAAACGGAGCGGCAAACCTGGACAGATGAGCAGATGGCCGCGGCAAAGCGTGTCGTTGATCGCGGAGTATCTGTCAGTCATGCTGCTATTACACACAACATTCCCAGGGCCACTCTCGCCAGGTGGGTTGCTTCTCCTGGTAAGAAAAGAGGACTTGGCTCGAAGAAATCGGTGTTCTCGCCAGAACAAGAGCGTGAACTGATTCAGCATCTTCTTGATTTGGAGACCAGATTCTATGGGGTCAACATGAAAGATGCTCGTAAACTTGCCTATGATCTGGCGGAGAAGAACAAGCTACCTCACAACTTCAGCCACAAACGCCAAATGGCTGGCAGGTACTGGCTTGAAGGATTTCTCAGGCGAAATCCAACCGTATCATTCCGGAAGCCGGAAGCAACATCCATCGCTCGAGCTAGAGGGTTTAACAAACCCTCTGTGAATAACTTCTACGACCTGCTGCAGAAGACTTTGGACGCCAAGCATTACCCCCCGAATCGCATTTTCAATGCGGATGAAACTGGAGTCAATACGGCAAATATAACTTTTCAATATTAAATTTTCATTTTACTAATTATAAAATATGGAAACATTCATTAGGTCCCTCCGAAGAAGCTGAAAATCGCGGCCAGGAAGGGGAAAAAGCAGGTTGGATCGATTACTTCTGCTGAGCGAGGAGTGCAGACAACAATCGTGATGTGTATGTCCGCAACTGGGCAACATTTGCCACCCTACGTAATCTTCCCGCGGGTGCGCATGCACGATTCTTTGAAAAAAGGTGCACCGAACGGAACCAAGTTTAATTGTTATCCTTCCGGTTACATGACCAGCGAGATCTACCCAGCCTGGTTTGATCATTTCATTGAAAATACCAACCCGTCAGAAACCAACCCGGCCTTACTGATTATTGATGGGCACAGCTCTCACAAGGGTTTGGCGTTTGGTGAAAAAGCTCTGGCCAATTTCGTTGACGTTATTGTGTTGCCACCACATTGCAGCCATAAAATGCAGCCTTTGGATGTGGCCTTCATGGGCCCATTCAAAAGCTATTATGCAAGTGCTTCGGAAAATTTTATGCGCAAATTCCCTGGCAAAGCCATAACGCTGTACGACGTCGCGGAATTGATGGGTGCGGCATATTTAAAAGCCGCTTCAGCAGAAGTGGCTGAGAGCGGTTTCCGAAAGTCTGGCATTTGGCCTTTCAATCGGAACGTGTTCAGTGATGAGGACTTTGCTCCATCCGAAGTGACCGACCAGCCAGAAATCCGACCAACAAATCAACTAGTCAATCCCGATCAGCCAGCAATCGCCACCGACCAGGTAAAAGTCACGACTGTTACTTTGATCACGGTAACTAAACCACTGGTGCTTGATGGATCAACAGTACAGCAGATCCCCATGCCGAGTTCAATCAGTTTTCCTGTGTTAACCGATCAAATCATCAGCATTGAACCAAAATCTGAACCCTCTCCGAACTCCTCATTCACCATACCACCGAAGGACATTCTACCACTTCCGAAAATGGCAGCTCCGAGGAAGGCAAAGCGCAAGCGTAAGGCAGAACAGGCAGTTGAAATTACCGGAGAAAACTATCTTCGAGGCTTAGCCACGTCGGAAGCAGCAAAAACCATCAAGGCCATAAAAAAAGGACAAAAACCAACGAAAAAGCGAGCCAAAGTGCAGAAGAAAGCTGAGATTTTCGAAGATACGTTGTGCGATCTCTGTGGTGCAACTTTTTCGGATTCCGTTGATGGCCAAGGATGGAAGAAATGTCATTCCTGCTTGATGTGGTTCCACACTGAATGCGGTACGAACGAAGACGATCTCGGATGCCGATTCTGCAACTGAGTACTTGTATTGCCCAGAAATGGGTCTCTAATTTTCAAGTTTTTATTTTTGCACTGAATGTGCCGTTTGTTTTACGTTTTTCAAACTTGTTTTGTTTGTTATGAAATAAATGTGGATATTTGAAGAATAAAAGTAACCGTTGTGATACTTGTTATGAAGAGCTGATGATTTTTAATAATAGATTAGTTTACAATCTTCTTATTTAACAATATTGTTTAACATTACATGAAGTCGGTGTTTTTTCCAAGGTGTTCATATTACCACCTCCATATGCTCATTTTGCCACCCCACTATGCTCATTTTACCACCGCCCCTGCTCATTTTACCCGCATTCTATAGAACAGTCGATAATTAACTCGTGTTCTAAAATACGAAAAAAATACATATTTAGCAATGAATCTGACTCAAATTTATCAATATTTGTATTAATGAATGATGGAATAATGATTATCTGCCGTTTATTTTGGGTTTTACTACTGAATAGTGGAATAAATCAAGTAAAAGCTTAATATGCTCATTTTACCACCCCTTCCCCTATGTATTTCGGGGCAGACACACCCTTCTCTATGTCCGAAAGTACCGTGTTCTTTTTGAGGACCGATTCACCCACGCCTCTTCCAGGTTGTTTCTGACCTTTTTCAGAAGTTTCTCCTTCTGTTTCTGATTCAGGTATCCGTCATCTGTAGAACTTTTGACCCTCAAGTGGCGATATTCTCTGCCGTCGCAAACCAGATTTCTTCCAAACATTAAGAAAAACGGGGTTTACTTCATGGTGCTGTGTACTGAGTTGCGAACCGCGTTGGCAATGCGCTGAAGGTTGTTGGTCCACTCTTTATGATTGCTCTTCAATATAGCACGTATGGCGGTTGTGATAACACGATTGACTCGATCCGTTCACCTGTGGGTGGTTGTTTGTTGTTTTCCAATGCGTGACGTGCGATACTTTGTCAATACCTCCGGAACATTTTTGATGTGAACTGGGTCCCGTTGCCCGGTAGTATTATTCTTCTTCGACAAACTGCGTTAACGTCACCGCTGTCGCCTCCCGAAAAGGTTGCACCATTACAAACTTGCTGAAAAGATCGGTTACTACTAGTTAACACGTATTCCTACCCTTTCCAGATGCAGGAAGTGGACCCACGTAGTCCATTGCCAAGAACTGCCACGGATGCTCAATTGGTTTTTTTTGACTAATCAGCGGTGGGGTTGTGTTTTGATTTTTGTGTGGCATTTCAAACAACCTTGTCACTATCACTTCACGACACTACTTCTTCTCCGGACCAAAATGTGCCTGTTTGTGTATTTTACGGGTGATCTCGATCCACTCTCATTTTGGAGGATTTTTATTTCACCGAAAACTAGTTTGTCCTCAACTTTGCAGTAACGAAAAATTTCTCCATCAATTATCGTAAGGAACTAAATTCAAGTAGATTAAAGCTGATAAATAATGTACAAATTCTTCAAATTTAAAGATCATTACATCACTTTGAGTCAAGCCAACCAGAGCCGAGTCCGTGTCGGCCACCAACAGCCTTATCGTGGCGACTTGGATCCCAGATTGTCCTTCCACAGCCGAACTGCCGTCTTGGCTATCTCGACTCCGGATTTCCCCTCTTAGGGCCAGATTCTTCCGCTCCTTTACCCAGGACTTGTTCGGCCAACATTCTGTAGGCCGAACCCTTTCGCGCGGTATCCCCCTTCAACTCATTTTTTCGCGCTACTAAAGTGGTATTGAAATATTATGAGTGGCCTGGAATGATTGAGTTGCTCTTGATGGAGATTATGTTGATAAATAGATTCCACCCCACGTTTTCTTTGTTAGGTCCGGGACTTTCCACCTGATATAATGAATTCAATTCGTGTTACCTTGATAGCAATAATTTAAAACAACTGCAATTTGTTTATTGTTCAAATAAGAAAAGACAATCATCTCGTAGCTCTAAGTCAATTTAGTGGTTGTGCTTCATACACAGCCCTAATCTTTTTTTTGTATGAAATTGGCCATGTGTCGGAAACCTTGAAGAAACGATCTCAACACATTGTTTTATTTCAAAATAAAAGTCAAGTTATACTCAGATTGGTAAAGCTTACAACTGACTTGAAACCCAATCGTCCACTTTGATTCTTGTTAATAAAAAAAAAATAGGATAATAGTAAGCAATTTCAGCATACGTCTTGAGTTTCTCCAACGAGGCCACGATGAGTGGTAATAAAATCGAGGTTTGCATACAACAGTTTCTTGCGAAAGAGTCATAAATTAATATAGTCCAATAATAATTTAATGGAGCAACTTATTATATCGTGAGAAAAAGTAGGCCATTATTCTACACTACTGCGTTGAGGAAAACTGTTCATCATAATGAACAGTTGCAAAAGCAGGCTTTTCCATCAACGGTGCATTTTTAATAAACTACCCCGCAATATCGTCCTGCCGAGATCCACTAAGAATAGTAAGCTCAGATGTCATTCTTCTCTTCCGTAAAATGCTTACTTCACGCTTTTCTTTCTCTTCAGCACAGGAGGCTGGGATGTCTCCTTCAGTTTGACACCTTCCTTGACCTGACTTGGTGGTGCCTTTGGAGAGCGGGTACCATTATGCCGGCCATAACGAGAATTTTATCAGAACCGGTGCGGTGGTGCAGCACTCTTCGGCTACAAAACACAATTTATCGCTTTAGAAATGTCCTCACATAAATAGCCTCTTGAAAGCCCCAGCTCGGCACCCCACTCACCACCGGAGGAGACCTTAATCTCGTTTAAATTTGTTAGTTTATGAGGTAAAAGCGGATAGTTTATTATTATCCTCCTTTCAGAATGATCTACCATGCTACCTATATCTAGCTACCGTTGCATCGCCGTCAGTAAAATTCTAAAGCAGGGAATAAAATCGAGAAAAACCACGGAGACAGTTTCCACAGTGAGCACAGGAAAACTGAAGGTGAAGTCTATTATAACCCACAGCTCTTGCCTCCTTCTTCCATTCGGTGCAGTAGATATCCTGCATGGTTCAGAAGTGGATGATGGGAAAATCGAGACCAAAACAGCAGCGAAGCTCGAGGAAACCAGACTGCACGATACACAAATTAAGTCCTGCCCGTGTCCTAGGGCCCACCCCTCGTGCTTGTCCGTGCACACAAAAAAAAAAAAAGGAAAAGAAACACAAGCAGCAAAAAGCATAAGGCGGAAGTGGCTAACAGGACTCTCATTGAGCTGCACACTGTATGCATCCTTTGGAAGCGGCTGGTGTTGGATAGAATATGAGGTTATAAACTTGCCTTTCTTGGATCTTGTCGAGCTGATGTTGGCATTCTATAGTGAAACTTGTGAAAGAGGATCCTGCATGCGCTTTGCGGTAATTTCAGGACTACTGGAGGCCTTTGAGTGACAGACAGGGTGGAAGATGGCTTCGCCTTTTTTTTTTTTTTACAACGAGTCGTAATTAAATTTTTTGACATTTTATCCGTTTATTGCGACTAATGGAAACATGGCGGAATAGTTGTTGTTGGCTTGGTTGAAGAATGAATTCTAGGAGAGAATTGATAAAGCGTTTCCTTAGAGTAGTTTTAGAATTCATAAATTAAGAAATTTTTGGATATTTTGTTAATTCAAGATTTTCATAACTGGATTCTAGCGCGGATCAGATGTGCTTCTGCAGAACAGCTAAATATAGGAAGGTGGTAGCATTTACAGAGAAAAAGGAATTCTACCAGTCGCGTTAAATTTGCCCTCGTACAATTACATGCCAAAGTGAGCGTAAATAATGCAATTGTTTACAATCCATCATATAGGGAAGCGGAACCTATCTTGAGCTCAATAAGCAGACCTCCAGTGGAAATCGGTGAATATGCACTGAATATCGAACACTGAGTACACAAGTTATTCACAATTTATTCGTTCACTTACTGTTAATCGTTTAGCAACACACAAAACATTCGATTCTGATAATTTTCTTCCAATTTAATATGGAAACTGCCACTGCCATGTATCTATTTTAATAATATCACGAAAATCATTAATGCCATCTGTGTACATATATTAATCGTACTGATTTTAATCAAGAAAAAATATAAACAAGTTAACGCTCTCCACTACTACACCCAAAAATATAAACGTCAACAAAACTTTTAAAAGGGTCTATGCTGCTTTAAAAACATCACTGTTTCTATTGTCGTTCATATACTAAGTCGCACTTGCGATGCGGTAATGGTATTTTGACTGCCGAGTTTGCAACAAGCCTAGTTGTTGCGTTTTTTAGCCCACTTTGATTCTATAAGGGCGACAACGCGAATACAAGTTCGATCTATCGTTGAATCGTGTCTGGGAGGAGGCTCTATATAGTACACATATAATGTAACACATAGCTTTATCAATCTTCAAGAAAATTTCAATGCGCCGTATAAAATTAAAGCAACTGAGAAAACCCACCCGATTGTATTTAGTGGGCAACTCTGGAACTTTGGTATCAATTTAAAATAATGGCGTAACTGTAACCTAACGCACATCTTTGCGACAGATTTGGAGGATAAAACTTGTATTGACCTTTTTAGTCATAGCTAACAAGGAACTAAATCGATTTTGTTTGTTGCATTGTTTCGGCTCGCTTTGACGTTCACATGTTTCGTATCTGTTTCTTCCTCCCAGGTGCTGATGTCTTCGCCGCTCTTATTCATCTTACATCAAAGAGTAAGTGCAATGAATATTAGTGACGTTTACTGCACACTGGCGTCTTGCAGATACAGTGCAAGCACCCTTTTGTTTTCCTTAAAATTCTAATACATACAAACAATGTACACATAAATTCGTATTGTTCTAAACCTTGTACGTTTATTCACATATTACCCAACATTCATTGCGAGCGTGTCCGCTTGACGTTTAGTTTTAAAGGAAAACATTGGAGAGGATCACTACCACATCTACACAACAAACACTAATAAATTTGAACGTAATAACCTCAATAACGCATGCTGCACCTTGACGTCAGCACTTTTTATCTACTTCTTTCACTCTTTTGGTACGCCCTATTTAGCCATCGTCTGGCCCTCAGAAAGTGTCGCTGGCATTGTTTACATTTTTTTTTGTATGAGATTAAATTAGGTCGTTTAATCGTTTATAACGCTGTAGCACAAGTACACATAAAACAATGGGTCTGTTTAATGACCAACTCGAACTAATTCGGAGTATCATGCTAACTCTTTTTGGCATCAATCCCTGAACGAATGCCGAAAAGAGACAAAAAAGAGCTTGCGAGTCATCCCTAGCTGGTCATTAAACAGGCCTAATATCTCACTTTCAGCACTTATAACATATTGGTTATATTGCGCACTTTGCACCCTAGTGTTTCGCACAATTAATTTTAAGTGCAGAACCGTTAACGAAAGTGCTGGTTTGCATACAATCGTGTCGATGTCTTCGGCGCACTTATTCTTCACGAGCCGTTTCATAAGTGCGGTGAAGACAACGACACGATTTGAGACAATCCTGCACTTATAAAATGTAAGTTCGGAGTCCAGTGGTGAGCGAAATGCGCAATATTGGTTGAGCATCTTTGGAAACCATGGGATATTACTCTTAGGGTTCATTGGTTCTCATATTCAAGGAGGACTGTGGCAGTTTCAATTCAAATCAATGATAAAAAGTTCAAAACTTGACTGAAAATATTTATTAATTAAAATGCAGGTGGTGGTCATAAAAATAAGGCCATGTGCGTTTTGGCGAAAATTTACTATTTTTTAACGAAATTTTTGAATGTGCTAGATTTTGTTACTGAAGAAGTTGTTCCTGATTTCTCCCAGTGCAAAAAAAAGATGCAATCGTACCATATTAATTGATAATTTGCATTTATTCTTGAAAAAAATAAAAGTATGACAATAAATTCCCTGGTCATGAAAATAAGGCCATTTGTTAAAATTACTTTATTTTGGAGTATTTTTTTTATCGTTTAATTTCTTTTTTGATCCACTTTGCTAGTACTTCGTTGCACAGCCGTTACTCTTCACAACAGCGCTGCATCGCCTCGACATAGACTCGACAAGCCTCTGACATCGCTCTACGGGAATCGAAGCCCACTCCTTTTGAATCGCTTCCCATAATTCCTGCTTATTTTTAGTTTTGTATGCAGATACTGCCGTTTTGAGGTCTTTCCAGAGGTTTTCAATTGAATTTAAGTCAGGTGATTGCGATGGCCAAGGAAGAACATCGATGGAGTTGCTTGCAAAAAATTGTTTAGCTCTGCGAGAAGTGTGTTTGGGGTCATTATCTTGTTGGAATACCCATTTTAAAGGCATATTTTCCTCTGCGTATGGATGCATTATAGTTTCGAGAATATTAGTATACACATGTTGATCCATCATCTGCTTAATCCAGTAGATAGGACCTACACCGTACCAAGAAAAACATCCCCATAGCATAATGCAACCGCCTCCATGTTTGACCGTCTTCTTAGTGTACGCTGGTGAAAATTTCCGACCCGGTGGTCGTCTAACGTACGTTCTGCCATCCGATCCAAATAAATTCATTTTTGTTTCGTCACTCCATAGTACGTTCCGCCATTTTTTGATGCCATCGGGACCAGACCAATTAAAATGTTGTTTCGCAAAATTTAGCCTGTTTCGAATATTCTTTTTACTGAGTAGAGGAACCTTCCTAGCCACCCGACCATGTAAATTCTGCTCTTGAAGTCTTCTGCGAATAGTCCGTGCACTAATTTCAAGCTGAAGCTCCTGCTTTATTCCTGTAGCTGATTTGAAGGGATCACATTTGGAGACATAACCGATTCGACGGTCGGTATGACTTGATGTGTTACGTTTAGGTCCGCGGTTTTCAATATTGCTTTGTACTTTCAGTGCATTTTGCACCATGCAACGAGATGCCCCAACCATTCTAGCGATTTCTCTTTGAGATTTACCTTCACTATGCCATTTCCGAATCAATTGCCTCTCCGAGTGTGAACAATGAATTGCACGTCCCATTTTTGCTGTATATCAAACATAAATAGAACGAATATATTGTTTATCAAGTGTTATTTTATTATTTACCAGTTCAACACAGCCTACAACGACGAATTTTGTACAAGATTTCGAATTTGAGCGGTTCCGGTTATGCGGCCTTATTTTCGTGTCCAACCGAATTTGACAGCTGCTGGATAAATAAGTCTTTCTACATGCACGAGAGACACCTGTCAGATTTATTTTCAACTTAATTTGTTACTAACAAAGTTTGTTACTAACAAGTCTAATGACAGATAGAGTGAGCTCTTTTTGTGATGTTTTTCACTGTGAATTTTATCGATATTGTAGTTCGAGTGAAGGGATGGCCTTATTTCCGTGACCACCACTGTAATTTTATTTGCCAGGATTATATATTCTTGATTACTGCGTCCATTTATTGAAGAAATTAAACATCTTTTAAAGTTGTTTGAAGTTGGATGACTGCAGAATGTAATGAATTTATGTACTATGGGGGGAAAAGGTTCCCCTTCCCTTTGTACTGGGGTATACTTTCCTCCTCAAATTTTTTTTTTTTTGGGGGGGGCCGCTTTTTGCGGTTTTTTTTAATTTTTTTTTAAATAGATATATCTCCCCGGGATTTTTTGCGGAGGTTCTTTTTTTTTTTGGGGGGCTTCCCTGTGATGCTAGAGGATGCATTAATGCCTCTAAAGAAGTACCCCCCCGCTTTTCGGCAAATTTTTTCATCTCCTTTGTTGTGGGGGGAACCGCCCGCAAAGAACTAGTTCCGCGCGCAAACAAATTAAAAAAAAAAAAAAAAAAATAAAAATTTTAAAAATTAAATTTAACTTGAAAAATTACAATCATTGTGCAACGAAAGAAAAAAAAACTCCACAGCTCTCCCTCTGTACACCACGTGGTGAGCGCATCTGAAATTATATGCCAGCTACTCACACGCGAATGCGCGTCAGCTTCGTTCTTTGCTTCTGACCAGCAAATGGCCGTTTTCTACATTGCACTGGTTTCCTTTTGACGTAGGACTTACGTCTCTCTTTTCTATTCCTGTATAGGGGCTCCGTTCAATAATTTCTAAAATCGCAAGCGTTACGCGGGTTTGGAGACTTTGAACGATAATATCTACTCTCTGTCCCACAGAAATTTTATGATAAGTATTTCATTCGAAAGGTAGAACATCAAAGCTAGATCCCTGTTGATAACTAATTTCATAACATTTGTTTAAACTATTTTAAAAGTACTTTAAAGAAAAATGTATAAACGCACAAAGCTATTGGTCGAAAATGACATCATATTTGTGTCACGCTCTGATTGGTTAATACTGCCACAGTTACCGTGCCAGCGATAATTAAACATTTGGTGACGTCCGACCAATCATCAGTTCTCGCAGTGCATCCGTAAGGACAAGCGCATTCACCGTCTGCTCTGGAAGGCCAACTAATCAGAGCTAGCCGTCCGCAACGACGAGGAGCTGAATCAAATTCTCCCGTTTGACCGTTCCACAGGGTGGTGTGCTGCTAAACAACCAGGCCGTCCTGCAGCCCAAGAAAATGTCTATTGTGAACCGTGTTCCATCCGTAAACAAATAAACACCGTCCTTTTCATGACGACCAAATGAATTTGTCAACTAAAGAGTATATTTGATTGAATTTTCTCTTGAAATGTTTGAAATTTTCATTACAACGCACCGGCTCAACATAGCGATGCTTGAAAAGCCGCGAACGGAGAAAATGGCCTAAAATCTTGCTTAGTATCCATATATAAATCCCTGTTCGCCATGTTAACACTAGCAAGCACGTTGGAATTCAATAAACGAAATAGTATTAACAATTAAGTCGAGCCGAACTGCAAAACGGCCGACCGCAAAAACTATGGCCCATCCCCTTTTGTAAGATTTGTTTCACATTGCCTTCGTTGATACCCCCTTCCTGCCATGTAATGGTACCCGATGCTATTGTATAAAACGGGCCCGACAGTGCGAGCAGCTATCAGTAATACATATCATCTCTACGCAGCAGCACACCATCAACTATACAGCAGCAGAAGAAAAGCAGTGGGAAAGGCAGTTCTCAGTCGGTCGCATTCACCGTCTGCTCTGGAAGGGCAACTAAAAAGAGCGCGTTGTTGCCGGTGCCCTCGTTTACCTCGCTGCGGTGATGATACCACGCATCGGATCAACATGGCGGTGCTTGAAATGCCGCCTCCCGGACAAAATGGTCGACATTTTTCGTAGTTAGTAGTAAAGTGCTACCCAGAATGGATACGTTGCGGATGCGTTTGCGTTTGCGTTTAGCAATCCGGTTGATCCGTTTTGTACTAAAATGAAAAACGTACGCAAAACGAAGAACCAAGAACGGATTCGATGACAGCTGAAAAATTTAAAATTTCTGTTTTTATTTTGGCGGAGCTTGTGACGGAAGAACCTTTTAAACAAAAAATATTGTATTACAATTCATTCCGGAATGGATATCACCGAAGTTTTGAACATTTGCAAACTTTATATATGCAAACTTTGCAATAAAGAATACGTCGAATTTAGCAAGAGGTCGAGATGTTCGGATAGAAGGTGATGGGTGCATGTATGGATTTTTTGCCGCGATTTTTTGCCACCAATTTTAATGTAATGGTGCAAAATCATGAAAAGTTCTTTCGGGTGACCCGGATGACTCCCAGAACTTTTAATTCATTGTTGGAAGTTAAACGACATAGGTTGGCGAAATCTCCGCAAGAACTCCTCTCAGTCCAGAGTTCAGGCAATATCCCATTTCTATCATGGAGCTTCAAGATAGGTGAGAGCACGGCAAACTCTATTATATATGAATTATGTCAGATTTTATGGGCTGAACTGAAGTCGGGCTTCCTACCCGATTTGAATGCTGAAGACTGGTCCAGGAAGGCATCCGAGTTCTATCAGCTTTGGGACTTCTCCAACTGCTGTGGCACTGTTGACGGAAAGCACGTGAACATTGAGGCTCCCCCGAATTCTGGCAGTTTATTTTATAACTATAAAGGGCATCATAGCATAAATTTCATGGCTGTTTGTAATGCCAACTACCAATTTATAGCTGTACATGTCGGAGCGTATGAGGGAAATAGCGACGGAGGAGTGTTTGCCTGCTCAGAATTTGGCAAACGTTTGTACGATGGTTCTCTGAACCTACCACCTCCAGCATGTTTACCTGATTCTAGCGCGGAGATGCCGCACTATATTGTAGGAGACACCGCTTTTCCTCTGAAGATTAATTTAATGCGACCGCTTCCGGGAAAACGGTCTTTCGCCTATTCGAGAGAATTTCAACATGTGCCTTTCGCGTGCTCGGCGTACTATTGAGAATTCTTTTGGCATTTTGGTTGCACGATGGCGAATCTTTAAAACAACTTTGGTAATGCTTCTGATGGCGAAGTTGCTGCGCAAAGAGATTCGAGAACAGAATGTCAACCTCTAGAAAGCGTTTCTGGGTTATACAGGGGTAACAATAGCACGCAGCAAGCAATTCAAATGCGAAACATTTTGAGCGAATATGTTTTCACCCATCCAGTGCTTCACTAGGTTTAGCATGTTTATATTGGTCAATCGGCATTCATTTAACATCTGATATTTTAATTTCTTTACTAGGCTAAACCGATTGAATCTTGCCTAGCCGCACTGTTCTGAATATGATTGAAAGCAAACCAATCCTTTGTTACTATTTTTTTAAAATAAATGTTCATTCTACTTTATTCCTTTAAACCTGAACTACCGTTTCACATTCAACTCGTGAAGAATAATAGGGTTTCAATCAAATATATTAAAATGATGAAATGTTTTGCATAATGATATCAGAATGACTTCTAGTTGAAGTCTCAACGTTTTGGTATTCCCGTAAAACATGAAAGGTACGCAATACCTAACAAAGAAGCGTTGTATATAAAATACTTCATGTAATTAAAATACATCAAAGCTGTAATTAATGTAACGGAGATACATTTTTCGCACCAATTGGAATAAAAAATACTTTGAAAATTAGTTAAGGATACTGAAAATACACTTCTTCTCCTTCCGTTGTTTGATCTCGGGTCCAAAACCTAAAATTGTTCCCGGAAATATTTTCACGGGACGCGAGCTGATCGGTGGAAAGCGGCCAAACCCTCATCTGGAAAAATTAAAACAATTGAACCAACCTAGCAATGCTGGCTGACAATAACTCAAAGGAACCACCTCAAATAAACAGCTAAAATCAAACAAACCTCTTTTTCGGATCCCAGCTGGCAAGCGCTGCTCCCTGCTGTTAACTTTCAAGACTTTATTTCGACAGTTATAAGTAATTAAACGTTTGAAGAAATCTTCACTCAGTGGGAGACACCTATTGCTTTTCGTTATTATTTTTCCCCCCGCAAAATCATACGCAAGATTTGAGAGGTGTCAAATCTTGCGGTTGGTTTTGCGGTCAAATTTGCGTTTAGTACATTTTAGTACTCTGCCGCAAACTCACTCCGGATTCAATGTGTGTTATCCCATATGATCCCATAGGTTTAAAATATCTGTCAAATATCCGGATTGTCAACGGAACGCAAACGTATCAATTGTGGGCCAGCCATAATACGTGCTGCTAAACACCCAGGCCGTCTGCAGCCCAAGATGATCGACAAGAAAATTTTAATTATGAACCGTGTTCTTTTCGTGAACAAATAAAATCCGCTCTTTTCACGATGACTTACTAAAGAGTGTGTTTAGTTGAAATTTTACTTAAATCATCGAAATCTTCACTACCGGATCAACATTGCGGCGCTTGGAATGGCCAACATTTTTCGTAGTTTGTAGTATTACGTGCTGCCAATAACCCAGGCCCTCCTGCAGCCCAAGAAGATCGACAAAAAATTTCAATTGTGAACCGTGTTCCCTCCTTAAACAAATAAAATCCGTCCTTTTCAGGACGATCTAATCAATTTGCCAACTACAGAGTATGTTTGGTAAAATTTGTCTTGAGCTCATCGAAATTTTCATTATTACGCACCGGCTCAACATGGCGTTGCTTAAAAAGCCGCGTCCCGGAGAAAACTGCCAAATCAATCGCCCACGTCATCTTCGTGGTCAAGTGGTTAGCGGCGTAACCCGTCGTTCAAGCGATTGCCATGAAGTGGGTTCGATTCCCGCTCCAGCCTGTGGAACTTTTCGCAAAATGAAAATGTCCAAACTGGTCCACTGGGTGTTAGGTTAAGTTGTTTGTTATAATTCACTCTATGTTCAATTTTTATCGCAATATTACGTGCCAAACACCTAGGATGTCCTGCAGCCCAAGAAGACTGAGAAGAAAATTTCAATCGCGAACCACGTTCCCTCCGTAAACATAGGATCCATTTAAAACTCACAAGCACGTTGGACATTCAACAAACAAAATATTATTAACAGGTAATTCGAGCCAAACTGCAGTTTCTATAACTTGTCGTGGAGAACCAATAGTAAAGCTTCACCTAGGGGGGGAGACAACTTAATCTTGCATTAATTTTAATGCCAATACTATGAGTATTGGTGAAAATAATAAAATTATAATATCATTATACGGTATTATGATATCATAAACTGTCAATACAATGCTATAATTTTATTAACAGTGTATAGTTATCGCGCATGGTTTACTTTTTTTTTAATTTGTTGACGTACGGCGGAGTCGTCACCTGGTGGCAAGTCAATGTCGTTCAGCTTAGGTCCGGCACATCGAGCAGTTTACTTGTGTTGGAAGCAACAATATTGTAAACATTACTGAGCACGTGGGTGATGACGTCAAACTACCATAACATTCCATACTGTGAGCTGATAGTTTGACATCACCATAATCAGCTGTTCCGTGTAAAAAGGTAAACATTGAGACGAAACACAAACACCACTATACATTTCCACATCTCACGAATACCAATAAGCCAGATGATCTGTCAACGTAACATGTACACTCCAAAACGAATTTAATCTACATCACATTATTGTCAAGATTAATATTTTAATCTCTAATTAGTGGTATTATAATACGATTTAATGCGAACATTAAAGCTGGCCCCCCTAGAGCTTCACACACTAATAGCATAGGTTTTTGACTGAATAAAATATTGTAGAAATTTATTAATTCGATGGCATCCATTTCTTCACATAACAAGCAGTCCTACGTCAACTTTGCAGTTATGTCACTGACATAACTCACCCTTTCGTTTTTTTTCTCACCACACTCTGTCAATAATCAATATCCCCCGCTATGAAGCGACTCTATATCGACTTGTAAACTGCTTATAATCATCAATTCGCTCGCGACAAACCGGAAAAATACTCTAATTTAATCATTTATGACCACAATACTAACAGCACTAACAAACACAACTAAGCTGATATTAACTCTTCCTCCGGGTGCGGGGGCGTATCGACCATCTCGAATTTAGGGAGGGAATCGATTATATTCACTAAGTATTACACAAAACACGTGGAGATTTTATGATTTCACTGTTCGTTTAGGTTGAATTACGAATATATTTATGATTTTAGTTTTCGCGAAAAGGACGCAGCAAAAACAAAACACGTCAGTTTCCAAGCACGGCTTGCTTCGATATCAACATTAACGCCGGACACATTGAGGTACACAAAAAATCTACTATAAATACTAGACCTACTGCGATGCTCCCTTCAAGTCGAGCACTTCACACTCAAGAAGTATGTAAGTCGCAAACGAAATAGGTCTATCTGTCAAAGAATATGCTTCCTAAAGTGAAATTTAAAGGAATTTTCTTGCGTGATATTGATAGTTTAATAAAATGTTTCAGTTTATTTTTTGTATAAATTGAAGTTTTAATTTTATTTTTCCTCTTTTCTCAAGCATTTCTTGGAATTAGATCTTTTCTCAGACTCCAGACAGCCAACCACGTTAGGGGGCTCATGCATCGATATGATATTCGCGTGTAACACACCAGATTTGGTGACCAAAAGATTAATAACGTATTTTTCGTAACACGGTCCCTTGTTTACATTGTTATCTGTTGAAAGTTCCTAAACTATGTTTTGAACTGTGTAAAATAAAATAATTTTGCTGATCTGGATACTCAACCTGACAGTATCCTCTTCCAACATCAACATTGTCCTTAATTCAGAACCAGAAAAACCATAAACCAAAAAAGGCCCCTTTGAGGACCACGGCAATTTTAAAAGAGTTAATTTCTATGATGCTTCTAGTCTTAAAACAACAATAATATATTGCATTGTACAATCAAAATGGCATTACTTTGAACAACCCAATGGGTCTGTACCTTGTAGTTTTTATATCGAATTAAAATAAACAAATTTGAAATCAAAATACTTATACGAGGATCTTTCGAAGACGAAGAGATTGGGTTATCAGAACTTTTTTGAAGACTTGCAATGCTTTGCGGAAGAACATGTTGTGCTCCTGTTGAATGTTTCCAATGTTCCCCGAAACACCCACAGTTTCAATCCACAATCATTTCTAAAAAGTTTCCCACGTACTCTTCTGCAATAGAAGATGATGCAAGACTTGTCTAAGAACTTGAAAATTAGTAACAGTCAATCTGTAAAACCTACTTGGATCAGAAAGTTTTGCCAGTACACGTTCGCATAATTCATAAAGGTGTAAACATAGAGCGAGAAAAAATCTAATGTTTTTCGCCGCAAAAAAATGTTGCATGTAGCTCGTTGCAAAACTCGTGTTTATCAGCAATCATCGTAATCATCGAACTGGGTTGAATAGATGTAAGACTAGTAAATTTTACTCATTTCAAAGAAAGTCTAATTTTTCAAGCAATATTTTGATTCAACCTTCTCTGTAATTAACAAAAAAAGGCACAACTTCCACGACATTAAACCCATTTCACTTTAAGAATCCACCAAGACGTAAATTATTCTCCCACTTTCTAGAACTAGACACCGGCCCCCCCCCCCCCCCCCCCCATCCATTGCTACAACAAGACAAGACGACCCAAATTCAATTGTTTCCGACATTCTCCGGAGCACACGGTTCGCCGGATGTCATAAAGTCGCCAGTCAAAGAAGTTGACTTTTGTCTCTTTCCGCAGAGAGCGCAGAGAAGTGGGATGCTGCAAAATTAGTTCAGTGCTAAACATTCCAAAGGTCAGAAATAATTTCAGATCTAATTACGGACGTCTGTCGACCTCACTTTCCATCCAAACGAGAAGTCTTGTTCATTATGTAGCAATGATGGTCGGACCAGAGGGAAGGGGTGAAGGAATGACATTCTTGAAAAACAGTCAGTGCGTGGCCTGGAACGGGCGGTGGTGCCTTGGCGTCAGTTGATGACATCTGATCCGAAGGAATTTAATATTGGACTCGATGGGAGGAATTTGTGTTTGGAGAGCATCCTTTTGTCCTCGAAATGCGAGCCATGGGATGGTAGAAAAAGAACAAGCCCATAAAGCGTGCCTCGAGAAGTGTGAAATTCCATGCCAAAGCAGCAAAACCCAAGGAGTTTCAATGTGTTTCGATTTAAACAACCGTGCAGTTAAAGTGTTTGCTCGTATCTTTTGTATTTGTAGAGTGGTTGCAATCTGTTTGGTCCGCTTTTCAATTTCACTTTGGTCGAATCGAGAAGATAAAGGACTCCCTCAATGGCAATTGAACAGCGAATGTGAAAACGCTTTTATTTGCTTCTTGAATGGTTGACTCTTTACAGACTGGTGGTTTTATTCACTTTCAGCTGCACAAATGTAGATTGGGTTAGTTATCCGGAATCGAGTTCGGGTGGAATTGTTTCTCCCTGGGCGGTTGTTTGGATGATCGTAAATGGAATAAACTTGTCAGCGGAACTTTGTTGGGGGGCCATCCATATACCACGTGTACAGAAAACCCTCGGTTTCGTCAACCTCTCTCGGTATAGCCTCCAGGCCCGGGTTTGGCTACACAGATAAAAAGAAACATTGAATGTTCTGCGTTATCTAATGCACATAAAGGGAATGCTAGATTAGGAAGAAAATAATGGGATATTTCGTGTAAATTTTAGCCAGATAACGCCTGAATCTAGCCTGTTGTATGAAAGATTGCAAACATTGTTGTATGGCGAATGAAAGATTGCAAACAATTTCGTTGTTTTCGGCTCCTTTGGCTTGGAATTAAACGAGGGGAAATTTTACGCGCTGGTTAAAATTAATTATTTTTTTCTGTGTACAGTGTTTTATTTGTCGTATCAGTTTGGTGCCTTTCTGACCTTGGAAACCTTGAGGCTGGCACATTTAATCGTTTCTTCGTAAATCCAAATAGAATCCTCCGCCTTCTTCGCCACAGCACGGATCGAAAGGTTCGGTTGATGCTTGAACAGACTCAACACCTTCCTTGCCTTCATCGGATTAGCTGTCTTCGGTTTTTGCCGCTGCCTGGCCGCCACAGGGTCGTCCGGGTCTCCTTGCATGACTTCAACACCCAGGACATCGTCGAATGTTTACATTTTCCAATATATACATTACATTCTTAACTAGTTTAAGTCAAAATTTCATCAATGTTTATTCACTCACTAAAAAGTTACAAACTTTTTTCAAGTACAGTCTTAATCACCAATATGGAATCACCACCGGGGCTGATAATCCGGCGGGCATCGAATCTCGCGGAAATCATCCCGAACAGCTAGCGTACAAAATTCAATAGTCCTGAATCCAAGGTCCAAGGTCAAAATCAGCAGTGGTTCAACCTGCGTTGGGCATCACACTGCTTGGAAAAAGGCCTAAAACATCATTTTCGGTTCAAACCAAGCCTCCTATTCCCATATTTTATTTGTGATCGCCATTTCCGGTGTCAATCCAAACTGTACCTGTATCCGTAGATTGACATTCAATGCTGTTCCAAGAAACGAAGTCTGTAAACGCAACAGACGCTTGTCTACAATCGAGATCAACTAAGTGGAATTGCAATTAGTGCAATCACAGAGCTTACAAGCAGAGAAAGTAGCATTATCCAAGAATCAACCCATCATTTCACCATCGAATCTTCTTGCGGTAAATCCCAGCTTGATTAAAGTCACACTCCGGGTTGGCGGCCGGCTGTAGGTACGGCAATTCTTAATCAAGAATACCCGTTGAAATGCTACTCATGGACTAATGTCCCCGAAAACTGCTCCACGCTGGTCGACAACTGTTGATCAGTTCTGGCCCATGCGTGCCTGAGATGTCGCCCGCTGGACCATCCAACGATGCGTTCCATGCTTCTGGACTAAAAAGAAGGTCTACGAACAGTTGATGGCTGATCTGACTTCTGTGTGATTTACACCTGGTGTAGTTTTCTCGAAAGTCGGGATTAACTTATGCGGACCGTTCTACATTCGCTATCCAGGTCGACGAGGCGTTCCAATCGAATCCTATGTTTGTATTTTTGTCAGTCTGGTCACTAAAGTTGTACACATGGTAGAACTGGCAGATCTTTTTTCGGAAGGATTCCTGGGGCCCTGGAGTGATATGTGGGAAAAAGGGGAAACCCTGATTTGTTTGTGTGCAACAACGCTCTCATTGGGGTGGAGAAAACAAAAAACTAGAAAAATTTGGGGGGGGGGGAAAGGATGGGGTGGGGATTCCGTTTGTAAAATAAAATGAGAGAAGAGATTCAATTTAATTCCCCCCCGCCCCCCCCCCTTGTGGTGGTGGGGGGGGGGGGGGGGGGGTGTTGTGGTGTATGTTGTGGTGGTAAATGAAAGAAACAAAATAACAAAGGCGAGGACAAAATGTGTTTGGGAGTGGGGTTTTTCCAGTCGGGAGAATTGTTGAGGACGGCTCATTCCTGTTTGGTAACCCAAGTAACACCAGAAACATCTTCTTTGACAAAAATATAAGAAGTTTGTTGTAAAAAAGTCGTGAGGATGAAATACCAAACATGTCTGGTCTTGAAAAGGTTTTGAAGATGTTTTCCCACACATATTCGGTTCAAACGTGGTACCAGAACAGCGAACAAATTTTTGATCTATTTTTGTTCGATCAACTTAAATTTTACTTCTTGAAAACATCGGTGACTGTTTGTCATCTTTTCACTAGGAACTATTTTTACTCACATTTGAGTATCTATACTTTCGACTGATTTGAGTCAAACGTACTTCATTTTGGATTGTTTGGAATTAGCGTGTTTGCTAGATGTTTGTAAATATGTTAATAGGTTGCATTCAAGATGAATTTTAAACATGTTTTTAACATCCTCATGCAATAGTGAAATTATTCAGAATAGATTGTGAATCCAATACAGTGACGGCTGAAAATATGTTTATCTGAAATACTGGAATAAAAAAAAACACTTTCTAAATGTAAGATTGTGATGCCACTCACTGATTCAAATAGAAGCCAAATTGGGCGAAAGGGTTTATTCAAATGTAGCATATAGCAACAGTTTGGGAGATTGTTTAGTATTTTTTATAAATTTTTACGCTTAATTTGTTGGAGAGTCTTTTGAGATGTAGCTACGCACAACATAATAGAAAAATTGTATTTGTATTTTCATTCATTCTGATATTACTAGGTTCAATTTCACAGCAAAAAACGCAGAAAAGAAAAAAAGAACGTTTGAAAATCAAATGTGTTGCTAATGTTTTTACCCATACTGTAAGCTTGTACTGTAGGACTGTAGACTTGGAAAATCGCCATGTTGGTTTTTGTGAATTTCACAGAGAAATCTCACTAAAATTCAATAAATTATTCGGGGTACCTTCTACGTTTTTTAATCCAATCGATGGCGCATGAAATTAGGGAAGGTAAAATGGAAAGTTGCTCTGCTAACCTTGAGCCGCATTTACAATTGTGATACAACTTCCATGCGCAAAACAGTTTTTGTTTCTCATTTGAAAAAGTAATAAACAATCATCTTTAACGCGTAAAATACCATTAGCTACGATATCGTTTCGCCATTAAAAAATCTTGTTTATATATTTTTTTTTAACTTTGTTCATACCGTGCTGGCTTTGACAAAACATATCATTATGTTCTAAGCATGCTGTTGGAAGCATCCATAGAACATAATATTTGTCTTATGGATGTTCTACAAAACATCTGGTATGACCTAAAAGATGTTCAATAATGCCACATTTATTGCGCTTTTTCGGTTATATGCGTGTGTGAAATTAAGTTATTTACGTTAGAAAAAAAACATGAGCTTGGTCTAAAACGTGTATTATTAACATGAATGTGACAAGTGGTGTTACTTGGGAGGATATTTCTCGGTGGGGAGGCCACTAACGGCGGTATTGAAAATTTCGTCCAATTGTTGAGCATGAGCATGAGCATTATTGACCGTCCATGCTATTTCGTTATTGGATGCTATTTCGTAGTTACCAGAGCAGCTGTATTTACGCAAAGAACCAACAGATGGTGGTTGGGACCAAAAATACACTTCATATGTTTAAAAATTGGTGACCCATTATGAAGGAAAACTAACGCTGGGTGCTCGAATGCTGGTCAAGTGTTGATATGATACTCGCTTTGAAGGCAACCGAGAAATCTTCAGTACACACAAAATTAATTCTCAAAATTCGAGTTTTTGTACGATTATCACCAAATTTTCAGGGAGTAGAACGAAACAATTAAAGTTAATTTTGGCATCATTCGTTTAATTTACATGGCATAACGTCACAATACTATAACTTAGCCTGATACACAATATCCCTCCATAATGCACGATTCGTGGCTGCTCCTCTTTAATCCCTTGGACACCTTGTACTCCCTAGGTCTTGCTTCACCTGGTCTGACCATCTTACTCGTTGCGCCCCACGTCGTCTTGTACCAATCGGATTCCCGTCGAACACCATTTTTGAAGGATAGTTACCCGGCATTCTCGCAACATGTCCTGCCCAGCGTATTCTTCCAGCTTTTGGAACCTTATGAATACTGGGTTCGCCGGCGAGTTGCGTGAGCTCATGGTTCATCCTTCGCCTCCATAGTCTGTCCTCCTGTACTCCACCAATGATGGTTCTTAACACCCGTCGCTCAAAAACTCCGAGTGCTCTTCAAGCATTGTCCACGTCGCATACCCGTAGAGAACAACCGGGCTTATTAGCGTTTTGTACAGGATGCACTTCGTACGGCAGCTAAGTCTGTTTGACCGTAGTTGCTTGTGGAACCCATAGTAGGCACGACTGATAATCCGCCTCCGGATCTCACGGCTGTTATCGTTGTCCGCAGTAACCAGTGAGCCGAGATAGACAAATTCAGCGACTACCTCGAACCCATCGCCGTCGATCGTTACACTGCTGCCCAGTCGGGTCCTGCCGTGCTCGGTTCCGCCTGCAAGGATGTACTTCATTTTGGACGTATTTATCTTCAACCCAATCTTCTCTGCTTCGCGCTTTAGTCTGGTGTACTGCTCTGCCACCGCCTCAAATGTTCTACCGACAATATCCACGTCATCGGTAAAGCAGATGAATTGACCGGATCTGTTGAAAATCGTGCCTCGCATGTCAAACGCCGCTAGTCGCATGACACCTTCAAGAGCAATGTTGAACAGGAGGCAAGAGAGACCATCACCTTGACGAAGCCCCCGGCGAGATTCGATGAACCCGATAATCCACCCAATATCCTCACACAGCACTGGGTTTCATCCATCGTAGCCTTGATAAGTCGGGTTAGCTTCCCCGGAAAGCTGTTCTCGTCCATGATCTACCATAGCTCATATCGGTTAATTGTATCATATGCGGCTTTGAAGTCGATGAATAGATGATGCGACTCTTTATTCATGGCATTTTTGGAGGATATTCCGCAAAGTGATGATTTGGTCCGTTGTAGACCGTCCTTCGATGAAGCCGGCCTGATAACTTCCCACAAATCTCTTTGCTAGTGGCGACAGTCGTTGGAAAATGATTTGAGATAATACTTTATAGGCGGCATTAAGGACAGTGATCGCACGATAGTTTTCACAGTCCAGCTTGTCGCCTTTCTTATAGATTGGGTAGATAACCCCATCCTCCCGGTAGCTGTTCGGTATCCCAAATCCTGACTATCAGTCGATACATGCGATTTGCCAACTTGTCCGGGCCCATCTTGATAAGTGCAACTCATGGCGGTCGGCAACTGTCGATCGAAGTAGACCAGGACATACCTATACCCAACGATGGACTTTCCTGAATACCAACCGTTAACAACAAACGACAATAGCAGCCTACTTAGTTTTAGTCACCAACTTCCAGTTCGACGATCCCAGTCATTGTAATAGCACAGATTGCAGTCTAATGCATACTGATCTATAGAGACGTTCATGGACATGACCACCACACTACCCATGGTTTTATTTCTGACGGAAGAGCCAAAATGACCGAAACCCATTTTTTTGTTGCTACGCCTCCTTCACCATATTTATAATATAAATGCTCCATACACAAAAACTTTCATTTTGTTCAAAACTTATGTGGAATATAGAATGATCTTTTTGGCGTAAATAAATACCAGAGGACTGAAGAAAGCGTTAGTTCTTGAAGCCTGCCAATTTTGGTGTGGCACTAGTGACGATTTTAACATTTTAAGCTCGGTTCTCAATGGATTATATTTCTTTACAATATTTCTTCTACCAAACCAATCCTTTTCTACCAATCCTTTTTGGTAATTCTGGCAACTGAAACTAGCTGGGATGAAAGCGTAAAAGCAAATATTATCTCAACTTCCTCCTGAAGTAAATGTTCACATCTATGAGGACTTCAATCAACGCCAGGCTGACTTCATTCTGGACTCTGAATATCAAAGTATCTTACTCCCAGTCGTTGGGGATAACGGAACGTTGCAGTTAATTTTTGACAAAACTGCCAATTTAGGACTTAGCCAAATTAATCATGTAAAACATCAACAAAATTTGCTATTTGAACTTGTTGTTTACGACTTTTTATGAAGATTGCTGTGTGATCGAATCATTAACTCCATTGTGGGAAAATGAAGCGTTCCACACAGCAATCGAATACCCTTTATTCGTACATGAATACCAAAAACCCAACGACTGTGAATACGGGGAAGTCTTTGAATACCAAAGAGCGAATTATGAAAACATTAAACTGAAATTAAACAATATCTATTGGACAATTTTAAGGAATGAAGGAAATGTTGAAACTGCTGTGGACGTCGGTTACAAAAAATTATCTCACAGGAAATACCTCTGAAGAAAAAAAACGACGTCATAGAAATACTAAATATCCAATCTGGTATAAAACATCTTATAAATCGTAAGCAAAAAGCTCATAAAACTTAAAAAACACAAAATAACAGTAAAAATTTAGCAATACATTTGGACAAATGCGATCAACTGAATTTTGCCACCAGTAATGTATTTTTTTTTCTCTTTATTTTACGTTGGCCTATTTCCTCACATGGTGACAATCACCGACGCCAGGGAGACGACTCCACCACCTGGATCCTACCTAACGACTCATAAGTATGAGCCGGGACCAACGGCTTTACTTCCCTTCCGAAGGAAGACGTGACCAGATTTTTTCGCCTCAGAAAAATCACCGACGTCGACTGGGATTGAACCCAGACCCACCGGGGTGCCAAGTAGCAGTCACGCTTACCACTACACCACCGACGCCGGCTTTGACTTTACAATGTCTAGGCATAAACTCAAACAATATTTTAACGCCATACGGAATCACAACTCGTAGGAAGTAATAATATTAAAGCAGACATTACATATTTTTTATTTCTTTTTCCATAATTCTAAGACAAAAATGTAATTTAAGAAAAAACTGTAGCGTTATATGTACTAGTCTACGTCCGGTTAATAAATAAATAAAAATAAAAATAAATAAAATAAATAACTAAATAAATAAACTACTAGTACCAGTAATTTAGATAAAACACCATAATACCTGGCTGATAAACAATGAAAAAATACTATCGTGGTGGCAACCACTGCACTAAATACAACACGGAAGATTTTTCTCTCGAATCAAATTAACTATAAAACACGACAACTTCCACCGCGACTATTGTTTTGCTGCATATAGCCTTTAAGAAAACCGAACTGTCAAAAAAGCACCACACGCAGCACCAAGTTTTCGGCTTCACGATTGTTGTTCGTGGATGACAGCCGCTTCAGTCCTGTGGAAAATACGAGGTCTTCTAAGTGCTCTATCTTCACTTTATTTTTTTATCAGCTTTGTTTGGGTCCCTTCCCCATTGTTCGATTCCGAACAATGAGAAAGCGGATTCGCTTGCAAGGGTGGGCGCTATGGAAGGCGATATTTATGACCGACAAATCGCCTTCAACGAATTCTATATTTTTCGTTAGCTGAGAGGGGAGTAAATGGGATTTGTTACGTTAGTTAAGTTTTGTTAAACATAAGTCCTTTTGAGAAAGTATGCAAGCATAAACAAATAAAAAATAAGAGTAATTTCACACGAACGTATACAACAATAATTTATGCTGCATGGGTGCCGCGCTTGACAACGAATACCACAAAGCGGATTATCTTGCGGTGCAAAGGAGTATGTGTGAAAGCAAACCGAAACTTCCGTCGACTGAAAAGGGCAAACAAAAGCGAAAGGCGACAAGACGTTGACCCTGTGCTTTAAACAGCTCGCGCAGCTTTGATGGTCGGTGCAGAAAACGGCTGTCCGTTCGGCGATAATAATACCGTAATCGCGTGTGTTACCAGTGGAAATTAAAACTCTCCGGTCTCGGTTTGGATCTCGGCAGGAGGCAATACCAGTTGTGTGGAAAAAACGGAGGCGTCGCTCGAAAACGAGTGCCGCAGGAATCCTATTGGACACCAGCTGTCCATTTGCGAGAAGATTTGCACCGCGAGAAGGTGAGAGAATTGGTAATCTATGCCATACAGTAAAACATCAGTGTTTTCTTCTGCAGATCGTGGAACACACCCTCGAAATAGGCTCCATTGGATGGAATGCCGACAGAAAGGCCGTCAACTTAATCTCGCATGGTAAACTGAGGTTAGTACTGCGACACCATTCACTGACATTAAACCGGCTGAAACAACCTCTTCCGCAGACCTTCTGGAGACACTCCGAGTGGCACGTACAGTAATCGATCTGCCCGGGCACGCTAAAAGCGGACATATTCACATCAATATAAGGCCCTTTCACAAGAAGTAGGTCAAGTGCATTGCTGAAAGGTGAGTCGAAAGCTAACCTCAAATCGCCGCAGGGCCTTTCTTTTGCTATCCTCTTTAGTCTAGAGTTCCAGACGTCGGTTGGCGAAGACCAGGAGCTCAGCACACGTACGTCAAAGAGAACCACGTTTTCAAGGGATTCGAGCAACAGACGACACAGCTCACTCCAGGCAAGACGACAAATCGTCGAGCGGCTTGCAACGAGAGTGAGGAAGCATTTAATCCGCTCACACGCACGATCAAAGGGAAGCGGACGTTTAGCAGCAGCGAGAACTGCGAGCGGAGTGAAGATCAGCGACAGCATGTTGGCGTAGAGTCAACAATACGGGACCGATACGGTGACGTAAACCGCACGTGGTGTCGTCGCGATACAGTGCAGCAACCCAGCGACAACAACGGCGCAGGCGCACCCATCAGCAGTAACCACAAGTAGAACGCGGGTCCGTGAGTACAGATGATAGATGTGTAAGAAGAAAAGGTAGAGAATGAAGGGCAGAATAAGGAGGGATAGGAGAAGAAGACAGTGTAGAGAGTTAGACGAAGGATGAAAAGAGAATATAAGGCGTTTAAATGATTTGAGATGATTGTTTTTTTTTATTCGTTGGTGCACATTGCCCTTAGTGTTTGTGTCAGTCCGCCTTTGGTAGTTTTGCTCTACCCGCTAACCGGAAAACGCAGCAAATTGCTTATTTATTCTCAATATTTTCTACAATTTCTGTAAATAAGTAACAACGCTCAATTTGGTTCAATATACATAAGTTTATATTTTCATCTGTGTAGGGTTACACAACTATTCTTAATGTTTCCATATGCCTCATTATCTGGCAAATTAATCCAATAGTCACGTTTTTCGATCGGGATCCAAGGCAAAACCTTTTTAATAATAAAATCTTTCCGTGATTTTTGCATTCCACTTGGATTTGTTTGAAATTGAAGTTGTTCGGTTAAATTGAATGACGGTTTTGATACCTCTTTCAGCTGTTTTTTCGTTAGTACTGACGCAGGGTGGGTTTACCAGAGCTACACTTGCTGAACTAAAAAACGAACGACTGCTGTTCTGTTCCCGACAAGCTCCAAAACCAAGACTTGAGCTTCGGTCGTCTGTCACGTCAGTTTTACGTGCAACCACAGTTCTTCAAAATATGCTCTCGGTCAGATATTCATTTTTCCCGGCGGTTGATTATTTTCCGATGTCCGCTAGGGAGGTAGCCTCGGCCTCAGTGTGATTGCTACGGCTAGTTGTATCACTGTCGGTATATCTGCATCACGCTCACCTTCCGTATCGGAACTACCACCTGCCAACAACAAACAAAGGGCACCTCTTTCGGGCATTGACAAATTTCTTTACTTTTAAGAACCAGAGAGAACTGACATTTGGAACGTTACCGGGAATGTTGATACCATCTAGGAACATAGCAGCCAGGTTTTTACGCCGAGTTCTGCGAGTAAACGTTTAGCAAATGCCTGTTTGTTCTCATAACCTGGCGAGTTTGGTATTCTTACTTCTAAAAAATAACAGTGATTAAATTTTATTAAATTAAATTTATCAAATGAATAGAATATTATGTTTTAAATTGTCAACAGGTATGGTTATTCCGCTAAAAAAATAAAAATAAAATAAACGTAAAAATCACAACAAATGTTAGCTCTTACGCTTTCGATATAAAAGAAAGAGCAATGTTGTGTTAGACAATGTTGCAGGCTTAATCAAGCGCCACAAGATCAACGTACAGATCAGCCTCCGGAATAAGCTATCGGCAAATGATTATAAATTAATCAGAATGAGTGACTGCAGATCTGCTCAATATATTGTTCCAATTTTTTTTTTTAAATATTACGAATAATGAGTCAAAAATTGTAGATAAACAATAATACCATTACTTATTACTTATTTCACAAGCCGGTTCTGAAGCGAGTGAGATTTCAATTGAAATCCTACTGCCACCAAGCAAAAAAAAAAACAAACCTCGTACCTACTCTTTTCAATCGGCAGCTCGTAGGACTTCATCAACACTCGTTAATTCGTTGGCACTGAAGCGTCATCCAGTAGACAAGACTGCAGAAAGAA
The DNA here is from genome assembly GCA_024533555.2 of Aedes koreicus. Classification (NCBI taxonomy): domain Eukaryota; kingdom Metazoa; phylum Arthropoda; class Insecta; order Diptera; family Culicidae; genus Aedes; species Aedes koreicus. The sequence goes on from JAHHFK020004150.1 coordinate 1,676,622, forward strand.
GGAGGAAAAGTACGAACTGTGTACCTACAAAATAGGACAGTCATTGCAAGAAGATTTTAATTAAAAATTATGCAACGAAAAGTGGAAAAGTTTTACATTCGTCTGTTAATTTCTCATTTTGCATTATGACGTTTTTTTTTGCTTCTACTGAAAGCTATGCTGTTTCTGATGCAGTAGCACTATTATATTCAGAATATGCTCTGTCAGTGGGATGTTGCTTGGTCTTCAAAGCTGTGGAATCTGTTGAAGGTTCCTAATTGACACGAGCGGTAATTACTTTTTTTTTTTTCGGCAGACATGATTCATGATGGTTGGTTGACAACGGAGATGGAGTTGTGTGTTTGCAGTGATAATTAAAATTCGATCGATCATCGGAGGAATCGGAGTAACTGACGTTTGTAATTTGTTGGTTCATGTGTTTTAGAATAATGGCGATTTTTAATTTTGGATCACATGAATTTGATTGTAGGCTTCACGATTTTTTTTGTGAATGGATTTCAACCTATATGATTGCAACACACATTAGGAGCTGTCAAGATGCAACTTATTTTGGTTAAAGTCGAGCGTCATTTAATTAACAATGTCCTGAAAAACGCGTACAACACAGATGCCGTCTTGATTCTCCATCCAGCTGCATACTTATCCTCATAAGTGCATGTAGATGGAGGTTAATAAAAGCTCTTAATCTATTTCGTGCTGACATCGCGCCTTCGCCGTAACAGGAACTTTTTTGTCAACCACCTAAAACGAACAATAGACCGATGCCAATTTTGAAATTTTCGCTCCGTAGTGCTTGAACGATTGCAAATCCCATCCTGATTGCCCTTGATTAGTTAAAAACTAACATTGCACTAGCCCATTGAATTTTACATGGAGATTACCATAGAAAAGACCAACTTTGCGGGCAATGGACTTGTCCCAATTTTTTTCTGGTGTTGAGTTCTATCTTTTTTTCCTAAAAACGACATATGTTAAATACTAATTTAGAGATTGATATTCGTCTGCGTTGATCAAGCAACTGATTGTTTACCAACACTGTGGTGTGCAGAGTTATATAATAGTCAAGATTTATATGCTCTATTTCACGTGCGCGAAATAGCACTTTGATAATCGTCTATCAGCCTATAAGTCTAGACAATTGATTATGTAATGCAAACACAAACTTTGAATTTCGCATACTAGTTCTCATAGAAAATTCAAATGGTTTGTGCAGCTTTAATCTAGTTTTCAAAATTTGCATCAGTCTAGTCAACAACTAAGTTTCCAGTTCCTTGCCGTACAGTGCCAACATCAGTTGGTGCTATGTTAAACAGCGAGGTAAGAACATGTCATCTTCTTTTGAAGCCGCCCGGTTCCGGGGTTCATTGAAGGAGAATGTAGAGTGCGTTGCGCCTTTTGTTTTTTAATTGGCCGAAAAAGCCCCTCGAATGAACGTGCGGGTAAGAGGGATCGCGAAACGCCAGCGGAAACTTTCCAAGAAATCAAAGAAGGAAAAAGGTGGCGAGCAGGAAGCGAAATTCAGTGGATGGGGGACCATCCATAATGAGCCTGGGAAAAAAAGGGAACAAAATGAGAAAGTAGAGAAAAGGAGAAGAAAATAAGACAGAAGTCAAGAAAAAGCTGGACCCCAGGCAGCGTTGGGAGAGAAATAGGGGGAATCCCTAGTGGTCTAAGTGAAGGGCGGAACGACGCATGCCGAGCTTCTACGGCAAATGAGAGCAGATCCACAGTTGAATGAGTTCGGGGAGAACGTCGTTAAAACCAGCCGTACTCAGAAAGGCGATATGATCATAAAGCTGAAGAAGGATCCGGCGTTCAAGAAATCAGCCTTCAAGACGCCCGGTGAAAGGTCTCTAGGTGAGGAGGTGAACGTTAGAGCCTTATCCTAGGAGACAGTAATCGAGTGCAGGAATCTGGACGAGATCATAACGCAAGATGAGCTGAAGAAGGCACTTCAGGCACATGGCGATCTGGAAGATGTTCCAATGAAAATCCGCATGAGGATATCTTAACGCTTATAACGGTGATACGGCTGTCAATAGTTGCAGTCAACAAGCTGATGGAGACGGGTAAATTCAAAGCTGGGTGGTCGGTATGCTCGCTGAAAGCCACTCCTCGAGTCAGCTAGAAAATTGAGAGCCCTGACAGGCCCTGACAGGTTTAATCTGTGCAGGAAATGCGTCGAGGAGGGTCATATTGCTAGAGACTGCTTGAAGAAATCCAGGCGTATGCTCTGCAAAGAGGAGAACGGCAATCACCATGTGACGGGAGGCTACAATTGCGCGGTGTACAGAAAAGCGGGGGAGGGAAAGTAGAAAGGGAGATCACCCGAAAAAATCTCTCATATCGCTCCCGATAACGGTAACAGTGTGACAGATGGAGCAAGAATGGTAGCTTCGAACGCATATGAAGGTTTCGTGATCGTCAAAATCAATGGAGTCTTCATATGTAGTTGCTAAGCACCCCCGAAATGGACGATGGAGCAGTTCCACCAAGTGCTGGATGAACTTACCGAAGAGCTGATCGGACAATAACTAGTAGCCATCAATGCTTGGGGGGAGTAGATTCACCGATCCAAGAGGCTACAACATACTGGAAGCTCTGGCAAGGCTGGAAGTTAGTTAAGTTGTCCAACGAGGGCACCATCAGCACTTTTCGCAAATGTGGCCGGGAGTACATAATCGACGTCGCTTTCTGAAGGTCACCGCTCATGGAGAATATGAATTGGATAGTGTGCGAAGAATACACATATAGCGGTCATCAGGCGACCTGGACAGCGTTGGCAAAAGGAATCTCCGGCAGCCTGTAGGACTAGAGCAAGCGTTCGGAAGTAGAAAACGATGAGGATCTCTTGTTGAAGCTCTCCGGGGAGGCGGCGCCCCTTGTACCTGAAAGCAATGTTGGCGAGTGCGTGTGACACAACCATGCCGAGGAAGCTGGAGCCTGGCAATAGTCTACTGATGGAACGAGGTGCTTAGCTCCCTTCGTGCCACTTGTCTCAGAGCCAGAAGACGCATTTGAATGGCTAGAACCGATGCAGTCAGGGAAGAGCGTAGAGTGATGTTCCGAGCGGCCAGGGCTGCATTTAAACTGGAGATAAAGCAGAAATTAGACTACAAAGAGCTGTGCCTAGAAGTTGATGCGACCCCTCGGACGATGCATATCGTTTAGTGATGGCTAAAAGTCAGTTCCACGACGCTCTCTGAAACGTGCCTGTATAAGCTGAATATCATCGTTGAGGGCAGTTCCCCACATCGTACAGCGCGGACGAAGAAGACAACGAGGAATTCGTAGCAGTAGCAAAAAGGTTGAAGTTGAAGAAAGTCCCTGGCCCGGACGGAATCCTAAACGTAGCCTTTGAAACGTCAATCGAGGAGCCGCCGGACATGTTCAGGACGGTGCTGCAGAAATGTTTGGGTAGGTGGAAGAACCAGAAGTTCGTGTTGCTGCAGAAGCCAGGATAGCCGCTTGGGGATCCAGGATCGCTTAGGCTAATATGTCTGCTTGATACACTCGGGAAACTCTTGGAGCGGATTATCCTCAACAGACCGACACAGTGTAGGGAGAGCGAGCTCGGTCTGTTGGAGATGCAGTTTGGTTTTCAAAAGGGGAGATCAGTGGTATTCGGTATTCGAACGGTGGTTGAAAATGCGGATAAGGTGTCCAAACAGAAGCGTTATTGCGCTGTAATAACGATCGACGTGAGGAACGCTTTCAACAGCGCTAGTTGGAAGACCAAAGCCGAAACGCCGCACAGAACGAGGTCCCTGGCTATCTGTGTTTGGTTATGTGAAGCTACTTCCATAACTGGATTCTAGTTTACGATACAGACATAAGTCTGTCAGTATTACAGCAGGTGTGCCACAAGGTTCCATTCTAAGTTCAACGCTTTGGAACGGGATGTGCAATAGTGTGTTGACACTGAAGCCACCGACAGGAGTCGAGATCGTTGGTTTTGTGGACGACGGTACTGTTAATGAATTAAAATAACCATTAACAACCATTAATCTTTAAATGCTGCTCTGGGTCACATTGGAGCGATTCCACGAACAAGTTGGAAATTTTGCCTGTTCCTGATAGTGGGATTTTGTAACTTGTTTTTCAAAATACTTTTAAGGCAGAGAATTTCACTCGAATCTTTAAGCTGTCAGTGTCATTTTAACTCAAAATTTTCCAATCTTTCCGAAAAAATACTTTTGAAACTGAAAAAACACGGAGTACATCCGAAAAGGGCCAAAACTTATTAAGTTATCAAAAAAATCAATATTAAATCAGTAATATCTTCTAAACGGTGCATCTTAGAAAAATGTCACCGAAGTACTTTTTGCTTGCAAATTTGATGTACTTTTATAAAATTAGAGTGACAAACTTTTTTGACTTTTCTTAATAGCTTTTTTGACAATTGTAATTTATTTAAAAAAATGTTTTTCATTGTAACCTATTTTTCTCCAGAACAACCCACTGTGCACTAGATAGAATTTTCAGTAAGCTATAACATAAGAATAATTGAAAAATTATTGACATGTAACTTTTAAGGGAAAATCTATATTTTAGTTCAAAACACAACCAAACTTTTTTTTTACCGTGCATATTTTTTCTATATAGCACCAACAATTGTCTAAAACTTCGCCGAAGACACCAAACCAATCGGACAAACCGTTTCCGAGATACAATTTTTTGAAGATATCATGTGCATTTTTCATAGGCCCTTCTCATAAGTAAGGCTAGATTCAAAATGGCGAACCAGGTATGCAAAACGGCTTTTTCCTTCCCCAAAAACTTGTATGCAAGGTTTCATGCAAATAAAAAAATATGAAAATTACTCGTTGCTGAAATGATATGGAACCGCTCATTGATCGTATTTAGATAAGTTATCGAAAACACGTGACGTGGCCAGTGCACACTGGGCCAGAATGAAAAATTAGCAGGAATCAATTATTTTCACTATGAAGATGCAACTTTAGAACAAAACTGTCTTCGGCAAAGTTGCAGTTTATAATTAGGGCTTTAGTTTGATGTCAATTTCAGTTAGGGTGGTCCTTTAATATATTGAAATAAAAATTCTATCTTTCACATTTCTTGACATAAAGCAATACAATGCTCTACAAAGTTGTTCCTTATTAAATTTAAAGCAACTTTGCTCCAAAAATCATAGTCGTAGGCCTTTTGTATCAACAGTTATGATCATTTTTACGCTTATAAGTAGGGTGGCCCTGAAAAAAATAGTATTTTGCGCCTAACTTTTTCATTTCAAGTTTTATGAAAACGATGTTTTTAGCAAATTTTAATAACTTGCTTAAATACGCACTTTGATGAAAAAAGAAAATTTCATAAATTCCTTCAAAAGATATCGCAATTTTAGTCTAAAAATTACGATTTTTTCAAATCAAATTATTTTTTAAAGGGGGAAAAACGGGGATACAGATACGATTGCATATGAATGGTAAAGATAAGAGGTCTCTTTTGTATATAAATACTCAGGTGAATTTAGAAGAATTTTGGGTTAAATGGTACTATGAATGTATGTCCTTTTTCAAATAAAATTCTCGTTTTTTTTCTTAAATGTTGATGGCAGCGACGAATAAATCACCATATATAAATAAAAAACTAATATTTGCAATGCATTAAATTTCATAATAAACATATATGCGAAAAATGTACCAAAATTTTAAATTGTACTACTGAACCACTTAGCAACATTAATTAAAAAGTATTTTTTTTCTACGCCATGCACGTTTAAGGGTTAGAAAAATCTTCTACATAAGTTGGAATGATGTTCACAAAAACATCAGGTGTAAAGCGCATCAACGTGTATGCGTTTGTGTTTGCGTGTGCCTGGAATCAACATAATGGTAAATTCAAACGGATGTCAGATGAACTTAACTGCTTAATTCCCGTAACAATAACTCAAAATTTAAGTTTCTTTTAACCACCGTAGGTAGTCAAATCAAACTAATATGATGTTTGTGCCCAATTCAACGTGAAGTTCCTGTTAAATAAAACTAGAATATATTTGCGTTTCCCAATCATTTTTCTCAGAGCACCCTTGGTAAAGCGATATTTTTTTTTGCTTCGGTGGTTTTTCATTGTGCTGAAGGTTTCAGAGACTAGTGAGCCACGACTATCGAGGTACATTGACTTTACTCTAGAGTTGTCAAATTGTTACCGGAATGTCTGCGGATGACCAGTCATTTCCTAGTGTTTTATTGTATTGAATTTAAATCTTTATTAATGAATTTCGCCACGGTTTGATTTTTGTGTGTAATAGTTTTGAAGTTCTACCACCGCAATTCGCAAAAATGGAAAGAGGTTATTTGAATCGAAGCTTTGTTTGTTTTTTGTTTAACGAGAATCTGTTTTAGATGTGAGAAATGGTGATTTAGTTCAGCTTTTCTTTTCTGGGAAAAGTAGCTCGGAGATCTTTCACTACATAGTTAACAAGTAATAGTTGGTCAAATAAGAAAAGATTCAATGTTAACACAGATATACAAGCTACGGTTCGAATTTAAAAAGCGTTGGAGCAGCATTAACTATATGAAAGAGCGATTTCTCTCGAAAAATAAATTATGGTTATCTCTGTCCTCATTCAAAATCAAGTCATCGTTGACTCCTAAAAACAGGGTAGGACGTCCTTCGAAATCGTTTTTGGATTCCGAAAGAAAAGCAAAGAAAGTTGAAATACGCAATCTGACACAGGAATATTCTCCTCAAGAACTGGGCTTGGCTGCTGGTTCTAGCCTTTATTCTGGAGGTTTTCGAAAGGCAGGGAAATTAGTTGAGAATATTGCATCAGATCCAACTGCCATAAAGAATATGGATACAACGTCTAACGATCCTGATCCTGGAGATAGTTTGTTCACACCAGATGAAGCACTTGCTTTTCTATACCAGAACGGATTTTCCAAGGCACAATACACAAACATGATGTCATTGCATAAAGGCATTAAAATGTATCCAGCGTATAATCATGTGAGAGACGCCAAATCGAATTGTTATCCCAATGGTAATATTCCTTTCATTTGGATAATAGTGTAGTAATACATAATTGATTGTTTACAGGCATCCATATCCAACAGTCTGTTGCTCAGGTTTCAATACAGAACTTGGTTGATCACACTATTCAGCGGCTGTGGGAAAGCTTGGGCCTAAACTCTAAGATTTATTATTCGTCAAATGATGACATTCACTTGATGGTGAAATGGGGATGCGATGGAAGTTCGAATCATGCTCGTTATAAGCAACCATTTGTTCATAAGGATGATACTGAGGAAGGTGCTATTGGAGAATACAGTGACTCCCATATCTTCGCATTGTCGATGGTCCCTCTTTGATTGACCATCCACAAAACAAATTCAGGGGTCAAGGAAATCATTTGGAATAACAATCTACCTTCATCAATTTCCCTGTGTCGACCAATTAAACTGATTTTTCAGAAAGAAGCGGCTGATTTGACCAGAAGTAAAGTTGAAAAAGTAGAACAGCAAATTAATGCATTGAAACCCACGGTATGCAAATCAGGAGACAACAAAGTGTTCGTTAAAGTTGATATGATTTTTTGTATGATCGATACTAAAGTTGTCAACGACGTTACAATGACTAATTCTCAAGCGTGTTACATTTGCGGAAAATCAGGTTGGTCTTTAATTTTTATTAGCATTTCTTTATTTTTATATCATTTTACACAAACCTAGGAATGAAGCTTAACGCGCACAGCGATGAAAATAAGCCAATTGATCCCGATAAATTGAAATACGGACTTTCTCCGCTGCACGCCTACATTAGAAGCATGGACATGTTTTTAAAAATAGCAAACCGATTGGCAATGGAAAAACCTTGCTGGAGAGTCAGTAAAGCAAACGTTGCAGTTAAAGAGCGTGAAATGAAAAACAAAACTGAGTTCCGAAGTCAACTTGGACTCCGTATAAGTGAACCATTACCATCTGGTGGTAACTCAAACGATGGGAATACGGCCAGGATTTTTTTTGCAAATTGGAAAACAGTTTCCAATATTACAGGCTTGGATGAAGAATTATTAGAGCAGTTTCATATAATTTTGAGTACCATCAACAGTCGGGTTGATATTAGTGTAGAAGCTTTCCAAACGTATGCGAAACAAATGCGTGAGCTTTACAATAAGCTATACAGCTGGTAAGCCATGACAGCAACAGTGCATAAACTGTTGGTTCATGGTGGTGATGTGATTGAACATGCCATTTTGCCAATCGGTATGCTAAGCGAGGAAGCGCAAGAGACTAGAAACAAATGTATACGAAATTTTCGGGAGCATCATGGAAGACAGTTCAGTCGTGAAGCCAATTTAGAGGATTTTTTTTTTTTTTACGTCGGCCTATTTCCTCACATGGTGACAATCACCGACGCCAGGGAGACAACTGCACCACCTGGACCCTACCTAACGACTCATGACTATGAGCCGGGACCAACGGCTTTACTTCCCTTCCGACGTGACCAGATTTTTTCGCCTCAGAAAAACCACCGACGTCGACTGAGATTGAACCCAGACCCACTGGGGTGCCAAGTAGCAGTCACGCTTACCACTACACCACCGACGCCGGCCCGAGGATGTATTTAAGCGACTGCTGATCACATCTGATCCAGTCATTTCAATGATTACAAAAAAAATTTGGCAAAACAAGAGAAATCAATTTGCCGGAAAAAGCACATGCACTAATCAAATGTCTAATGTAACTACTTCTAAATGATTAATCAAACTTGATATTTAAAAAACAAACGTTGCAAACAACAGCATCGAATATCTTTTATTGACAAACATGATATTACTGATATATCACGAAAGACATCTTTAACATCTCTATATGTTGGAAGACCACTTTAACTACAAATTTTATCAAAACAAAAATAAGCAAAATAAGCAAATTCATCGATTTAAATTGAAAACAATGCATATATTAGTTTTTTATTTATATATGGTGATTTATTCGTCGTTGCCAACATTTAAGAAAAGAACGAGAATTTTATTTTAAAAAGGACATACATTCATAGTACCATTTAACCCAAAATTCTTCTAAATTCACTTGAGTATTTATATACAAAAGAGTCCTCTTATCTTTACCATTCATATGCAATCGTATTTGTATCCCCGTTTTTCCCCCTTTAAAAAATAATTTGATTTGAAAAAATCGTAATTTTTAGACTAAAATTGCGATATCTTTTGAAGGAATTTATGAAATTACGTTCTTTTTTCATCAAAGTGTGTATTTAAGCAAGTACTAAAAATTTGATGAAAACACCGTTTTCATAAAACAAGAAATGAAAAAGTTAGGCGAAAAAAACTAATTTTTTCAGGGCCACCCTACTCTTAAGCGTAAAAATGATCATAACTGTTGACACAAAAGACCTACGACTATGATTTTTGGAGCAAAGTTGCATTAAATTTAATAAGAAACAACTTTGTAGAGCATTGTATTGCTTTATGTCAAGAAATGTGAAAGATAGAATTTTTATTTCAATATATTAAAGGACCACTCTAACTGAAACTGACGGCAAACTAAAGCCCTAATTATCAACTGCAACTTTGCCGAAGACAGTTTTGTTCTAAAGTTGCATCTTCATAGTGAAAATAATTTATTCCTGCTAATTTTTCATTCTGGCCCAGTGTGCAGTGGTCGAAAATCATACCAAAAATTGAATCAGAAGCAAAAAATGTGTGAACGCATTATGAATAATCAATTTTTTTTACAAACACCTCGTGGGAGTTTATTTACCCCCTGGGTGCTCTTTACACTGTTCCCGCCTGTAGACAAATTTAATACCGAACTTAATACCGCTCCTTCTATGCTTACAAACCGGGTTGGGTCGGGCGAATGGCAGCCACGGATTGGTGTCATTGTTAATTAAAATTTCGGTAAAGTAGCTTATACAACACCAGTAAGGTATCCGGCCTCGTCTCCGGTTCTGTGCTTCGGTTGGTGCGTCCGTCGCCCGAGCACAATGGGAGGTAACAGCTGGATGCCCTTGGGAACTCATCTGCTGTGCACAAATACGATTCATCCATGCAGCTACAAGTAACCAACAACAACAGATTCACCACCCTCAATGAAGGTGTTCCAGATTTAATTGAAAACCGAACGGTCAAACGAGCAGTGTATGGCAGTGCGGATGGTTCAGTGAATTTTGATTGTAGAGTTTTAATAAAATACCTTTGCTTGCAAAAGTAGAATGGAAATCCGGGACGCCATCCGAATGAATATGTCACGTTAAATCATTTGAAATTACAACCGGGTTCTGCCTCGGTTCGACTATTCGACCAGGGAACAAATGATGGAATCAGCAAAAAATTAATTGAAAAATGGTACATGCATCCATTGTTGCTCGTTGGATTCAGTTTTGCAGAGCGCTATGCTGATCTATCATTGGAGAATTTCCGTGGTATGCAAATGCAGACTGAGCGACGTTTTGGCGCATGTTTGGCGTTTTTGGATTATGTTTTGAGTTTTGTGATTATATGATTGCACCATTGAAATAAATGCCAAAGTTCTTGTTAAATCCAACCATTCTAACCGTTAGATTTTCGAATGATGATTCATTAACCTTTGATGTTAATTTAGTTGGTATTTTTCGTCTAAACATTTTGCCGCTCAGATTCAACTTTCAACTTTCTGTTGGAAATCTCTTGGCACACCTTTAGAATGAAAAAAAAAAATTGCAGACATTATTTATTACCTTTTTTGATCGGATAGCAACATTGATTTTCGAATAAAATAGTTAAAAAAAATTGACTTCAATTTTCGATATCATCGAACCAGCCGAATACAAGGACCTGTTACTAGTGGAACTGCTAAGTTCTCGTTTGGATCCGTACACTCGACGTGGCTGGGAAAAATACTTGTCCGCTAAGGAGCATGACACACTAAAGGACCTGCCGGAGTTCGTTCAACGAAGGGTTCTAATCCTCGAATCTCTACCAGCGAAGATGGACTCAAGAAATGAAGTTCAACCATCCAGAGGGAAGCAGTATTCATCGAAGGTCAGCCACAACGCCGTACAATGGAATACCGGGAAGTGTACAGAGATCCACGGACTTCACATCTGTCCACCCTTCCTAAGGATGTCGCTATCCAGCAAAGAGGCCTTTCTACGAGCACAATCTCTCTGTCGAAATTGTCTCAAACGAAGACATCTAACTCACAACTGCAACAATCGTCACCACACGCTGCTGTGCTTCAAGGGCGAAGGAAGAAGCAGTAGGAACGGATCACCGGAGAAGCCCAATCCGCGAAAGAATGGCAACAAGAGCGACTCGAGTTCCAATTCCGAGGCGCAGAATCCATCGACCGAAACAACGTCGTCAAATACGGCACATCTTTCCACATCGCATGTTCTTTTGGCTACAGCTGTTGTTGTGATCGAAGACAACCAGGGCTCTCGCTATCTAGCTCGTGCACTCTTGGATTCTGGGTCAGAGTGTAACTTCATCTCTGAGAGTCTGAGTCAGCTGATGCAGCTCGCCAGCCAGAAGGTGGATATATCGATAGTGAGGATCGGACAAACTGGAACGAGGGTTACACGAAGGATTCAAGGTGTCGTTAAGTCTCGAGTTTCAGAATACTCTCGGCCAATGGAGTTTCTCGTTTTACCGAAGGCCACGGCCTGTCTACCCACCGCTATTGTTCAGGCAAATGGAATGGCAAATCCTGAATTCTTCCGTTCAAGAAACGTTGACTTGGTGCTGGGAATCCAAGCCTTCTTCAGCTTCTTCCCATCCGGAAGGAAGATTTCATTGGGATGCGGTGTACCGGTTCTCACCGAGTCCGTTTTCGGGTTGATAGTGACAGGCGAAGTCGCTGCATCTGGTCAAGGTACAGGCCACACATGCAATATGTCGGTAGAAACCAATCTGGAGGAGTTAATGGCACGTTTTTGGTTCTGCGAGGAAGTGGGAGCCTCCAGCAAGCTATCTCCGGACGAGACGCGTGTCGAAGAACAATTCAAGCGCATGATTAAGCGAGAGTTATATCTACATTAGAAACAGTTGATTAAGATGTTAATCCTTCTTTCTGTAAAATTGTCGAACTTTCTGTGGTACACCCGTCATCAGGTTCCGTACGGTATCCTCAGATACGCCCGCCGTGACGATTCTCCATGTTCTCTTGAAATCATTGGTACCATTTGCTTTCTTCTTAGTTTCGAAGAGTTTCCGCTTAACTTGTGCCCAGTACTTCTCTATGCGGCGAAATTCTGGACAGTATGGTGTATTGGCCGTTTTGGCACGTATTTGACCTCTTGTACTTTATACCATTCCAGGACGAATTTCGAATTTATAAGTTTTATACAAACATATGTATAAATTAATTTTTTGAATAAAAAAATTTATCAATTTACACGCGTTCTTGTTTGACCGTATTTTGATCCTAACGCTCTTTACGCCACCAATCCAAATCAACGTATCTATTCAAATACAACACCAATAATTTTAGGGACGCTGCAAACGAATTACATCTATCAAAAGCACCGGTAATGCTTCTATTCCAGCGTCAGGACGCGTAGGTGTGACAGGCGAAGAGGAAAGTTGGAAATTGAAACAAAATTGGAAATTCAAATCGATTGCGATTGGGAAACGTGAGTTTATGCAGCGTGCGTATTGAAAGAGGCAGATCAGGCAAACAGCGATTGCAGATGGAAATTCTGCGAATAAAATTAGTTTCAAAATCATTGAAATTGATACATTTCGTTGTGTAATCAATTTAGAACGGCCGGTGGATTTGTTTTAGTTTGACTTGACTGTTTGTTCTATTGAGTGAAGTATCCAACGCAAAAGTGCTTGCTTGTTTTCAAGGGTGTATTGATTGTTTGGAAGGTGATTTCCATCTAAATTTCCGCACCAGCGTGGTTTATCAGTCATTTGCAAGTATTTGTAATTTGAAATTAAACCCAATTGATCCTCAGAGGAATGCCCTGAGCGATCCGAAGTCTTGTTTATTCTCTTTGATTGGAGCAATAGCAGCTCTTATGCCATATGAATATTTCATTCAGGAGAATATCAAAGTTCCTTAACGAAAATAAATATTATTGAATTATTTTTCTGAACAGTGTCACTAACAATAACATTAAATTGGATTTGAAGTTTAAAACAATTTGGCGTTTCTAAATCACCAATTAAATAACAGGATTTGCATCCATGGTATCAATCTAATTGAAAGGATATTGTAAACTTTAGCACCGTATTTCTCACCGGGACCTCACCGGGAACCCCTCAATCTATCATAAAGAGATGTAAAAACCTGTTGAACAAGTTTCAAATTTATGCCTCAATTTATAATGTGCGATTCTCCTGTATGTTCCTCAAATTTAACCTTGATTGTGACATACATAGTAGATTGTACCCAGCAAAGATGGTAAATATTTACGACGCTCAAACCATTGAAGCACCTGCACGTGTGCTGAGAACAAGCGGGTGAACAAAAAGTTAAAGGGAATCTTTTCCAAGTAGGTAGACATGATAGACCTTTTCCCCGATGACGAGCCGCTTAAGTGAAACAAAAGGGAAATTATCATCTTTCGCATCTTCTTCCTTTTTCTCACCGATAGAAACGGCAATATGCTAACCCGACCAGAAAGGAATAACTTAATTATATTAAGATTACGACAACATCTTTTATCAATCGCACTCATTTGGGGTCTGAAATTTTGTATCAATTTTGTACAACAACATATAACAACATTTTTACGACCATCTTGATGTCGTTGCTTCATCTTAGTCGGGAAGTTAAAGACGGTATCCCAGCAAGGAAAAGATACTTGCTCTTCGCCGCCCGACACCACCGGCGCGGCGTGAACAAAATTATTCATTCTATGAAAAGGTGAAAATTTTCCATTCTCACTTTTCCGCGAAGTGTCGCCGGCTTCACTTCCGGAAGCACCTGTGAGATACGGAGAAAATATTCCGATGCCAAGTGGGGGATTGGTCGTGTCTTCTTCAGCTATATTGGATGAGCTGTCTCAGAGCTTATGGCGATTTTGATATGGGTTCAAAACAGAAATACACTGCGCTGCTCAATTGCTTGTATCGTCCTTCGTCTGATGACGAAGGTAATGGCTTGTTGCTGCGCTTCTGATGGGCTCAAGTGGATTTTCATTTAACATGCTAATTTTAACTTTGAGGAGATGAAATTTACAGGTTGAACAAAAAAATGTCAACGACCTGGATGTCAATTTCCAATATGCAAATGACTAAGGTTACCATTAAAGTCGAACCAAACGGCAAAGTTTAATAAGTATTCATATCATCCAATTCCGTTAATGTTATGAGCGGGTAAGGCTTTAAACTTTTACGATTAACATCAAGAGCAGCAGTCTGCCAACGATGCTGGGGTGGTAAAAAAGTTTTCCAATATTCAAACACCTTCCTCCACACTCACACACATCTGTAAACTGAATCTATGCCCAGAGACATAGGTTCGTCGGTTGCTGCGATGGAAAATATGGAAAGGCACACTTGTATTGATGTTTTTTTTTTTACAAATAATGAATACTCTGAGGCGCTATTGGGAAGGCATATTCTCGAACCCATATACTTATTTGAAAAGAACTATAGAGATCCAAAGATTTCCCGCTACTGATGTTATATAATGGAAAAGCGATGCTGGCAAAATTTTCCAGCAGATAAATTTTATCTCATGGTTCAATTCCGGCGAAGAAAAGTTTTCTGGGAGCTTACGTTATCCTAAGAAAGAGAAGAAACACGAGAAGCCGAACATATGCTCCTGGTGGAACTTTTTTTTTAAAGTGTTTTCATGTATCAAATGTGACATAAAATGGCTATCCGGTTATGATTATGGAGATAAGAAATTGATTTAAATGTTTTAGCCAGGAATTAATGTGTGTTTGATTTCATGATTTCGATTAAATGGACGCTTGAAGGGAAACTCTTATATATTTATTTACTACGTCTTCAGCTATGCTGCTCAGACTGAGCCTATCTTATATCTATGTCATTTTCCTAATACTAGATTGTAAACGGTCTCTACTTATGCTAAAATCAAACGTTTCAACACCATTCAACAAGTTAAAACACTTTTCAAGCGGGTGATTTTGTCCGAATACCGTTCGGTGTCTAGCAGTCCAAAATAACGATCGTTGCCGGGACCGACGCGCAGGAACGAAGAAGCTCACCTGTTGTCGAAGATCTGGACAATCAATTCGGTTACTTAATATATCGAACGCGAACATTTTTTGTAAGTAGATACGCCGCAGACGCAGTGATTCCAATCTTATTAAGTGGCGTCGATGTTCGTACGGGGGCAGCCTAACCGGATCGTTCCATGGTAATGGCCGTAAAGCGAAACGTACAAAACAACGTTGTATTCTTTCAATACGAGTGATATGAGTTTCGAGATGAGGAGCCCAGATTTGAACGGCATATTCAAGAACACTTCGAACGAGCGAACAATGAAGTGCCTTCAATGCATACACATCACGGAACTCGGATGCATTACGGCGGATGAAACCAAGCATGGCGAAAGCCTTAGCAGTGGTTGCCGTTATGTGTTCGTTGAAGCTTAACTTGCAGTCCATTACCACTCCCAAGTCTTTAATTGATGACACACGGTCTAGTTTGATGCCGTTTACTCCATAATCAAATTTCAGTCCGAGATCCGAGATTTATTGAAACTTATCACCTTACATTTCATCGCATTCATCTCCATTCCGTTGGAAACACACCAACTCGCTATGGTGTCAGTATCTTGCTGTAAAGCTGCACAATCAACCAATGAGCTGATGATACGGTAAATTTTTAGATCGTCCGCATACATGAGGTGGTGTGAATTCAGACGGTGGCTCAAGTCGTTGACAAACAGAATAAAGGTCAAAGGGCCGAGATGGCTACCTTGAGGCACGCCGGATGGTGTTGCAAAACAGCTTGATTTGAGGGAGCTAAGCTTCACGTAGGCGGATCTATCTAGTAGGTATGACCGTAACCACATGATGAGCCAATTAGGAAATCCTAGTCTCTCGAGTTTTTTCATTGATAACTCGTGAGGTACTTTATCAAACGCTTTGGAGAAGTCTACGTAGATGCTGTCAACTTGACAGCGCTTTTCCAAACTGGAGTTCAGTGCACTAACATATGCCATTAAGTTTGTAGCAGTAGAGCGATTCTTCACGAAGCCGTGCTGATATTGCGAGATTATTGGCTTAGCAGCAGAATACATTCTCTCGTGAATCAAAAGTTCAAGCGTCTTGGCTAAGCAGCAAAGAATCGACATAGTTCAATAATTTTTTACATCGTGGATGTTTCCGGCTTTGTGTATGGGTGTGACCGCAGACAACTTCCATACATCCGGAAATGTAGTCTCCGATAGCAATAGGTTGAATAGCCAACACACAGGGGGTGCGAGTACTTCAGCATATCGACGGATAAAAACGGGAGGTAGCCTATCTGACCCAGGACCTTTCGAAGGGTCAACAGTTCTCAGTGCACTAGTAATATCTGCTACGGTGAAGGTTGGACACGGAAACTGTATATCGTATGATGGCAAGGAATTCAACAACTCCGGAGAACTCGGTGGAGAGTCAGCATTGTAGACAGATTTGAAGAAATCATCGAAAAGTTCGACTGAGCCTTCGAAGCCTCGACTGGTTGAGCCATCGAAAGACATTTCCGGCGGAATCGACTGTGTGTTTTTCCTGCTTTTAACAAAGCGCTAGAAAGAGGAGGGATCCACTTTAACCTCGTCTTGAATTCGGAAAATATACTCACGGAAAGAAGAAGATACACATTCGGCGTATTCGGTCTCGAGTCTGCGAAGAATGGAGCTGTTTTCAGCAGTACGATGACGCAGAAACCGGCGAAGAGCGGCGACGAGTATTCCACCATGGTTGATTGTTTAAGCGGCGAGGATAACATCTGCGGAGAGGACAGTGTCTGCTTATGGTTCTGAAAATCACTCCGTAGAATGTGGCAACCGCAGTATTAACGTTGACACCATGAAAAAAATCCTCCCAGTTCAATGAACGTAGATCTTCAAAGACTGAATCGTAGTCGCATCGGTTGATATCGAAGTCGAGGCCCTCCGTAGTTGTGTGAGTACTCTCTGAGGAACTTCGTGTGTTCATGCGTAAGACGAACGACTTGTGGTGACGGTCCAAGGGTAAAATTGAGAATGGCGTTTCAAACAACTCAATTTCATTACTGTTGTTTACGAAAGCCAAGTCTAGAAGTCTTCCTTTGACATTACGCACATCGCAAATCTGTTGCAATCCACTAGCAATCATGTTTTCGGTGAATACAAGTTCCTGTTCGAAACTTGCGGTCAAGAAAGATTCACCCCCGCACTAAATGTACCATGTACAAAACGCTGATAAGACCGGTTGTTCTCTACGGGCACGAGACGTGGACGATGCTCGAGGAGGACCTGCAAGCACTTGGTGTTTTTGAACGCCGGGTGCTTAGGACCATCTTTGGCGGCGTACAGGAGGATGGAGTGTGGCGGCGAAGATGGAACCACGAGCTCGCTGAACTCTACGGCGAACCCAGCATTCAGAAGGTCGTGAAGGCTGGAAGGATACGGTGGGCAGGGCATGTTGCGAGAATGCCGGACAACAACCCTGAAAAAATGGTGTTCGCCTCGAATCCGGCCGGTACAAGAAGGCGTGGGGCACAGCGAGCACGATGGGTGGACCAGGTGCAACAGGACCTGGCGAGTGTGGGTCGTCAACGAGGTTGGAGTTAGGCAGCCATAGACCGAGTATATTGGCGAAACGTTGTAGATGAAGTCATATCGTAAATACGATGTATGGCTATTTAAATAAATAACTAATAAGTTCCTGTTCGGTTGATGCATTTGTTGGTAGGTACGAGTCCAGGTTTTCGTCGAATGACCAGAGTAGATGAGGCAGGTTGTAGTCGCCAACAATCATCACAGAATCGCCGTAGGCCGCTTTAAACATTATTTGCTGCACACAGTCCGAATGAGCTACGTAACTTCCGGGTTCACTATTGGGCCTCAAGTAAATTCCACATACATAGACAGATCTTGTCGGAACAGACAGTTTAACAGCGATTTGTTCGAGCGAATCACATCGGTCAAGTTGTACAGGAGCACTTAAAATACCTTTTTTTTACAGCAATGAGCGTTCCACCTCCTCGTTGTAAATGACTCGTCGCGTTACTTCGGTCGCATCGGTAGATATTATACTGAGATGAAAGCTCAGCATTGCTAACGTCGTTCCGCAGCCACATTTCCGTCAGTACGATGACGTCGTAGTCACTAGAAGCGGTCACCAAGAAAAACTCGTTTGTCTTGGTGCGCATCCCACCGACGTTCTGATAATATACTGATAAAGGAACGATTGTTTCTCTTGGTGCCGATGAAACAGGGAGCGGTGTCAGTGCAGTAGAGAGAGACGAGAGGTCAGACACAGATGGGTGAGAGATAACGTGAGTAGCAACTTCAGGAGTATCAGGGATAGGCGATTCATCCAGAACTAATGCTGGAGGGTGGGTACTGCTTTCGGTGTTTCGATTAGAACGGTTGGATCGAGCGACTTCGTTTTCGGCCTCCAAAAAAACTGCTTCTTGTTCCCAAAGTCTTCAAACGCCCGTAATCGTATTCCTCTTGGCCATGTTTCAGTAGCAAGAGCAAAAGGTTTAAGCTCCGACGGCATGCCAATTTTGTATGAGACAAACGTAAGCGATCTTATGTCTCTGCCGCGTGGAACAAGTTTAACCTCTCGCAGATTGGTAGTTTTCAATTTGGACTCTGCAAGTTCGGTAACTTTGCTCTCCGGAACTTCTGGCAAAATACCCGACAAGTACAGCCAGAATTTGTCGGAATCTTGTTCGGCAGAATCCGACACGACCAGATTCGTATCTGCAGCGCACGTACCGATGCCACACATAGCCTTAGCTGGGCGACGAGAAGCATTGTCTTCTATACTATCATGACTTGAGTTGAAACGGAGAAAATCACTTTAAGCGAAATGAATAATAATTTTTACTAAAAGGAATGGTTCAGATAACAAACTTTAAGATAACGTGAAATCTATTTTTAACTTTAACGGGAATTCAAGTATTCATTGTAATTTATTTTTCTGAACATGAAATTTAGCTCGTTCAAGCAGTCAACGTCTGCGTCAGTGTCTACTTTGAAATTATTCCCAATAAACGGATTGACGCATGTGACGATGTGTAGTCGCCAACGAGAGGGTGGAAAATAATTTGAACTGTGTGGCACTTGTCAGTTGATGGATGATTTAATTCTTCACAGGATCGAGCGAAATTTGGTCACTTATTTTTCACTTATTTTTATCAGTCTAACACAATTTATATTGAATTCCATTCTATAGCTGAACTCGCCTGATAAACAATAACTATTCATGAGGCGTAATCTGCGAACTAGTAAAAATTTGCCTTACAAGTATGTTGTTATTCTGAAAGAATAGAATAAATGAGCCATCCATGTCAAACGGCAGCAGGGCTTCAAATGGTGAGTTGACAACTTCGAAGGATGATGCGACCGACCTCTGGTCCTCACAAGTTCCTACCTTACGCCTTCACAAGCCATATGATCACAAAATACTGCCAGCTGAAACATGGAGACGCTGGTTGGCGTAGCCTGGGCAATGTTGTCAATTTGACAGTAGCAAAGTAAATCATATCAAATAATTTTCCATTCTCATATCAATTAAAAATTTCAGCACGCTTTGGAATCATCTTTGCGTTCCAAAACCATGTAAGAGCCTGGAACAACATTACAAGCATCAAAGGCTCAATTTGTTTTTCAGCATTTCAACATAACATTTACTTTGAATTTGCACTTCTGAACTTCAACAACTAAAGGGTGTCCACAGTTAAATTGCATCACTTTCAATAAGCTGTAACATTTCGCCCTTTGGGTTGATCTCAACGAAGTTTTGGGAGAAATGACCTTAGCGTGTATTGTTTATACTAGTTTCATTGTGAAATGTGTCGTAGTTTCTAAAATGGAGTCGAAGGAACAGCAATTGCGCGAGAACATTTTGCACATGCACCTTGACAACCCACTTCTTTCGCACCGAGCCATCGGAAAGACGTTGAAAATTCAACAGTCTACAGTGTCTCGTGTCATAAAACGTTTCGGGGAACGGTTAACTGTCGATCGGAAGAAGGTGAGTCTATGATGTATGATGTATGATATGTACTACCACCCATTGTAGCACGGAATTTTTACTAAAAGGAATGGTTCAGATAACAAACTTTAAGATAACGTGAAATCTATTTTTAACTTTAACGGGAATTCAAGTATTCATTGTAATTTATTTTTCTGAACATGAAATTTAGCTCGTTCAAGCAGTCAACGTCTGCGTCAGTGTCTACTTTGAAATTATTCCCAATAAACGGATTGACGCATGTGACGATGTGTAGTCGCCAACGAGAGGGTGGAAAATAATTTGAACTGTGTGGCACTTGTCAGTTGATGGATGATTTAATTCTTCACAGGATCGAGCGAAATTTGGTCACTTATTTTTCACTTATTTTTATCAGTCTAACACAATTTATATTGAATTCCATTCTATAGCTGAACTCGCCTGATAAACAATAACTATTCATGAGGCGTAATCTGCGAACTAGTAAAAATTTGCCTTACAAGTATGTTGTTATTCTGAAAGAATAGAATAAATGAGCCATCCATGTCAAACGGCAGCAGGGCTTCAAATGGTGAGTTGACAACTTCGAAGGATGATGCGACCGACCTCTGGTCCTCACAAGTTCCTACCTTACGCCTTCACAAGCCATATGATCACAAAATACTGCCAGCTGAAACATGGAGACGCTGGTTGGCGTAGCCTGGGCAATGTTGTCAATTTGACAGTAGCAAAGTAAATCATATCAAATAATTTTCCATTCTCATATCAATTAAAAATTTCAGCACGCTTTGGAATCATCTTTGCGTTCCAAAACCATGTAAGAGCCTGGAACAACATTACAAGCATCAAAGGCTCAATTTGTTTTTCAGCATTTCAACATAACATTTACTTTGAATTTGCACTTCTGAACTTCAACAACTAAAGGGTGTCCACAGTTAAATTGCATCACTTTCAATAAGCTGTAACATTTCGCCCTTTGGGTTGATCTCAACGAAGTTTTGGGAGAAATGACCTTAGCGTGTATTGTTTATACTAGTTTCATTGTGAAATGTGTCGTAGTTTCTAAAATGGAGTCGAAGGAACAGCAATTGCGCGAGAACATTTTGCACATGCACCTTGACAACCCACTTCTTTCGCACCGAGCCATCGGAAAGACGTTGAAAATTCAACAGTCTACAGTGTCTCGTGTCATAAAACGTTTCGGGGAACGGTTAACTGTCGATCGGAAGAAGGTGAGTCTATGATGTATGATGTATGATATGTACTACCACCCATTGTAGCACGGAACCTAAGTCCGACAGCAATGGGCTCTCCTCTCTGTTAAACTTGATCAAGCTTTAATAACCACTGATTATCCTAATCATGCCGTTGTATGAAGGGCCAACAAGGGGTTGGGTGGATCGATATGCAACATCACTTATACGTATCCACAGGGATGTAAAGAATCTCCTTCAACAACAAGACTGAACAATTGGTCAAAAGAGCAAGCTATCTAACATGAGGATTCCTCAATGGGCGGGGAGAAGACCCTCTATTTACAAACTGTTAGCAATGGGGGAGTTGGCATTTCCACTCTCCCCATCCAGAGTGCTTCAATCGGGTGCCCTGATGGTCCCTCCCATTCCCATGAAATATTTATATAATAGTGTATATATTTATGTAAATACTACAAGCATTCGTATCTATAATGTATGATCTTCATTCGGTTGATCCTGAAATGCAAGAAATGTTGTAAAATGTTAAAATGTAGAGTTCTGAGGTTCGCGCATAAGCACGTTTTCGTTCGTTTTCAACGATAGCAGCATTTCACCAAAATCTTGATATGAGGTATCCTGAAAAAGTTTATTAAATCTATTGAAATTTTGCAAAACTAACATTTATACATTTTAATTTACTGTTGCCATGGTCACTATTTGCTACTTGATGCTGATTTTATAACAGCAATCCGCTTTTATTTTTGCTGACCTACTAGTTATTGCTACCGAGTAAGGAATGGGAAGATTCAAGTGGAAGGGAGTTAAAGATAAATGGGCAAAAAAAGTAATGTTTAAATCATCTATGAAGTAAAATCAATAAATCAATATTACCAACTATAATGATATTGTGAGTTATGATGAAGTAATGACAAAGAATGAAATGTAAAATCAAACACTAGCCAAATGGCACACAGCGCTGCATGAATCAGATCAGCTCAGAATTGGTAAAAAGTCCATTTGCAAACCGGAAAGGAAAAATACATTCTTCAATAAGTGCA
Source organism: Aedes koreicus (assembly GCA_024533555.2). Classification (NCBI taxonomy): domain Eukaryota; kingdom Metazoa; phylum Arthropoda; class Insecta; order Diptera; family Culicidae; genus Aedes; species Aedes koreicus. Next base: position 1,698,982 of record JAHHFK020004150.1, read on the forward strand.
AAAGCCTACCACAGATTCCGTAATTTTCGAAAGCCTACCACAGCTGCAATTTTCGGCGTTATATACTGGACATATAAGGAATGCTAGATGTCATAAATTGAAGGTATGTTTCGTGTTTAAGCCAGATACCGCCTAAATCAAGTTTGTTGTATGAAAATGTGAAGGTCATGATATGATGGAAATAATACGATGTTGTAAAGAAATACTACATAATGTACATATAACAATTAAATGCCGCTATTTGTCTCTTCCGCTGCGATGTTAGATTATTGAAACTCTAAAATAGCGAAAATTCCAACGTGATATAATGAAATAAAGTTGATAACCTGGCATCCTAGCAAAATAGCAAAGAAAATGAAGGCAAATAAATTTCATATGAGTATGATTACTGCCCAAAAACGGAAACTCAATAAATACCAAACAAACAAAAAATTAAAAATGAATGACAGGAAATTCTTCGATAGCTCTTTTTTCCTACTGGGCCCATAAATGATTCTTTATATCTGTAAAATAGAAAATGTAGGATCATAAACAATGTTAGTTTTTGAATTAACTATTTTGGACGAAGAATTTTTTTTTGTAGAATTTGTCGTATATAATCCACTCTCTAAAAAAAATGTAAAAAACCATCCCATCTTTTCAAATACATAACGTGAGTTAGGTGGGCCAAAACTTACAACGATGCAAATGCATATAATGAAAATAGCATAAAAAAATATTGTGCAGGGATGTTATAATATAAAATGATAATGACAATTATATTTGTAATGTCTGCATGTCTGCTGATCCTGCTGCAATTGTAGAGGGACTTGCATTATAATAGCCACGGGGGAAGAAAACAATGCAAACCCCTAGGCTGAGGTTGAGGTGGCCAGTTGAGGTGGCAGATGTATCTGTGCCTCAACCTACCCCGCAGTGGGATGTTTGGCAATGATAACGTCCTTGGTTCGAGGACTACTTTCCCATGCCCTTTCGCTCAATTTTCAATACTTCTATTCTATTTCCAACCTACCGTACTCTGACGGAACTTTCAACACTTTCTCTTCATATCTTTCATTCTAGCAAACATGACTGTCTACTCTTGGTGCCTCATGGTGATGAGCGAAACATCTCCTTCTACATCATAAATTTCGCATTATATTTCCGTCGTAGTTGTTTATTTCAAATTCAGGGGATGTGTTTTAACAATTCGTGAAGACAAAACATAGTTATTCGGTATTTGCATAAAATTTTCGAACTTTGCGCTTAACTCCGTCCATTAGGGTTTGTACAGACTCTTCAGAAATCGTAGAAGCCGTCTTTGTCCAAATTTGCTGGAAGTGTTTGATGTCTTTGATTCCTTGCTTCTTTCCAGAAAGCTTCCGCTTCATCAGAGCCCAATATCTCTCGATTGGTCGTAGCTCTGGGCAATTTGGCGGGTTTGAGGTTTTTGGTACAATGTTCACTTGGTTTGCTTGGTACCACTCCATCACAGTTTTAGCATAGTGGCATGATGCCAAATCGGGCCAGAACAAAGGTTTTTCTTTGTGACTTTTGACGAAGGCTAGCAATCGCTTTTGCAGACACTCTTTCTGATACTCTCCTGTAGTGACGAAAGATTTACTCTTTTTGCCACACGGGCAAATTGCTTGCCACACAAGGTATTTTTTGGGCAATTTCGATGCCTTCTTCGTTCTGAAATGCTCAGTTGTAGCATTTCTGGCCATAGCAGAATAAAAAGCCAGCCCTGGAAGCTGCTTGAAATCTTCCAGGACATAAGTTTCATCGTCCATAACAACGCATGAAAACTTCGTCAAATATTCGCAGTACAAACGTCGAGCCCGTGATTTTGCTGCGATTTGGAACTGTTTTTACTTTATACGACTTAAGTTCCAAACGTTGTTTTGATTTTTGGACAAAACCAGGCGAACTCCCTATTTGACGAGCCAACTTTCGAATGGAGAGATTTGGATTTTTCGTTAATATCCTTTTCACCTTTCGGTCCATGACAGGATCAGCGCGTCCAATGTTTTTGTCACTTCTCGGTTTCCTCTCCACCGTCAAACGTTCCGAAAATGATTTGAGCACATCGTGAAAAGTGGATTTAGGCAAATCCAATGTTTTTGCAAGGTCCCGTATGGACAAGTCAGGATTTGCCGTACGCCCGTACAAAATTCGCTCGCGCACTTGTTTTTCTTTCCTCGCCATCTTGAATACTAAACATGAAATGTAAACATCAATCAAAGTCTTTTTCATCATAGACTCTCAGCTATATCACAGTGAAATTTTTATTCCTACGTGCAATATTTCAAAAGTTACAATGTTTTGAAGTTGTCCGGATTAATGTGGATACATACCTTATATAACATATACGAATGCTTGTAGTATTTTTCATTTACATAAACGTATACACTATAATACAGATATTTCATGGGAATGGGAGGGACCAACAGGGCACCCGATTGAAGCACTCTGGATGGGGAGAGTGGGAATGCCAACTCCCCATTGCAAACAGTTTGTGAATAGAGGGCGGGCTCTTCTCCCCGCCCATTGGGGCATCCTCATGTTAGATAGCTCGCTCTTATGACCAATTGTTCAATCTTGTTGTTAGAAGGAGATTCATTTGATCCCTGTGGAAACGTATAAGTGATGTTGTCTATCGATCCACCCAACCCGTTTTTGGCCCTTCATACAATGGCATGATTAGGATAATCAGTGGTTATTAAAGCTTGATCAAGTCTAACAGAGAGGAGAGCCCATTGCTGTCGGACTTAGTTTCCGCGCTGCAATGGGTGGTAGTACATTTCATACATCATACATCATGAAAGCGAGTGATGAAATAAAACGAGAAAATATGTTTTTTTAATTTTTGCAAGCAATTTTCCTTCACCGTGAAAAATTTTGTAGGAAATGTTTTAAGATTATATATTGTCCAAATTGTTGAGAGAATTTCATTATAGTTTAGTAAAACGCAAATTGTTCTACGATGAATCGTTCTTGAGTTATGAATTTTTGAAGTTAGTGATGTTCAGGAAAATCGGAAAATTTCATTGGACGTTTGCCAGAAAAACTGGCAACCCTGATTTTTTAAATATTGGTTTTTGTTCATATATTCATGAACCCTACACGTGGACAATATTTCGTAACAATCTGAGACTCTTCGGTCCATTCTGTACGATAATACAAAAAAATCCCCGACTGTCTTCTTTTCAAAAGATCCCACGCAATACCTTAGTCATAGCTGGCAGTTGAAGTAACGGAAGAGCATCTCTTTTTAACTAACCCTTAAATTTTTTTAGATTGAGGACAACTGTTGTTTGACGTTAAAAATTTTAGTAAATAAATCTTGATAATTTTAAGAATAATCGAAGACTGCTTTAAGTTTCAGTATTTTGTTCTGGAGTTCTGGATAACACAAATTCAAATTTTGTATAAAGCAATAGATAGCGGTTGAGAGGATGTGGTTACTGCTGGATTGAAATTGTCAAAAATAGTTCCCATGCGTTCCTATAAATTACCTTGATTTCTCAAAGAAAAATTACCATCACACTTTGTGAGTGGCTCAGCATCAACAGTATCATTACTGTTGGTATAAATCAATCGGAAATCGGACCTTATATTAAAATAGTTTACTTGAATGAGCGGTAAATCCCAGCCCCATTCCGTTGATTCATTAATCAATTTCACTCATTTTGATTAATAACGGAGTAGCAACCATTTGATTTGTGCAATAACCCTAAGCAAAGCTAAGCGAACCTAACATCACTATCAATTTTATAGTAGTCAAGATTTGCTGCATCTTAGAGAGACTCGCAACCATCGTTTTGGTCGTAACTCACGCATATGGTAATGTAGGCTAAAAGTTTCAGACAACTAAATTAGCTTTACCTTTATTTTTCGTCTCAATGCACTATGGTACGAATAGCCAAATTTCGCGACAAAAATCGACAACTCGAAGACCATTAACTTTAGACATATGATGTCTTTGGAAGATTTAATCTTTAAAAAAAGATCTATCTTTTGGTTTAGGTGGTTTATGTTCATAATAAAAATTCTAACTTTGTATTCTTTTGATTTAGAGGAGTTGTTACTCCTCTATCTCATCTACCTTTCGTTTTATAACAGTTTTTCTAACTGTCCTTAGAGTGGGACTTAAAAAAACAGTTTATTTTGCTTTAATTTTTTATTTCAATTTAAATTTGAAAAATTTGTTTGGATAACTTTTAGGACATGAAGGGACACACATTTTGAAGATACAAGATGGTTGCTATTTATTATATGAAAAAAAGTTATAGAGGTTGAAGCGTAGAAAAAATATGTTTTTTCAAGATATCTTACTCACTTATTTGCAAATATTTGCAAACACGGATTACGTGAACTGAAAGTAAAAATTTCCATCTACAAGACCTATGCAAAATCGTTTGTCCCCTCTTGTCCCCTTGTGGAGTAAAACTCATTTTAAATTTGGTCGTTTTGCATTATTTCTTTATAACTTTCGATCTGCAGCATCAAAAATTAACATCAAAGTGCTTAACAACGTGCGATTTTTTGAAAATGTTCATATTTTTATGTTAACCCATCTCCATTTATTTATTAATCTTGAAAAAACATATATTTTCTACACTTCAACCTCTATAACTTTTTTTATATAATAGCTAGCAACCATCTTGAATCTTAAAAATATGCGTCCTTTCATGTCCCAAAAGTCATCTGAGCGAAGTTTTCAAATTCAAATTGAAATTAAAAAATTAAAGCAAAATAAAATGTTTTTTAGGTCCCACTCTTAGGACAGTTAGAAAAACTGTTATAACACGAAACGTAGATGAGATAGAGGAGTAACAAATCCTCTAAAGCAAAAGAATACAAAGTTAGAATTTATATTATGAACATAAAAGGACCGCCCTAGTCACCACCCAAACCAAAAGATAGATCTTTTTTTAAAGATTAAATTTTCCAAAGACATCACATGTCTAAAGTTAATGGTTTTCGAGTTATCGATTTTTGTCATGAAATTTTGCTATTCGTACCATAGCGCAATGTATGCTAACTTTTTCCGTAGTCAAATCAATAGCAATTTTGATGGCAATTTATGAATATAGTCAATAATCCTGCAGGTTTATAGAGCTATATTTACTTAATTATTGAATTTAATGGATGTGAATCTCAACTATTTATCGTTCAGTTGAATATCCCAGGAAGAAGTTCAGTTTATCTAAACCAGGTTTTATCAAATCGATGTGAATGTAATAATGACCTAATCAGTGTTCATTTATATTTACTATTATAATTTCTCACAGACTGAGTGCAAAGTTTTCAGCGAATTTGATTTAAAGCACCGTCGTTTTTCTGTCAAGAACGGTTGAAGCAGGCTTATAAAATCAATACTTTCCATCCTTGGAAACCACGTGCAACCCACAAGACATCGTTTCTGTGGCTACAATTGATCGCAACCCACCTACTCTCTCGCATCAAAGTATCAATTTTCCGCCAATCTAATCCGCCCACCACTTTTAAATGGGGAAACTCGGTTCGTTTGTAGGCTCATTTCACAAAATATTAAAATGTATTCCACGTTGCTGACTTCCATCGTGGCACGTACCGGATTCGAGAAACAGGGACTACATCATTGCGGTGGCTGCCACAACCTGGGTTTCGTGGAACATTTTGAAATCGATTCAAAAGTCGTAACGCACAAGGCGTTCGTTCGTTGCTTTCCGGAATTGTGTCACACGCTCATGTGAAGCAAAGGCCTCCTTCGTTCGCTTTTGCCCGATGGAATTGGATTGAAATTGACGAAGTTGTTGGAAGCTGAAATTCCGCATTCACCATGCGCGTCGGAATCAGTTGCTTTAAATTACTTGCTAATTAGATTCCAGCGGGCGAACAAAGGCGATGTAAGGTGCGTTGTGAGAACTAATTGAAGCGGATCGAATATTGAATTGGAGCTGCTTTCACATTGGGATCATTAATTTCTTGAATGATCCCAAGTGCTTCCAAAACGTAATTAGGAGGTTAAATGACAAATGTAGCTTGGTTTAGAATTTTCTCTTTTCTCAGGAAAATCTTGAGTTTTGGCAACATGATGATGCTGGAAGAAAAGGCATGGAAACAATACAACACATTTCAGTCAACCATCGCCTCATTCTGTATTTGTCTGTTGACGACAGTGGCATGTCAGCTTAAACAACTATCTTCCATCTCTTAGTTGGTTCCCCCTCACAACACCACCAACTAGAATAGCGCCGAGCTGCAATCCCACGTGATTTCCGGCATGCAAGCAAGCAAGCAAGCAAACAGGTCGGAGTTGCTGCATCAGATCAACGTTGGAAACACACAAGGTCCCAGGTAACTACCTCCTGAAAAACGCAAACAATGCCTTTAGCTTGTTAGTTTTATCCAATCTCGAGGAAACGGAAAATGGGAATCATCACCGACGACCGAATGAATTGAGCGGAGCGGCAGGACCCAGCCGGTTCAGAGTGGTGTGCTTTTTGATAGAGATGGAGAAAAATGCAGATAAACATTATTTCCAGCTTTTGTGAAGTCGTTTTTGTTTGGCTTTTGGTCGTTGCATTCTTGAGAGGCATACCATTTTAGTATGAACAAAAAAATATGGTTGTAGCAAAGAACAGGAACTCGCACCATTAGCTGCTAGCGTTTACTGGTGGTGGATGACGGTGTGTCTATATAGATTTGCAATGTTGCGGTAAAGTAATTCTCATAGTACAATGAATCTTGATTCTAATGAAATACATGCTTCAGGTTATTAGACTAATTGCTAACTGATGTCAATTTACTGGAAAGAGTCTAGTGAGATATTTCGCAATTGCGTGAACTTCTCCGTAAGTTGCACAAATTGATGTTTTTTCTATTCCTTTATTATCGAAGCTGGAAGGATACGCTGGGCAGGACATGTTGCGAGAATGCCGGGCAACTATCCTGCAAAAATGGTGTTCGACGGGAATCCGGTTGGTAAAAGACGACGTGGGGCGCAACGAGCAAGATGGTCAGACCAGGTGGAGCAAGACCTAGGAGGTACAAGGTGCCCAAGGGATTCAAGAGGAGCAGCCACGAATCGGGCAATATGGAGGGATATTATCAGGCTATGTTATAGTATTGTGACGTTATGCCATGTAAATAAATAAAATAATTATTATCGAAATTTTCAGCCCTGGGCTGGTTCATCTCCCGTCGTAGTCACTCAAATACCTTTTGGGTATTTTCGTAACTTGTCTAGGGGTGAGATTCGAACTCGTGACATTGGCGTGAGAGGTATGGATGCTAACCACTACGCCGAAGTCGCCACAAATTGATGTTATTTTTCATTGCTATTAGCCTAATACCAATTTTTCGTACGTACGTTTTCAAGGCAGCATGAACATTTTACTTAAAGCATGAAGCTCTTCAATTTTTAACTTCAATTGAACTGCTTAAATGTTACCTGAAAAAAAAAATGTATACAGGCATTTCTCGACTATATTTACACAGCACTTAGCTCATCCCATGATGATTACTCGCAAATGACAAATTAGTTCAACATTCATAGATTATCAATATGACAGGAATTTCTTTTCTGTCTGATATTGTTGCTGATTGTCACAATTGGTTTGGCAATTTCAAAAATATGGTATTGGAGTGCCTAGTGTTGTGCACATATAATCAAGGTATGTCTGTATTCCAACTACAAACCTTATTTATTTTTTTGATTTTTCAGAAATATTCAATAATATTTTGTGTAAATTTGCTCGCGTTCCAAAATATACTAGCCTTGTAAATTCCAAAGGATCTCCTGAAAGTTACTCACGAACATGTTCTCAAGGCATCCTGAAACCTTCTATTAAGATACCAAGAAATTTTTCCAATTCCCTTTGTTTTACCTCTAAATTCCCTCGAAGATTTTTGTTAGTCCGTTTTAACTTTGGTATACTTTCCTAGGTCCTTTCTATAGGTTTTTAAAGAACTTCTTCCTATAAACTGCTTAGAGCTCACGCTATTTTTTTTTATTCAAACGCAAGGTGCATCGAAACGTTTCCTATACTTTCTCACAAATGCTTTCCTTTGTATGTTCCGTTTAGTTATATTAAATAACATGTAACGGGGAAAGGAAGGGACCATCAGGGCACCCAAGTGAAACGATTTGGATAGGGAGCATGGGACTGCCTTCTCCCTATTTTTAACATTTCGCGGAACGAGGGTGGGCTCTTCCACCCCATCTATTGGGTTTATTCTATCAATCGAGGGCTCGAGTGCTGTGAGTGTGAACTTGCTTTTGGAAGGAGATTCTCATCCCTATATTCGCGAGTTTTGCGTTAGTGTCTCTGCTTACGGGCCCGCCCAAACGTTTTTGGCCCTTCATACAGGAGCTTGATGATCACAAACAATAATAGAATCCTGATCAAACCGTTTTTCAGATTATTCCACTGCTATGGAAAGTTACCTTGCTACAATAGATGGTAGTGTTACATCATCATCATCATCATCAGTTGTAAGTTTTGGCTTATCTTACTCACGTTCTGTGTTTGAAAATATAGGAGGGTTGTTTACGTTTTTTAGAGAGCATTATATACGACAAATTATACAGAAAATTGTTTTTTCTTCATCCAGGAAACCAATTCAAACACTAACATTGTTTATGGCTCTACATTTTCTATTTCACAGACATAAAAAACATCGTTTTTCAGATTATTCCACTGCTGTGGAAAGTTACCTTGCTACAATAGATGGTAGTTTTACATAATAATAATCATAATAAATGCTTTCTTTTTTATATTCCGTTTAGTTAATTCATAGAATGTTCTTGGTTCTTAGTTTAACTATCAAACTATTTTTTTATCTTCATGATCAGTCTTTCTCATGACTTTCTTTCCAAATTTTCTCAAAGTATTCAATCAGCTTTCCAGTTTTTGGAAACAGCTTCGCAGTTTTTTAACATTTTTCTGTCTTTTTTCTTACCCTTTTTGAGGCTATTGGCTTGTTACAAATCTACAAGCTCAATACTAATGACATATGTCCCTAAAATGACAGTGATTCAACACTAAATTTTCTTTAAGTTTACACTAGTTCCTTTTGAAACATCTTACATCTTCTTTGGGAAGTTTCTAGAAGTTTTCTTGGAACTTCGCCCATGCTTTCATGGAACTTCTTCCAATTTTTTTCCGTTGTTCAGGACTTTGGACTTCCTTCATTTCTCCGCAGCTTTTTTGGAATTTCTCCATCTTCATCTAAGCTTCAAAGCTGCTTCACTTGTAACTCTTCATAGGTTTGTTTTCCGAACTCCTCCTCAAGTCCTTCGGGATTTTATCAAATTCCCAGAAATTCTACTTTGTTTACTTGAAATGCTGGAATTTGTAGCTTTCAGACTGGGAGAATCAACTACAGAAACTCTTATGGTTTTCATCTGACGTGTCGATCATATGGAAATCAACTTTTGTGTCGTTTTTTTTTCGTTACAAAAGGACTTCAAGTTTAGGTCATATTGTCTAAGTATATTTCATTTTATTGTCCCTATGGAAGTGTGGGCATAAGGTCGATAAAACGGATCTAAGTTAATTTCTTGTGAAAGGTACAACTTCAAAAGCTTTTATTTTTGGTATTTATGTGACTTGTCTGGAGATAAGATGCAATCTTGTGACTTTGGAGCAAGGTATTAAGGATAACCGCAAAGTCCGAGTCACCCCTGTTGTAGTGCGAGTTGGTAAGGAATAATATTTATATCAAGTTGTGTAAAATTACACAAGCGTGATACATGATTTAAGAATAGAAGGCAGCGCGAAAATGAAATGTCATTGGTTATCGATGAAAAAATTAAATCACAGCTAGCCAGGCCGTTAGGTATAAATAAAAGCTGCCTGAGTGCGCAGCCGGCATTCTTGTGACGAGCGTTAGAAGCAACGGACCCCTAAGCAGCAGTACCAACGAAGCAGCAGCAGAACCACTGACGAGGCAACGAAACGTACAAGGTCCAACCATGGATGAGGCTGGAAACCTCGGTCAAGCATCGTCTTTACGTATAACCGTTCCTTCGGTTCACGCTATAAATTTCCTGAGTGCTTATCAAAACATCATGACCACCGGTTACCTCAGAACTACCTACAACTTTGGATTATCTTTCATGAAACCTTCTATAAGTTGGTCTTAAAGGGTGTTCCGATCAAAATTTAGTCAAACAGTAATGTGTGTGAGTCGATCAAAGTTTTTTTTATTAAAAAGTCAAATTCTTTTTCTTTTTCAATTTCAGTTAATACAGAATACAGGAAAAATGTTCAGCTAAGCTTCCTTTTTACCGAATGCAAATTGCCAGGTCTTTCGCTTAACTCCTGCTAGAAGATTTTGTACAGTCTCCTTGTCCACTTTATTCGCCGCAGAACGCCAGTTTGCCCTGAACTGTTTCTCGCTCACAACAGCTTTTTGAGTCTTCTTAAGGTTCCGGTTGACGATGGCCCAATATTGTTCGATTGGGCGGAGCTCTAGCGTGTTGGGAGGGTTCTTGTCCTTGGGCACCACTTGGGCGTTGTTGGCAGCATACCACTCCATAGCCTTTTTCCGTAATGGCAAGATGACAAATCTGGCCAAATAGAACGGAACAATTGTGTCGCTTCAGGAAAGGCAGTAGACGTTTTTGTAGGCACTCGCTCAGATAAATTTCCTGGTTGACGGTTCCGGTCGCAATGTAAGCGTTGCTCTTCAAGCCACAGGTACAGATGGCCTACCACACCTGATATTTCTTCGCGAATTTTGACAGTTTAATGTGCTTGAAAATATCTGCCACCTTTTCCCGTCCAGCTGCCGTATAAAATTCCTGTCCAGGAAGCTGTTTAAAGTATGTCTTGACGTAAGTTTCACCGTCCTGTACCACGCGATCATACTTCGTCAGCATCGTCGTGTACATTTTTCGCGATCGTGCTTTGGCCGACGTGTTTTGTTTATCGTCGCAATTTGGAGTCACCACTTTCTTGTACGTCGACAGTCCAGCTCATTTTTCAGCTCTATCCACGGTTGAAGGCGCCACTCCCAGCTTCTTCGCGACATCTCGGACGGAGAGGTTGGGGTTCCGCTCGAAACAGCGGGCAACTCTTTTTGTCGTCGCTGTGGCCTCCGGCTTTCGGTTTCCCCCCGTTACAGCTTTCCTGGCTGTCGACAAACGTTCACCGAACACTTTTAATACGTTGGTAACAGTTCATTTAGCCACATGCAACCATTTCTCCAACTTGGCGTGAGAGTAGTTTGGATTTTCGCAATGCACGTGCAAAATTTTGATGCGTTGCTTCTCTTCCTTCGACGACATTTTGATAACTGAAGTGCTAATCTCAAAATCAAAATAGAGGCATGATGCTACACGCACACATCTTCAAAATGAGGGGTGTGCAAAAGTTTTTAATGCACGATGAAAGGAAATGCGTCAAGTTTAAGTCGACCAAATTTTGATCGAAACACCCTTTAGTTCCTAATGTTTACTTACAGGTTCTCATGTTTATCTTTCAGTTCTTCTTCTGTATCTTCTGTAAGTTTCATTTTGTGTTCAACAAATTTTCTTCATGCTCGTTCTGAACTTTTCCTTAGTTTCCATGGATTTCCCTCAAATACTACAAGAAGTATCATGAGGTTCTCACAAAAATTGAACCAAGGTCTACAGAAATATTCTCTAACTTCCTATTAAATTTTCTTTGGGGCCTCGTAACTGCCCTTTTAAAAATATTCTCAAATTTCTCTCCAAGGCATCTTTCCTCGGAGATCACTCAGGATTTTCCCTTAGCGAAACTTGTCCAACGCTTCATTTTTATTTTTATTAATTTCCTTCAGAACTATCATAGTTCAGTGGAATCGTCTTCAAGTTCATAGATATTTAGTCTTAATGGAACAGTAAAATAATCACTTCAAAATTATTGAGTAATTTAATAAGAACGTTATTGAATATTGGCTAATTTTTAATAAAGCGAAACAGTAATGAAACAAATTGATAATATTATTAGGTGCGCAACTAAGTTCCCGCTGTTTAGAAATAGATGGCGCCAGTAGTAAGTGCTGGTCGAATGTTGTACATCTCAAGCGTCATAAATAAACCAAGCTCAGACATATGGTAAACAAACCGCTTTGCCAAATCAGTGATTTTGGTTTAGTGTTATATATTTTGGTTGTTTGAAGATGTCTGATTTCGTGCCAAATAATCGTCATTTGCGGGAAGTGTTGATTTTTTTCTTTCATTCGAAGAAAACGGCGGCTGAAGCACATCGAGAGCTCCAAAAAGTTTACGGTGATGCTGCTCTGAGTGAAACAACGTGAAGAGTTTTCTACATCGCATTGTGACGGGTGACGAAAAATGGATTCATTACAGTAACCCAAAACGGAAACATTCATGGGGACTGCCCGGGCATGCTTCAACATCGTCGCCTAGGCCGAATATTCACGCTTCGAAGGTTATGCTGTGTATTTGGTGGGACCAAGTTGGTGTTATTTATTATGAGCTGTTGAAACCAAACGAAACCATTACCGGGGAACGGTATCGAACTCAATTGATGCGATTGAGCCGACCACTGTACGAAAAACGGCCACAATACGAGCACAGACACGAAAAAGTGATTCTTCAGCATGACAACGCTCGACCTCACGTTGCGAAACCCGTGAAAACCTACTTGGAAACGCTCAAATGGGAAGTCCTACCGCACCCGCCATATTCTCCTGATATTGCACCGTCCGATTATTACTTGTTCCGTTCGATGGCACATGGTCTCACTGGTCAGCAATTCCACTCATATGATGACATCTCAAAATGGCTTGATTCTTGGATAGCATCAAAAGACGAACAGTTCTATCGAAATGGTATTCACGTTCTACCAGAAAGATGGGAAAAAGACGTAGCTAGTGATGGGCAATACTTTGAATAATGGCAGCATAATTAATCATCAATTAAAAGAAAGATTTGAGCAATAAAAAAATAAAAAAAAGCCACTAAATAATTATGGCTTGTGCCAACAAATAATGTGTGATCAGCATTAAAAATTTAGAAATGAGCAATAATAGATGAGAAATGATCTTTGGATAATCTAATTATGGCCGGTAAATCTGTCAAATAAAGCAACAGCTATTAGTATAATTTGAGCACTAAACTACTCGCATGTGTCTTGGAATTTTTATTTGATTCTCCCATAAAAATAGTAAAATGAGCAATAAATAACTGAATAACCACAATAAAAAAAAAACTCAAATGTCCTAGGTAGTAGATACAGTTACCCATCTTTGAATTCAAAAATAATTTGAAATCGTGAAAACTTTCCCATGAAATATTCAACAACACCATTTTAAACTAAATGGGTTCCAGAGAGCAGAAAATAAATCCAGGCAAAACATTGGGAATGAGCCATAAAAACTTGTGATGTGCTTTAGGACAAATACAAAAAATCATATGGAAGAGGTAAAATGAGCAATGAATATTCAATAATGCGCAAAAGACAATGATATTTTTGCAAATGGACTTATGAACGTACACATTCCAAATAAAAGTTGTTGAGCTTCTACAATTGATATTTTTATCAAATGATATGTTGAGTTTACCAATAACCATAAGACTGTCACTTGAATGGAAAAAAATATTGATACTTATAAATACGGTTGATAAATGTATCCATGCCAAGGAAAAGTACAACAATCAACCAGTGATAATTTTGAAATAGTCATCAAACCATTATCAATGTTCAGGCGCACAAATCAAAACAGCAATCGGAAATAAAAAATATGATCAATTTTATAATATAAACCAGCACTTAGAAAAAGACTACTCACTTAAATGGCTTAAATTTGTCAAAGCAGATTGGTAACAACGCCAGTAAATTCTTATTGTTGACGAACATAATTCGTCATTCAAACGTCCTTGTAATTGATCTACTCATCCACCACACCGCGATTCCACACAGTTCAAGGGATTACCAATGGCACTTTTTATGGCTCATTCCCAATTTTTTGCCTGGATTTATTTTCTGCTCTCTGGAACCCATTTAGTTTTCAAATGGTGTTGTTGAATATTTCATGGGAAAGTTTTCACGATATCAAATTATTTTTGAATTTAAAGATGGGTAACTGTATCTAAAGGGTGATACGGTCAAAATTTGGTCAAGGGAAAACGCGTGTAAATCGGTGAAATCGTTTATTTAAAAAATCAAATTAAATTTCTTTTTCAAGTTCAATTAGTATAAAATTCAGGAAAAATATTCAGTTAGGCTTCCGCTTTTCCAAATCCGAATTGCCGGGCCTTACGCTTGACCCCTGCCATCAGATTTTGTACAGCCACCTTGTCCACCTTCTTCGCCGCAGAAAGCCAGCTTGCCTTGAACTGCTGCTCGTCCTTAGCAGTTTTTTTGGTCTTCTTTAGGTTCCGCTTGACAATAGCCCAGTATTTCTCAATTGGGCGGAGCTCTGGCGTGTTGGGAGGGTTCTTGTCCTTGGGAACCACCTGCACGTTGTTGGCGGCGTACCACTCCATGGCCTTTTTACCGTAATGGCAAGATGCCAAATCCGGCCAAAACAGTACGGAACAACCGTGTTTCTTCAGGAAAGGCAGCAGACGTTTATTCAAACACTCTTTCACGTAAATTTCTTGGTTGACAGTCCCGGAAGCTATTAAAATGCTGCTTTTCAAGCCACAGGTACAGAGGGCTTGCCAAACCAGATATTTCTTTGCGAACTTTGACAGTTTTGTGTGCTTGAAAATATCTGCTACCTTTCCCCTTCCTTTTGCCGTATAAAACTCCTGTCCCGGAAGCTGCTTGTAGTCGGCTTTGACGTAGGTTTCGTCGTCCATTACCACGCAGTCAAACTTCGTCAGCATCGTCGTGTACTGCCTCCGGGATCGCGCTTTGGCCGTCGTATTTTGTTTATCATCGCGATTTGGAGTCACTACCTTCTTGTAAGTCGATAGTCCGGCTCGTTTTTTGGCTCGATGCACGGTTGTAGACGATACACCCAGCTTATTTGCGGCATCTCGGAGAGATAGGTTAGGGTTTCACTTGAAACTACCGGCAACTCTCTTTGTCGTCTCAGCGGCTTCCGGTTTTCGATTTCCCCCGATCCAGACTTCCTGGCTGTCGACAAACGTTCCCCAAACACTTTAATTACATTTGTAACGGTTGATTTGGCAACTTTTAGCGATTTTGCCAACTTTGCGTGCGAGTAGCTCGGATTTTCGCGATGCGCGAGCAAAATTTTGATACGCTGCTCTTCTTGCTTGGACGGCATTTTGACAACTGAAGAGTGAATTCCAAAATCAAAATAGGAGCAACATTCTACACACACACACCTTCAAAATGAGGGTTGTTCAGGTTTTTTAAATGCAAAATTGAAAGAAATACGTCAAGTTGATATTGACCAAATTTTGACCGTATCGCCCTTTACTACCTAGGACATTTGAGTTTTTTTTTATTGTGGTTATTCAGTTATTTATTGCTCATTTTACTATTTTTATGGGAAAATCAAATAAAAATTCCAAGACACATGCGAGTAGTTTAGTGCTCAAATTATATCATTTGACGGAAATAAAGCCATATTTATTTGCACATATACTAATAGCTGTTGCTTTATTTGACAGATTCACCGGTCACAATTAGATTATCCAAAGATCATTTCTCATCTATTATTGCTCATTTCTAAATTTTTAATGCTGATCACACATTATTTGTTGGCACAGGCCTTTATAATTTAGTGGCACTACTATCCTTTTTTGGTGCTTTTTCTGAATTACTAAGTGCAGGTAAATATTTTAGTCTTGAATAATTCATTTGTAACCTTTGTTTTCAAAATAAAATTCCTCTTTCACCAAAAAACAGCAAGAACTTAGTTGCGCACCTAATAACAAAAATTAGGCACAATATATTTTCAAATAAATTTAAGTATAAATTATATGCTGAAAGAAAAATGATATGTAAGCAATATGGAATTCAAAAATTAAAAATAAATGATAAATCTACGATAACTTTTCTTAATAACAACTTACACAGATCAAATACACTAAAAAAACTTTGTGAATAAATAATTGCATTATAGATTTTGTCAAAATATAATAAAAAAATATTGAGTGTTTTTTTATAGAGAGTAAAGAAAAAAATAAAAATAAATCATAAATAAATACAATAAATAAAACAAAAAAAAAAAAAAAAAAAAAAACAACAACAACAAAAAAAAAAAAAAAAAAACAAAAACCACAAAAAAAAATAACAAATAACAAATAACAAATAACAAATAACAAATAACAAATAACAAATAACAAATAACAAATAACAAATAACAAATAACAAATAACAAATAACAAATAACAAATAACAAATAACAAATAACAAATAACAAATAACAAATAACAAATAACAAATAACAAATAACAAATAACAAATAACAAATAACAAATAACAAATAACAAATAACAAATAACAAATAACAAATAACAAATAACAAATAACAAATAACAAATAACAAATAACAAATAACAAATAACAAATAACAAATAACAAATAACAAATAACAAATAACAAATAACAAATAACAAATAACAAATAACAAATAACAAATAACAAATAACAAATAACAAATAACAAATAACAAATAACAAATAACAAATAACAAATAACAAATAACAAATAACAAATAACAAATAACAAATAACAAATAACAAATAACAAATAACAAATAACAAATAACAAATAACAAATAACAAATAACAAATAACAAATAACAAATAACAAATAACAAATAACAAATAACAAATAACAAATAACAAATAACAAATAACAAATAACAAATAACAAATAACAAATAACAAATAACAAATAACAAATAACAAATAACAAATAACAAATAACAAATAACAAATAACAAATAACAAATAACAAATAACAAATAACAAATAACAAATAACAAATAACAAATAACAAATAACAAATAACAAATAACAAATAACAAATAACAAATAACAAATAACAAATAACAAATAACAAATAACAAATAACAAATAACAAATAACAAATAACAAATAACAAATAACAAATAACAAATAACAAATAACAAATAACAAATAACAAATAACAAATAACAAATAACAAATAACAAATAACAAATAACAAATAACAAATAACAAATAACAAATAACAAATAACAAATAACAAATAACAAATAACAAATAACAAATAACAAATAACAAATAACAAATAACAAATAACAAATAACAAATAACAAATAACAAATAACAAATAACAAATAACAAATAACAAATAACAAATAACAAATAACAAATAACAAATAACAAATAACAAATAACAAATAACAAATAACAAATAACAAATAACAAATAACAAATAACAAATAACAAATAACAAATAACAAATAACAAATAACAAATAACAAATAACAAATAACAAATAACAAATAACAAATAACAAATAACAAATAACAAATAACAAATAACAAATAACAAATAACAAATAACAAATAACAAATAACAAATAACAAATAACAAATAACAAATAACAAATAACAAATAACAAATAACAAATAACAAATAACAAATAACAAATAACAAATAACAAATAACAAATAACAAATAACAAATAACAAATAACAAATAACAAATAACAAATAACAAATAACAAATAACAAATAACAAATAACAAATAACAAATAACAAATAACAAATAACAAATAACAAATAACAAATAACAAATAACAAATTACAAATAACAAATTACAAATTACAAATTACAAATTACAAATTACAAATTACAAATTACAAATTACAAATTACAAATAACAAATTACAAATTACAAATTACAAATTACAAATTACAAATTACAAATTACAAATTACAAATTACAAATAAAAAAAAATTATTTTTTGCCATGTACCCACAAGAAAGTAATCAATAAGAAACTGATTAACATTTTAGTTTTGAATTTTCCACCAAAACACTAAAACTCACACACCGTTCTTAGCTTTTCCTCCGGAAAAACTGAAACAGGAAAGTCAATCAGCAGGTTGAAAACGCGTTTGCGTTCCGACCGAGTTTTCCTCTACTGCTGCATTCAGCCAGTCAGTCAGTCAGTCAGTCGGTGGTAGGGCTTTGTGGGGCTGCCTATCTAGCTATGCAATGAGAAATACGGAATGGAACCAAACGAACTGGGTGTGCGCTACAATTTCCTTCCTCACTCAAGAGGTTCCTGTGCAAACATCACTTTTTCCGAGAGGGCAATTTGCGAGTTGCAAGGACTGCGACAAACAGGCATGGTAAATACTACAAAACGCTTCCCCTCGAGGTAAAACGCGTCATGAGGAGCGGCAGTTCGAAAGCTTTAAGAGATGTTTTGTTGAAGTTGATTTTCCTCTGTCGATTTAGTACTTCAAAAAGTTTGGTCCTGCCCGGCAGGCTGAACGTCACTCTAATAAAGCTATTAAAAAACAAAAGTTTGGTTTGCAGTTTTGTATTTATTAGTATTGGATATGTACCAAGCGTCTCCATAGGATTTCGTTGAATACTGGATCCTCTACATGTTCACATTGTAGAGAAATATTATGCTGTCAGCATAGCGATTCCAAAAACTCACGATTTGAGTCTAATAAAGATTACTTGTGCAAAGTTGAAATCAGTTTAGCTCAAAAGGAACAAAATGCCCCGGTTACTTGGAAGTACTAGAAATTGTTTTATTGGCGAACAAAAATAGAGTCAACACAAAAACGAAACCGAAAAGCGAATCACTGTGCAAAAAAGTCACACCAAGTTTTGGAAAATCTACTTCACAACTTTATCTACGGATGATGCGCGTCGTTTTCGTCCATCAGTATGTCCCCGTTAGAACGTTTTCGATGTGTGTTTTTAGTTTGTGCAAGTGAGGACCTATATCTGACCAGTGGCCTACTCAGAGTCAAATGGCGAGAGCAATATTTCCATCGATGGTGTGCTCTTACATTTCACGTGAAATATGTCAAACTTTGCTGCTTTGAATACCCCTGTAAATAGAGCATTGGGGAAGCGAATCAAAATCTCTGCAGCACATGTCCCAAATTAAAATCCAAATAATCCCAGATAGTTGGTTGAAAAGCAAAGCTTGACAATGTATCAACCTCGCAGAGAACTTGTTCCCATCATAATGTACATTCAAATCCATTTGGGGGCTGGGATGGAGCGTCAAAATCCTGACACTAGCAACGTTTCCTTATGGTAGCGTTGCTCGTAAAGTCAAGCGAAGCCATCCACCATCTAGTAGAGAGAATGACGACAAAGTGTTTGGTCCCATCACAGTTCGAGCTAATCTGCTGATGCGACCTGCACTCACTGAGCGGTGTGTTTTGTCAGGGCCATATGCGAGGAGATGAATGACGGGGTCGGGTTTCGGCGACGTCGTTTGGATCATAAGTGCATTCTCGTAATTAGTTGCACAAGTTATCATTATAAATAATGTGTATCGTACGTCGCTCGTCTGTTCGTTTGTAGGGGCAGATCTGGAACTTGATGAGGCTTTGTGGTGTTTCTTGCTCTTGGCCCTCTAATCTGTCAGTGACTGAGTGTATGTTGTTTGCAAGCAATGGAGCATAATGTGTAATTAGTGGTGAGTTGATTAGACGTGTATTGTTATTAGATACTGCCAAGTAAGATGGTGAATGGAGAACGAAGGAAGCTTGTGGTATACCTTAAGGAAGTATTCCTCAACCTTTTCCTTATTCTCTTTTAGAGAAATTCCATAGGCTTGCGTTCCACTTCTTTTGAAAAACAATCCTAATTTAGAATGCAAACCAAAATGAAAATAAGATTGGTATGTTTTCTAATCAAATCTTAGCAAGACAGTCGCTTGATGTATGTTTTGCTTCATATAATGGAAAATAATGGAAAATATAGATAGCTGAGCGGGTGACATCAACAAAACAAAATCGTATTGCTCCACAAACTTCTTTACAATTAGTGACAGAAGGTGGCATATAATTTGGAAAGGTAACTTAAAGACAGCGCTCTGGTCCTTATTTGCGCGATACTTGCATCTTGTTAAATAGTCACCCATTTTACCAGCTCATTTGAGTAGCTCACACGGAGATGAAAATTGATCAACAGCAGCAGATTTGAGGTTGTTCATGCGACCAATATCCTCCTCGATTCCAGGTCGGAAACCTGTCATTTTCCGCTGGATCTAAATCTAAGTATTATATTACCGTACCACCTTTGTTTAATGTCTCTACATTTACTGTATCCCACCATTTGATCACTTCACACTTGTTGATGAGAAGATTGCCTTCCAAGTCTGGGCACATATTGGCTTGCGGTACAGAGTTCTTGCGTGAGCTGTTCAGCTTATCGTAGCATTTTCGTGTGTTGTTAGCAGGACACAGTTCTTCCATCGTTTTGCGATCTCGTTCTTCCATTTGGCGCTTGCACCTCCAGAAGACCAAGTTTCGTTGGTAGAGCTCCAGCCTTCCGTTAGTAGAGCTGTTCCCAGCTGCTGCTTATTTTCCCCGAAAACTCCAATTTCTCGAAGATGCTAAAGGATTGGACAAAGCGTTAGGCTTCGACGTGTTTTGACTATTCTTCCCTACTTCCCTACTTCGTTTTTCTGCTTAAGTTTTTTTCTTCTTCTCATCTTATTTTTTTTCTTTCGCTTTTCTTTTTTCGTTTCTCTCCTTCGTTAATCTTCTTCCGCTTCTATTCCTCCGCTTTTATTCCTTCCCTTCTGTTGCTCCGCATTTCTCTTCCGCATTTCTTCTTCCGCTTATATTCTTTCGTTTCTTTTCATCCTTTTTTCTTCTTTTGATTCTCTTCTTCTGCTTCTTTTTAATCATTTTTCTCTTCCCCTTCTTTACCTTCCACTTTTCTTGTCTTCCACTTTTTTTCATTCATTTCACTTCCTTTTCTATTCTTTCGATTCTCCTTTTCTGCTTCGCTTTTTCCACTTCTTTCTTTTTGCTTCTCTTTTTCTTTTCTTTTCTTCTGCTAATCTGTTTCCATTTCTCTCGGTTCTCTTCTTCCACGTCTCCTTTTCTGTTATTCTTCTTTCACTTCTCTTATTTAGTTTCTCTTCTTCCGCATTTTTTCTTCCGTTATTCTTATTCCATCATTCTTCTTCCGCTTCTTATCATCGGCTTTATATCTTCCAGTCCACTTCTTTCGGATCGCTTCTTCCAACTCTCTGCTTCTATTTATCTTTCTCTGCTTATATTCTTCTGCCTCTCTTCTTTCGCTTCTTTTCTTTCATTTAATCTCTTCCGTTTCTCTTATGCCTCCTAGCCAATGACGTTTTGTTTTCTCTTGTACATTTTCAAAGTATCTTCATGATCTTTCCACTTTTTACCCTTTTTACACCAAAAGAAGGGTATTAAGATCGCTTGAAAACTCGACTTTTACATACTGAGCTATTTGTATACCGATTTTAGTTTTGCTGGTGCCAAATTAAAGTTATATAATTTTCAAATAATTGGTCAAAATTTCATAATGATTGGATAACCCCTCATGGAGATATGACCAAAACAATACCTGTGAGCACGTAATTGTGAGATGAAAATAAACTCATTGCAGTACAAAACTGAACAAGACCACTCACCCCAATCGATGCCGGTTGCATTCTATTGTTCCGTATCTGGTGCGTTGCATAGCACATACTGCGGATTAGCCACACTATGCGACTCTATAGAATTAGAGCAGAATCGATTAGCTCGAGTGGTCCGGTTTTGAACCGCAACGAGTATATTCGAAAATTACACAAAGTCTCCATTTACTATAACTACACAATTTTCAACGAACATTTACTTATTAAGCATCTTGAATCCATATCGATAATCAATATTGACGCTTAGGATTGTCTAATAATTCATTCTATGGACTGATAATATGGAATTTCTAATATTTATGTTATTTCTCCTTTTATATAACTAACATAAACAGGTCGTTAATGACAATTAATGGCAATATTTTAATCACATCGATGAACAATACGTTCAGGATTGACAAATAGTTCATTTTATAAACTGAATGTATGACATATCGAATATTCCTGGATCTTCTTGGAATTTCTGATGAAAATATGTATCCAGTACCATATTGGCCACATTTGAGTTCGTAATTCTGGTGAAGTGTAAGAAGGGTTCAGTCTCACCATCGGTGGATTAATTCGGTTTTAATTTTTTTTTTTTTTTTTTGTTTTTTTTTTTTACTTTTGTGTCCGCATACCGTTTTTTCGCCTCTTTTTTATTTTTTTTTTTTAATTTTTTAATTTTTTTTGTTTTGTGTGTTTTTTTTTGCGTTTTTTTTTGTTTTTTTTTTTTTTTTTTTTTTTTTTTTTTCATCTTCTTTTTTATTTTTTGTGACATCTGCTTCTGTTTCTTTATTTTTTTTTTATTTTCTTCTTTGCATCCTCTTAATAATATTCTTTATTTCGCTTTCACTTATTTCATTCATTACGTCTCTTCGCCGTGTTTTCGTTTTCACTTCTTCGACGTTGTCAATTCTATTGCATCTCCTTTATTCAGTTTTTTCTTCTTTCTTCCTATTATATTTGAAAATTTCTGAATTCACTGTTTTCATCATCAGTTTTCATTGATTTTTTCCCTGCGCCTTCTTCGATATCTTCGTTTTAATTTCTTCGACATCATATGATTTTCCTACGTCCGTTTTGTCCCGTTTTTTCTACTGCATCCGCATCAACGTCTGTTTATTCTCCGATATTTTCTGTTACTCTTTCTTCTCCTCCGCTTCTCACTTTTCTGCTTTTTTTTTCCTCACAAGCTTCGAAGTGTTACATTTTTTTTTTAGTTTTCAAATAACGCTTGAGAGCCGATTTGGCACCATTTGAGCCAACAGGGAGGGTGCTGTTGAGCATGAACATAAGCATGAGCATTCTGACCACTCGGGGTTTGCTATTGATCTAAGTTAGTTGAAGTTGCACAAATAATATTTAATCCAACAGAATGTGTACTATTGAGGCCATTCACAAAGTTGTGATAGTGGTTTTTCATAGGGAAAACAAGGTAAATGTTTACGCGTGAGAGGTGCTTTGGACCGATTTGGATTTAAACTAACAGTAAGGATGCTGTTGGGACCATTCACAAAATGTGATGGTGAGTTTTGATTAGAAGAACATTATGAGTTCAAGGGAACGCTTAAGAGCTGATTTAGATTTAAACCAACAGTAATTATACTGTTCTGGCCACTCACAAAAAGTAATGATGGTTGTTCATTGAGGAAACCTAGGTAAAACCCAGCAGTTAGGATGTGTTGAGGCAACTCCAAGGGGTCGGTCAATCTGATCAATTTAAAATCTTCAAAAGATTTCAAATCTTTTCCAAAGATCGGGTCGCTGATCGGCAATCTTGGTAAAACTACAACACATATTTTTCAGTGTCTCAACATTGTTAATAAAAATGAAAAAAAGCAACACATTTCACAATAAACTCAAGTCCTTTGATCTCTGTATTGATATATGATCAATATATTAAAATAATTATTAATTATATTATTAATATAATATACAACAGACATGGGAACTAGTTGCACCAATCAACATCGCTAGTGCCTTGCATTTGACGGATTTGGATGGGAATTTTTTTTCCATGGGAGGATACGATGGACAGACCTTTTTGGAACCTTGGTGTCGTAAAGCACTTGGTTAACTTTTTCTCAGACTAACGGAGGCGACACAGTTTTTCTAACCATGGCATAATCGGCGAGTGATCTCCAATTGCAGGCAAACATTTTCCACCCAGTCATCGGATTCTGTACAGATGTTTTCATGGACGAACGGCGACTAACAGCTGCAAATCTTGAGATGGCCATGTATTATAAATTGTTGCATAAGCACGGAATACTCCAGTTGGTACAGAGTTGTAACGGTTACCGGTTCGAGGAGTTCACGCTGCTACGGCAGACGCGAAATATCTTTCGTAAAGCAGTTCTCAGTGCCATCGACTAGGACGAAAAGAAACGGGATTTGGTGTTCGTTGCAGGGTTGAATGTTGCTTGAACGTTTTGGAAATTCTACAAAATTTTAAACGGTATTTGCGATCTGTGAGTGTTATGAGTAAGGTGTATATGTTTGTTTAAAGAAAAAAAAAAAAAGAAAAGAAAAAGGAAGGACGCAAATGTTTGCGTTTACCTATTTATTCTTTCCAAAAGTTTATTTATTGTCGAATGATACGAATCGGTTATCACAAGAACTTTTCCACAAGGTCGTCCTCTTACTAACACATCTACTGTGACGGATGGTAGATCTGGCATAGTCGGAGCTTGTGTTGTTAGTTTTCGATTGTCAAATTGATGTTAATATAATAAGTTGTGTTCTATATATTTTCATGTATTTTCATCTGCATGTACGCCGGCCCGTCTTAAGTTATTTGAGTAGAAGCTGAATGTATGGCCAAATTATGCAATTTGAAAAATTGCAAAGTTGCTTGAACTAAAATGAAAATTTCATTGAAAATTTCTTCAATATTAGAAGGTTCTCCAATATTTTCTCAAAACAGTAAACAGCTACTGCCACCGTGGTTTGCTGGGCCTGTTGATAATAATCCTGTTGATTTAAGTCGTTCCCAGGTTGTCCACTCTGGCCGGACATGCGCACCCTTTTAGCAGCACTGTGGTCCATTCCACCTTGGTTCTGCGCTTGCTGCTGTTGTTGCATTTGTTGTTGATGTTGTTGGTGCTGCTGCTGTTGAAATTTCCGGATCGGTTGCAGTTGAAACGGAAATCCTTGTTATGCAAAGTTTTATGATTGAGGAAAAGGGCCTGCTTTTGATGTTGTTGCTGTCGTTTGCTTTCACTTTTGTCGTCCTGATCTTCATCGGTGAGAAATTCACGCTTTGGATAAGGCATACGGCAGCCGGCAACGTCCGCCGTAGGCATGGGATCTCCCGAAAAGTAGGGATCCAACATTACCTGTTCCGAAGTAATCCATCAACAGTAGCAGATGAGCGGCCTTACTATCCGGTATAATCTTAAAGATACCAAAACAATGGATACACCCTGAAAAAATTAAAAAAGTAAATTGGATCTTGGTTGTAACTTAAACTTAAAAATGCTTGTGCTTCAAAATGTTACACAGTCTGTATTGTAATCAAAACAAGCATGTTGACGTTTTGAAACACTGAAATAAAAACAACAGTTTGTTTCAAACTGCCATAAAAGATTTTAAATCTTGATAAGATCATCTGATCTTTTTCAAAGATCGAAATGAAAAATTGAGGAGATCTGATCCAATGATCAGGACCTCTTGGACAACTCACAAAGTACATTACTAATTAATTATGTTTTTATTGCGTACAGTGCGCCAAATTTAAATTATAATGTTTTGAAATTGGAAATATCTTCTCAACATCATGGGATCCCAGTAGTGAACAGCAGTTTCTGCTGGAACCAAAGATGTGAAGAGAAAGTATCGATAGGTCCGATAGAGCTCGGCAGGTTCTGAAAACTACTTCTTTTCAATTTCATAACCTGCCTAGCTCTATTGGATTATTGAAATCAATTATCTGCTAACTGGCATCTAACTGGTAACATGTTATACTAATGTTGGTAGTGGCTGACTTATAGCACTCAATCACCTTACTGAAAGATGGCTGCCAACTAGATCACATTTATTTCGCTCGCGGTAGCTCCAACCGGCTGGCTCTAAATTCACCACTGGATTGGTTAACCGACTGCATAATCAATGGTTGGTCACCAGAGCACCCTCCAGGGTACTTGTCATCGCCAGCTGCCAATTCAATACTGGCTCATTGCCGCTCTGAACAGCTCCGAGGCTGCCGAACGAATGGAGCATCTTCGTAAAAGTAGTAAAAATCAATTCTATTTCCATTTCTTTGAATAAATAGATATGTTCTAACAATTTAAGAGAATCACCTTAATTTTAGGTACATCAACTTTTGTTTCACTGTTTGTTTGTTTGCTTCGTTATAGGTTGTATGTGTTTTACATTTGAAACTTTTGTTTCTGTTTTTTTTTAACGTAACCTAACCTTACCTAACCTAACTACTACTAATAAGGTCTGTATCCACATTAATCCGGACACCTTCAAATCATTGTAACTTTTGAAATATTGCACGTAGGAATGAAAAATTTCACTGTGGCTGAGAGTGTATGATAAAAAAGACTATGATTGATGTTTACATTTCATGTTTAGTATTCAAGATGGCGACGAAAGAAAAACAAGTGCGCAAGCGAATTTTGTACGGGCGTACGGCAAATCCTGACTAGTCAATACGGGACCTTGCAAAAACATTGGATTTGCCTAAATCCACTGTTCACGATGTGCTCAAATCTTTTTCGGAACGTTTGACGGTGGAGAGGAAACCGAGAAGTGGCTGATCCTGTCATGGACCGAAAGGTGAAAAGGATATTAACGAAAAACCCAAATCTCTCCATTCGAACGGTGGCTCGTAAAATAGGGATGTCGCCTGGTTTTGTCCAAAAATCAAAACAACGTTTGGGACTTAAGTCGTATAAAGTAAAAACAGTTCAAAATTGCAACGACAAACAGAACTTGGCTACAAAATCACGGGTTCGACGTTTGTACTGCGAATATTTGACGAAATTTTCATGCGTTGTTATGGACGATGAAACTTATGTCCTGGAGCATTTCAAGCAGCTTCCAGGGCTGGCTTTCTATTCTGCTATGGCCAGAAATGCTACAGCTGAGCATTTCAAAACGAAGAAGGCTCGAAATTTCCCAAAAAATACCTTGTGTGGCAAGCAATTTGCACGTGTGGCAAAAAGAGTAAATCTTTCGTCACTACAGGCACAATCAACAAGGAGATCTATCAGAAAGAGTGTCTGCAGAAGCGATTGCTACCCTTCATCAAAAGTTACAAAGAAAAACCTTTGTCCTGGCCTGATTTGGCATCATGCCACTATGCTAAGACTGTGATGGAGTAGTACCAAGCAAATCAAGTGAACATTGTACCAAAAACCTCAAACCCGCCAAATTGCCCAGAGCTACGACCAATTGAGAGATATTGGGCTCTGATGAAGCGGAAGCTTTCTGTAAAGAAGCATGGAATCAAAGACATCAAACACTTCCAGCAAATTTGGACAAAGACGGCTTCTACGATTTCTGAAGAGTCTGTACAAACCCTAATGGACGGAGTTAAGCACAAAGTTCGAAAATTTTATGCAAATACCGAATTACTATGTTTTGTCTTCGCGAATTGTTAAAACACATCCCATGAATCTGAAATAAACAAATACGACGGAAATATAATGCGAAATTTGTGTTTTATTCATGTTTTGGAGTGTCCGGATTATTGCGGATACAGACCTTAATTATAAATGTTTCATATTGTTTCGTATTCTGATAATCTTGTTTTGTTTATAAAATTGTTTTTGATTTTTTGGAATCTGATCTCAAGTAATTCCATATTTGCCATATCATAGACTTCTGTTGTTCTAGTGCTTCTTTTCAATCCAAGGATTCGTTTTAAGAATCTATTTTGTATTATTTGTAGTTTCTTTTTGTGACTTTTTGCACACTTATCCCAAATTGGCGCTGCGTAAACCAACACAGATAGTACTATTTGTTTGTAAACTGCTAATTAGGTATTTGTTATGCTAAGTTTTGAGTTTTTGCTAATTAGTGGATAAAGTCTGTTCAAAAAGATGAGGCATTTAGTGTCAGTATTTTCGACATGTGTGCTGAACAGTAGTTTTGCACCTGCGGTGAGTTCAAGATATTTAACATGTGAAGTTCATTCTATTGCATTACCTTCTATTACAATTTCTGATTTTGGCTTATGTTTTGGTGGTTGGTTTAGTGGAACCAATATTACAGGGCGAACACGAAATTATTGCGACACCGAAAATGTCATGCCAATTTTCTTATAATGTTTAGAATCAAACCAAAATTTCAAAAATCAAAAGAAAAGTTAATCGATGGAGCCTTGAGTGTAAAATTGAACGCATTTTCGCTTGATGCCCTCCATCAAAGTCTTTACAGTGTCATCCGGTACCAGTTTCTCAGTTTTTTTTCCATTTCCTTAACATGTCCTTCTCGTCTTTGACTGTCTTCTTGCTCTTCCGAAGTTCCCGCTTCATCATTGTCCAATACTGCTCCACCGGGCGCAGCTCCGGACAGTTTGGCGGATTCATGTCCTTTGGAACAAAATGGACAGAATTGGCCTCATACCACTCCAGGACACTTTTAGAATAGTGGCATGATGCCAAATCTGGCCAAAATAGCGGAGCTTTGTCGTGCTGCTGCAAGAACGGCAAAAGGCGCTTCTCGAGGCACTCAGATTTGTAGATCTCGCCATTTACTGTGCCCTTTGTCACGAAAGGCTCACTCCTCAGTCCGCAAGAGCAGATGGCCTGCCAAATGAGATATTTGGAGGCGAACTTCGACATTTTCTTCTTCTTAAATTTGTCGTCCACATAGAACTTGCTCTTGCCGGTGAAAAACTCCAACCCCGGAATTTGCTTAAGATCGGCTTTTATATACGTTTCGTCGTCCATCACACAGCAGCCATATTTTGTCAGCATCTTCTCGTAGAGCTTCCGTGCCCGAGTTTTAGCCGTCGATTGTTGCCGCTCATCGCGGTTTGGGAAGTTCTATACCTTGTATGTATGTAGTCCAGCTCTCTTCTTTGCATTCTGGACGTAGCTCTGCGACATGCCGATCTTTTTAGCCAAATCACGGCTTGAGACGTTGGGATTTGCTTTAATCATCCGCTTCACCTTTCCCTCCGTCTTTTTGTTCTCCGGTCCCGGTTTTCTTCCAGCTCCTTTGCCGTGGTCCAACGTCAACCGCTCCTGGAACCGCTTCAACACTCTGGAGACGGTTGAATGGTGAATGTTCAACATTTTTCCCAACTGCCGGTGCGACAGGTCAAGAAATTCCAGGTGTTTGGAAAGAATTTGTTCTCTCGACTCGCGTTGGTTCACCTCCATTTTCGTTGAATCGAAAAACACGACTTCGAGTTTGACAGCATGTAAACAATACACACCAATGAGAAAGTGTGCAAAATTTGGTTGATTTTTACCCAATGGTAAAAAAGTTATGCCCTGTTGAATGTGTCGCAATAATTTAGTGTTCGCCCTCTATTTGAGTTTTTGATTATTCCTTTGGATGTGACTATCTAATCTGGCTAAATTTTTTTTTAAATTTTGCTAGTCGAAGAAAGTAGAGAGATAGGTCTGTAGTTTTTCTCGCTAGTCGGGTTATTTCCTGGCTTCAATATGGGAACTACCTTTGACCTTTTCCAGATACTAGGGCAATAACTTAGGTTTAGGCATTTGTTGAAAATATTACACAGTAGATTCAAACAGTTTTCACCAAGATTTTGAAGAACAATAATTAGAATATGGTCCTCAGCAGGGGCTTTCATATTCGCCATACCTTTTAGTATTGTTCTTATTTCTTCAATGCTAACTTTTTGTTCTTAAGGTAGTTATCTACTGCTGTTATTTAGGGTTTCTATTGTTTGTTTTACAATGTTTTTCATTGGGTTAGTCATTGAGAGTCCTATTTCTTGTGATTTTATAATGTTTTTGTCTATTGCGTTTGCTCTTTCAATGGGGGTTACAAGGGTTAGTTTTAGATGTTGAACAGTCTGCGGTTTAGTTTTGAGTTAGCAATTTTCCCAAAGAGTTTAGAATTGTTTTCAAGTTTCGCTAATTTTTGTTGAAATTTTTGGTTTTTATGTTAACTAGTCTCTTAGCTATGGTTTTCCTGAGGCGATTAACTATAAATTTGATTCTTGTGTTGCCAGTTCTGCGATATTGTCGAATGTAGGCATTTCTTTTTCCAATCAGGATTTTAGTTACATTGTCTATTGCTAGCACCACCGACTTGACGGGTACTGCTCTAACGTTGTTCTCGACAACTGTTTAGGCTACCTGAACAAAGTTTGCTAACGTGTTATCGATCTGCTCTCTGCTATTGATATTTTGAGCTGGGTCTAGTTGGTTGTCAATGGCAGTGCGAAACCTATTCCAATTAACTTGGTGAAAATTCCTTCGAGCTGCTACTGGTCTCAATGAGCTAGTAATTCCTACTCTCATGGTAACCGGAAAGTGGTCGGAGTCTAACTCTTGAATGGTTTCAGGGTAGCTAGTCCCGGACGGTAAATTTGATAAGAAGTAGTCTAGTGTTGAAGGTGTTCCTTTTATAGGGACATATGTGGAGAGAGAGCGGGTGGAGTATAGTGAAGGTCATCAAAAATAATTTTGCCATTTGTATTTGACCTGATGTTACCCCAGCTGGGATGCTGGGCATTCAAATCGGTTTCGATGATATACTTGCATTTCGTGTGTTTTAATTTCCTAAGATCTTGATTCAAAAGTTGTCGGTTGATTTTGCTTGTCTCCCAAGGTAGGCACTGATCAGACGGATGTTGCCAATACTAGAATCCATCTCTACTCGGAACTTCATACGCTTATCTATAATATTATGATTGCGACTCCACCTCCTTTGGCGTCATCACGATCATATCGTACAATTGTGTAATTCGGGATACTCAACTTAATGTTAGGGCTTAAGTGAGTTTCCGTAATGAGAGCTACATGAATTGTTTTTATCGGTTAAAAATTGTCCTAATTCTATCACTTTAGGTCGGAGTGACCTAGCGTTCCAATTTACAATCTGCTATCGACCATACTGGATCAGAAAAACACCCAACGTTTCAACTTGTTCATGTCGAGAACGGCAACGTTCCAGTTTGTCTGACATGTCCAGGAAGATTCTAACAAATTCTTCCGGAGCATATAGAGTACCGTTCTGCGGGACGTTTTCACCATTTTCGTCAAGAAAGGAAGGAGCGTTTTCACTCACCTGGGGACCCGTATGGGGCTGCGATGTTGGTGCAGGGGGCGTTGAGTTTGATCGTCGGGGCCAAGGGCGGAGCGACGTAGTTTTGCTACCGCTGGTTGCTGCTCTGAGCAAGGGCTGGGAAATCTTCCTGCTGGAACAGTTGTCGATCGTCTGGAGCTCTTCTTTCAGGGAGGTTTCTTCTGGATGCTTCCTTCCGAATTTTCTTGTATGCCTCACGCTTGGGGCAATCCTTGTCCGATGCCTTATGCCCACCGCCACAGTCCTCGTGTGGGCAATCCGTTGTGATGTGTGGGCGAGCACAGATGTTGCAGTGGGGCTCGAGGCAGCAGTTACGAGTTGCGTGACGAAAGTTCATGCACCGCATGCACTGTATTACATCACGGTAAGAGCTTCGATAGCCTTCCCAGGTCACGATCATGTTGTTGAGTGCCTTTAGCGCGTTCAGTGTAGTGGATCATTTCTGGAAGTGGACAAGGTAGAGGCAACCGCGATGGTCTACTTCGCTGAACTTCCGGGAGATAACGTGGATGGCCACCGGTTGCAACTTGTAGTGCTGAACTAGTTTCTCCTCAATTGCACTTTTATCCATGGTCGGCAAACCGCGGAAGCAAACGGCGTTGAATGGCTTTTCGTCGGGAGAATCGGGCGTGAAGTACTCTGCTTTCTTCCGTTGTTGGAACGTTTTGGTTCGTTCCATTGCTTCCTTGGTGGAGACCAAAATTTTAATGCCAATTCGCGTTAGCTTAAACAGGGCATTTATATAGACTAATCGTAGTTCCTTCTTCAGTTGGTCGAGGGGAATGTTTTTTACAACGAGTGGAGGAACCTTGTTCGTGGTTGCTTGGTATGACGATGTCATCGGCTTGACCAACGTCACCGAAACCGTCTACCTCGCTCTGGTTTTCGAAGGTTGCGGCTTCAGTGATGACACTGGCAGTTTCAACGATGGTTTTTCGCTGATCTATTGTGGATTTCGGACTTCTTTTCGATTTCTTGTCCTTGTGAGCCAATTGCGGGCTATTTTGGTTGGAGCCGTTGCTCGAGCGACGACGTCCACGCTTACCCATATTGGGTAGCTCACGATCATGGAGCATCTTGCGTAGATGTACCCCTTTTATATCGTTCACTGCTGCATATGAGATCTCCCTTGCATTTGAAGTCTGTGATAGGAAAATACTTGGCATGTAGTAAATTTACTCTGCAAAACGAAATTAAAAGACATTAGTTTGTATTTTCATTATTTTAAATAGTTTACTGTTAAAAATCAATAGTTTTCAATATTTGCATCGACGCGTAGAAATATTTACAATCGATAGGAGCAAACATTTTGAAATTTTGTGGAGAAACGACTGAGATATTAATGCTCAAAACCTAACCGTTTTTCGTGACGGTTGCAATATGATTTTTTTCAATTGTTCCCCAGTATAGAATACAAAGACGTAGTCCTTCGTCAAAATACTTTCAATTTGTACAATTACCTTCTACAAACTCTACGACATATTTTACTACAAGAACTAATGTATGCAAACAGCAAGTTGGACGTTCTTAAGAGCAATCTTTTCTAGTCCAATTTAAATAAAGATTGATTTGTTTGGTCAATTTAGAGTCTCTAGAAGCATTTCATGTCTTCTGGTAACTTTATGCCTCTATTGATTTCCGAAATCGTCTGTTTTGTACCAATCGGGGGAGACTTGGTCATATACCCAATGATTAAATTATCTCCAATCCGTTCAACTAATCGCAATGTTTAGTGATATGGTGGACAGAATATTATTATTTGAGATAACTCAATGCAGACGTCTTCCAAATTTGACAGATCCACAGACCTTACACCTCATAGTAAGATGCTAAGAAGCAGTGCTAAAAAGAGACTTCCTTCTGAACATGTGGGTTCATGTGCTTGGGAGTGTTGATATGTGTCTAATCGAACTAATAGGATGATTCAGATCCCATCAGTGTACACATTAGAAACACACAGACGCACTCATACACACTTGTTCGATATTGTCAACGTTCAAAAGCTGTTGATGCAATGTTATTCTACTCGGATATAGACTCATTGTCGGTTGCATTATGATCCACCCATGTTTGTGACGCTCCGACCAACGAGTGTGTGACTAAACTGCCGGAGGAGATCTTCCAACCAACAAAGCGAGATAATTAATGCTGAAAGCAACGCGTCTTTGATAACAAACGTGTCGGGCAATATTAATATTTAGATTGAAGCTTTCGAAGCTTGTATACCATGACACTTCGCTTGAAGGGACAGCTGGGAAATGTCAATTATACAGAACCTTCCGCATACAACTTTCACAACTTTCTTCCCGAAAACTCTGTTTAAAATGCATTTGAAACATTAACTTCCGTTCATAATTTCTAACATCTGGTCCATTTCTTCACAACCTCCTTCAGAGCCGCCCTCTCACACTGTTGACTGAAGTTTGAAAGCAGCGACCACCAACCACTTCGATTCATTATCGCAGCATGTTTAAATCATGAGCAAGCTGACGAGTGAAAAGGACCGTCATGTTGAAAATGTTAACAACAGTTGTTCTCTCGCGGCACCCACGAGCCAAGTAAATTAAAATGCATTTTTGGTACAAGAAAACTTTGTGCCAAGCATGGCAGGACATGGAAAAGTTTCACTTTTCAACCCATCCCATCAGCGGTTGTTACATCCCAGCGGAAGCCACTTGCTCCGAAGTATGCTATGGGAAAATCAATCACGAGAAACATATTTTTACCGCTTGGCTCAAACTTCCAAAAAGCAAGCGACAGAAACTTGTTCTTGACGCAAAGCATAGGCATCGTCGTTTTTATAAAGTTTCAGGTTATCAACCAACGGCAAGCTGTGGCGATAGCTGTTAAAGTTCCAAACACGTGTCCTTCGTATATTGTGGAACTTCCAAGTGCCAACACGACCAACATCAAAACTATAGTCGTTATTCATGAAACTATAAAATCGACCAATCAGTGGTTGAATCACAAACTGGATCTACATTTATATCAAGTTGTCTAATCCGATCTGATCTGTCAGTTACTGATCGATTTGTCGTCTTTATGCCAGTTGAAATTAAAACACTCACAAAATACACAAAACGGTAACCACTTTAATCAGTCACAAATATATCGTTCTTACTTCCATTGAGCGCTCAGTTATCTGTAACAATCCATGATATTGAATTAACTTATTTCCTTCGAGAATCGAATATTTGCTTTTCCTTCCACGATGCCGGTCCGTTTGTCGTGGTCCTGGAGGCAGTTCCATAGCCAACAAATCCAACTCATGACGAAGAGAATAGCTTGAATAAATCATCTCCCAGTCTCCGAGCTTTCGTCACCATCGTTGTGGGGGAGTTGTGCATCTCTCTCTCTCTCTCTCTCTCTCTCTCTCTCTCTCGTGTGAAACGTTACGCCAACACGTCAGCGAATGAGTTCATAAAAAATTCAGTCGCAAATTGAGCGAACGGTTCTTGCCATTGCCATACGTCTATTTGCCGAGCGTGATTTTTTATGATATTTCAGCGATGTCGTTCTGTGTATTCTTCTTGTGACTCACTGTTTGATTGGCTAGCACAGTGGTTCGGGGAGGGGAGATTGGTTAGTGAAAAATCAGCGCGAAAAATTACCTCGTATTCAAATAAAAATCATATTAAAATAAAAATTTCCATCTCGTTTTTGAATAGTACAGGTTGATCAATATGCAATTTTTAAATTTCAATATTTTTTAAGGGATCTAGTAGGTTTTCAAACACTTTTTTCATCAGAAAATTGCTTTGGGAAACATCGGCCTAAAATGCTCTTTTTAAACAATCGTTTATTAATGAGAAGGCCACGGGAAATTATTTTTCATGATGACCGATTACACAGAAGGTACTTTCCTTTGGAATTTAAAATGAAAGTTCTTGAAAATTTTATCTTGCTAATTCATAACTTTGACCACTGTGAATCGTTGAAAGAGAATATAGGATGGCTTGATGTTTTGTGTTTTGTGGAAAAATCCATGTATTGGCAATATTGGCATTATTCAATTATCTGTGTGATCTCTGGCTCATGAATCTGGAAAGTGATGTATTTTTTTCCATTTTGTTATAAGCTATTTGATTTAAAGATGTAATTCGTTGACAGGGATGGTTTCATTCAGTTATTCATTTGCGTATAAGGTTTTCCATCAGCAACAGTTACAGTTTGTACGGTCAACTCAAATCTCTATCGCTAATTCATATTGAATCAGAGCAAACCGAATTTATCATGGTGTTTAGCTAATTCAATTGAACAACACTGTCATTATAGTCGTTGTACAGTAGGGTACCGATCTTTTCGGTTAATTGAGACGGTAAAAATCGAAACCGTAAAGATCGATACCCGCAGCTTATGGGATTTTCACTAATTGGAAGACTCACAATTCTGACTCAAGTTCAGAATTCGGTCACAACACGGCGCTAGTGTGCATATAATCTTCCAGTTTGTGATTGCTATATCTCGAGAGCCTTACTAGTTAGGACGATGCTTTCTTCAGAAAACTTGTGCTAGAGGCCAAGGCTAGTGTACATATGATGTTTCAGTTTGATTGTGTTGTATATCGAGAGCCTTACAAATCGCGATATTATTTTCTTCAGTAAATTCGGAATTCACTCACTACGTAGCGCTAGTACGGATATAAGGTTCCAGATTGTTTAATGTAATATCACGAGAGTTTTGCCTACCCTGCATGGAGCAGGGAAATTAGCTGCCTCTGACAAACTTCAACGAGAGTCTTATGAATTAGGACATTGGTTTCTTCGGCAAATTTGTGCAAGCTGCCCAGCCCTTCCGTGTGTTAGTTCCGTATGTTCAGAACTCATACACTGTGCCGCGCTAGTGTACATTTGAGCATCCAGGGGTTTTACGGTGTGCATACCTCTAGAGCAAAGGAATAAGAAGAGGCAACAAAGAAGCAAGCGCCAGTGGGGAAGCCTGAGCAGAAGTCGCAAGGGCCAGCAATGTGTAAGTAGAAATTAGAATTAGAAGTAGAGTAGAGTAGAGTAGAGTAGAGTAGAGTAGAGTAGAGAGAGAGAGAGAGAGAGAGAGAGAGAGAGAGAGAGAGAGAGAGAGAGAGAGAGAGAGAGAGAGAGAGAGAGAGAGAGAGAGAGAGAGAGAGAGAGATACACTACTACACCGTGTTGTCGTCTCTAACCTGAAGCAGGCAAATGAGATTGCTTCCTCCCAGCATTTTACACTGGAATATAGAGTTTATATTCCAGCTCGTGATGTGGAGATTGTAGGAGTGGTCACAGAGGCGAGTCTGTGCCCTGAAATTTTGGAGAAGCGGGCGGTTGGCCGATTCAAGAACCCTCTGCTCCCCCAGTTCAGATACTGGAAGCTTCCCACTGTGAAAACTTTTTTGGAGAAATTAACACTAAAGTGGCCCCTTCTTGCAGCTATTATTTCCTTCGATGGATAATTTTCCAAATGAGGTCGGGGATTTGATCACTGTTCTGCAGTGGAATTGTCGAAGTCTTGTTCCTAAATTGGAATCTTTTAAATTTTTAGCTCACGCTACCGGTTGTGATGCATTTGCTCTTTGTGAAACATGGCTTTCACCTGAAATCGATCTTCCGATTCACGATTTCAACATTATTCGGCTTGATCGTGAGGATTCACGTGGAGGAGGAGTACTTTTGGGGATCAAAAAGTGCTACTCCTTCTAAAGAGTGAATTTTCCTCCTATTCTAGGTATTGAAGTTGTCGCATGTCAGGCTGTTATTAAAAATAAAAGCCTTTGCATTGCTTCCGTTTATATTCCTCCTAGAGCCTCAACAAACCAAAAACAACTTTCAGATATTTGTTCGGTTCTTTCTGCTCCGCGGTTGATCATTGGAGATTTTAACTCTCACGGTACAGGCTGGGAGAACTGTACGATGACATCCGGTCTTCTTTGATATATGACCTCTGTAACAACTTCAATATGACCGTTCTCAACAATGGAGAAATTACACGCTTGGCTGGTCCATCCTCACTTGGCAGTAGATTAGACCTCACACTCTGCTCGAATTCATTTTCTTTGGACTGCACGTGGAATTTGATCCAGGATCCCCACGGTAGTGATCATTTGCCTATTAAAATTTCGGTTGCCACCGGGCTCTCTCCGCCAGAATCCATCAACGTCACGTATGATCTAACTCGTAATATCGATTTGACAAGGTTCAAGACAGCAATAGATGAAGCCGTAACAACGGTAGAAGGGTTTCCACCGCTGGAGAAATATAACTTCCTCTCCAACCTGATTTTGGGAAGCGCGCTTCAAGCTCAAACTCGACCAGTTCCAGGAACGTTATTTCGCAGGAAACCTCCTTCCCCATGGTGGGATCCGCAATGCACCGAGGTTTACCGCAAAAAGTCCGACGCGTTCAAAGTTTTTCGTAGACGTGGAACACCTGAGCACTTCGAAAGGTACACGGCTCTCGAACGAGAATTTAAGAGCCTCATCAAGGCCAAGAAACGCGGTTACTGGCGACAATTCGTGGACGGGCTATCGCGTGAAACGTCGATGAATACCCTTTGGAATACGGCGCGAAGATTGCGTAACAGAATTACGAATAACGAGATCGAGGAGTATTCGGACCAATGGATCCTCAGGTTCGCGCGAAAAGTTTGTCCAGATTCTGTGCCAGCACAAATGTTTCCTCGCGAAACCACGAATTCGATAGATGAGATCAGCCAACCTTTTTCAATGGTAGAACTCTCTCTCGCACTCCTTTCGTGTGGCAATACGGCTCCAGGGGCTGATAGAATCAAGTTCAACTTGCTTAAGAACCTTCCAGACGTCGCTAAGATGCGCATGTTGCACTTGTTTAGTCAGTTTCTGGCTCTCAACATTGTACCGGATGATTGGAGACGGGTGAGAGTTATTGCCATTCAAAAACCTGGTAAACCCGCGTCAGACCACAACTCCTATCGACCCATCGCGATGTTATCTTGTATTCGAAAGTTGTTGGAGAAAATGATCCTTTTCCGTCTGGACAAATGGGTTGAGACGAACAACCTGCTTTCAGATACTCAATATGGTTTCCGTAGGGGTAAGGGAACGAACGACTGCCTCGCGTTGCTTTCCACAGAGATTCAGTTAGCTTTTGCTAAAAAAGAGCAAATGGCTTCTGTATTCTTGGATATCAAGGGGGCTTTTGATTCAGTATCTGTTGAAGTTCTCTCAGATAAACTCCACGCTTGTGGTTTTTCACCATTAATGAACAATTTTTTGTACAATTTGCTGTCAGAGAAACATATGAGCTTTTCTCATGGAAACTCTACAGCTTCTCGATTTAGCTACATGGGTCTCCCCCAGGGATCATGTTTAAGCCCCCTTTTGTATATTTTTTATGTCAAAGACATTGACGGTTGTCTGAGTGAGAATTGTACGTTGAGACAACTTGCAGATGACGGCGTAGTGTCTGTCACTGGACCCAATGGGGTCGATCTGCAAGGACCCTTACAGGATACATTAGACAATTTGTCTACTTGGGCTCTCGAGCTAGGTATCGAATTCTCTACGGAGAATACTGAGTTGGTAGTTTTTTCTAAGAAGCATAACCCTGCACAACCGAAGCTTCAAATTTTGGGTACATCAATAACTCATTCTATGTCATTTAAATATCTTGGGGTCTGGTTCGATTCAAAGTGCACCTGGAGATCCCACATTGAGTATCTGAAGCGAAGATGCCAGCAAAGGGTCAACTTTCTCTGCACATTTACCGGGACCTGGTGGGGAGCTCATCCACAAGATCTTCTAACGTTGTACTGGACAACGATTTTGTCGGTTATGGAATACGGTAGTTTTTGTTTTCAGTCAGCGGCTCGGTCGCACATCATCAAACTGGAACGTATTCAGTATCGGTGTCTTCGTATCGCGTTAGGTTCTATGCACTCGACTCATACCATGAGTCTTGAAGTGCTGGCTGGCATGTTGCCACTCTCGGATCGGTTTACAGAATTATCTCTCCGGCTCCTCACCAGGTGTGAAGTTATGAACCCCCAGGTGATCGAAAATTTTGAGAAGCTGCTTGAGTTGAATCCTCAAACCCGCTTCATGACTTTGTACCATTTGAACATAACACAGGATGTCAGCCCTTCGCTGAATATTCCCAATCGTGTTTGCTTCTCCGACTTCGGAAACTCGGTTCATTTTGATTTATCCATGAAGCAGGAGCTTCGTGGAATCCCAGAGCATCATCGTCCTATGATTGCTCCGGTGATATTTGCGGCAAAGTTTGGCCTAGTTGATTCCACCAAAACGTTTTTCACTGACGGGTCTTTGATAGAGGACTCCGCTGGCTTTGGTGTATACAATGAAAATTATAGCGTCGCTCGTAAACTTCAAGCACCTTGTTCTGTTTTTGTCGCGGAACTGGCAGCAATTCATTTTTCTTTAGAGACTGTTGCCTCTTTTACACCGGATCAATACTTCATTTTCACGGATAGTCTTAGTTCTATAGAGGCTATTCGCTCCTTGAGGCCGGTAAAGCACACCTCTTATTTTCTTATGAAAATACGAGGTCTTCTAAGTGCTTTATCTTCACGTTCTTTTATTATCACCTTTGTGTGGGTCCCACCTCATTGTTCGATTCCTGACAATGAGAAAGCGGACTCGCTTGCAAGGGTGGGCGCTATGGAAGGCGATATTTATGACCGACAAATCGCCTTCCACGAATTTTTGTATATTTTTCGTCAGATATCACTCGATAGCTGGCAGTATAAATGGAGTAAATGAGATTTAGGGCGATGGCTACATTCTATCACTCCTAAGGTGTCTAAGAAATGTTGGTTCAGGGGATTGGATGTGGGTCGAGACTTCATTCGTGTGATGTCTCGCCTCATGTCCAATCATTATTCTTTAAACGCTCATTTGTTCCGTGTTGGGCTGGGAGACAGCAATCTCTGTGAATGTGGACAAGGTTACCAGGACGCAGATCACGTTATTTGGTTTTGTGCTGAGCATCGTGGAGTCAGATCTGAGCTTTATGATTCCCTTCGGGCTCGAGGTAGACAACCCAATGTACCGATTCGAGACATTTTGGCTGCACGCGATCTGGAGTTTATGAAACTCATTTATGTGATTTTGACTAACATTAGCCTTAGATTGTAGTTTGATTAAGTTACTTGTTTAGGTAAATTTTTTGAGGATTGTGTGCATCGGTGTGTGATTGTGGTTTTGTGTGTGAGTGTTGTGTGTGTGTGTGAGTGAGTGATTTTGTTTTAAACTGAAAACGTTCAATTAAAAATTGTAATTTGAAATTCTAGTTATAAGAAAACCATTGTTCCTTATGCTTTGTTTAAAATTTCCACCGCAATTTTCCCATCCATAAAATTGTAATTCCTATTAACCTCGAGACGGCCGCGAGTAATCGGTTCCACCCCCTTAACCTTAGTTCTAAGATAACTGATGTATATAAAAATGAAAACTTGGCTCTGTAAAGTTGATTCGATTGCGCCTGTACAAATAAATGAATTCATAAAAAAAAAATCAACAAAATTGTTTGATTACTTAAATCCATCTAGCATCTTGGAGTTACAGCTATAACAAACTGGAAGCTCATTTGTACACTAGTGCCATGTAGTGAGTGAATTCTGAACAAGTTTACTGAAGAGTGATATGTCCTAAATGGCGAAACTCTCGAGATAACATAGGATGAAACAAATTATCCCTTATTCCAAAGCGCCACTGTACTCACTCCTAGTAACTCGAAAGTAAAGCGCTCCTAGCGGTGAAATTTTAAGTTTAACCGGAATCCAATGACACTGATTTGTTGACCTTACTCCGAACAACAATTCTGCCGAGGGCTGTAGTGTTTAATGCCTTGAAACAGCTGAGATAGACCTCATTTCCGCCAATTAGCAAAAATCCCAGGCGGTATGAAAAAAACATAGATCGAAGTTGTTCCATTGTTCTCGCACTGATGGAGCTGTCAAATTTTCACAGTATATAGGCAACTAGTATATATTGACTACCAACCTGTGGACCGACTCCATGGCTAATGCTACCCCGGTGAGGACTGATGCACCAAATATGCCATGCCAAATTGAGCCTCCCACTCCAAGCTCAGATCGACAGTGATGAAATCGAGGCGGTGTCTTCGAATGGAAGCTGTTGCGTACGGTCTACGGTGGAGTCCCGTCGTTCACACCACTAAAATCGTCACCGACTATGGTGAGCTGGGCATATCGTCAGAATGTCGGATGTTAGCCTAGTTAAAATGATTCTCAAAAACGAATCGACAGGCACAAGAAGAAAAGGCACGCAACGAGCAAGGTGGATCGATCAAGTAAACAGTGACCTGCGGACCCTTCACATCGGAACGTGCAGCTTTTAGTTTTCGAAGTAAAAAAAACAAGAAATCTATCATTTATTGTTGGCTAATTAACAAGACAATTTAGGCATCATCACCGCGTGGTGACGCAAACCAGCAGTCCGAGTGTTAACTTCCACTTCTACATCTCGAACGGTCATCCGACATCGCTGAGTAAGTGCACACGAAGACAATCGAATTCACCACAACGCTCCTCGCCTAGAAGAGCGAAGTCCACTAATACGTTGCGTCAACAGCAGCAGATCAGTAATTTTACTTAAGATTTCTCTCTCTCCCTCTCTGTGTTTTGTGTTTAGCTTTAGTTTTGTGTATTGTGTCTGTGTATGATTTCAATCTGCCTTGGTGGGCATGAGCGATAAGCGCTCTCACGAGTAAGGCAAACCTACATGTGCATGCTGAAGATCTTTCTTCGACATGGATACTTTGTCAGAAGTTGAATTACATTAGCTACCTAATGATTCGAAGGCACAAACAAAATTTCGACCGAGATCCCATGGACTCGGCCGGTCCAAGAGTTGTGTACTTTCAGCCTGAAAATAAACCTCTGAATGGGTATCAAAGTTCTAGCAATATGACGGAGTGATTCTTAGTCGTGACGGAGATCACAAAAGTAAAATTTTATAAACTCTGTGTTGTCGTCTCTAATCTGAAGCAGGCTAATGAGATTGCTGTCTACCAGCATTTTACACTGGAATATCGAGTTAATATCTCAGCTTGTGGTGTGGTGATTGAAGGAATGGTCACCGAGGTGAGTCTGAGCTCTGAAATCTTAGAGAAGCAGGTGGGGTGCCAATTCAAGACTCCACTGCTTCCTTCACTACACACACTAGTTTTTCAAAGATTAGGTAAGGTATCACACAGCAAGGGTAAAATAAAGTTACACCCTCAGATTTGTTTCTGATGATCTATTCTGGTTCTGACCTTCCTCACTACATCGAGCTGGGAAAACGTCGGCTACCTGTGCGGTGGTTTGTACCTCGGGTCATGATCTGCTAAAACTACAAGTACATGGGCCTGTCACTGAGGCTGATGCCTGGGCAGACAACGCACTAAAATGCGTTCTCTGCAAGGGAATTTTTCATGCTCTCTCGTCGTGCTCGGCGAGCAAACAATCCTGGGAAAATTTTGAACGTTCTCTGATACAGCGTTCATGGCAGTCTTTCGCAGAAATGCTCAAGAAAGCCTCACCATCATCCATAAATGCAAATCTATTTGCTCCTCTGTCAGATAACGAGTCTGATTCTGACTTTGCTGAGGAGGGAACATCTTTCAGTTTTCCGGAAGGTACTTTACGGAAGTGAAAACGCATCTTTCCACAGAAAATAGCTGAACAAAAGCCCCAAATCAGCTTGCCCAATTAAAGGAGAGGTGGAAAAAAGAAAAATCCGTGGTACTAACTACACACGGGATTTACCATTCCTCTCGAAGACATTCAAAACCCCTGTTGCCCCGATTTCAAGAACAGAAGTCCTATTTTCAGCTGGACTGTTCATAGATGATGCATCATTTTTCCACCGTACTGTCACAAACTAGGTTCGATTGCACCGTTCAAAAAAATCAGATTGAATTTGATATTATAGAGACAATTATTTCAATTGTAAATCCACTCGATTAAGACGGAGCTGAAGTTTGCATGTGTGACAACCGTGCTTTTGCATTAAATGCGTTTTATTTGCTAGTTCTCTACAACAATTTTTTTTTTTCAAAAAACGTGTTTTCTGGTTCTGAGTTAGAATTGCCGTCTTAAATATATTACTTTTTTCAGAGATTTTGCCTTCTTTCAAACATGAGCTATCCTTTACAATTATATTGATCAGCTGATCGTTGGCCCTACAAAAACTTTGCTTCTTTATTTTGTTGTACTAATGGTTAGCACTTTCTTTGCTGAAGAAATCACAATATATTTCTTCTTCTTCTTAACATAAGTCTTTGAGTTGTATTGTTAATGTTTGTTTGGTGTTTTTATTCTTCATTCGATATTGATTCCGTGTTTTTCGTGAAGTAAACTATTCCGGAGAATGTTTAGCGGATTGTTAGATTTTTAAATATTATTCTTTCTGTGTATTCGCTATGTTATGGGATCAATGCTTATTCACGTTTGATAGAACTCAACAATTAACAAACATATTCACTAGGATTTTTAAAACGACCAAATCTACACGTGAGTATCATGACGTTACCCTTAATCTCCCTAGCAGCATAATTGTTGCAAGTTGATTGAATCAACTTCAATTTGACTCAATTAGGTCACAATAAAGTTACTGTTACTAATTATGACGATGTGGTGTTGCTGTACAATCGGCTCGAAAGAGTCAACTTCACCGCTACCATGTATGCTGGATCTGACGTCCCTTGAGGTGCCATGTTGTTGTGTAGTGATGCAACGAGGAGCGCAAATCCTCTTACAAGTTATCTTTCACTGCCGAACTTCTATTCTTAGACATTCTTCTCTTTTCCGAAAGCGAGTAATGGCGCTATAACCATAAGCCATATGGGGCTAGGGCTATAGTGAAAGCTTAAGTCCCAACCGTTTGAAGAGAAATGGAGCATCACTTAACCTTCTTAGACTAGATGCTCGCAACGACCATTTTAAATAATTTTTTGTTTTGTACACCAAACAGGGCATTCTGTTTAACTATTCTCTCCGACTATTTATTTCCATTTTCCTATTATTGAAGACAACGTGGATTCCCCGTGTCTTCTCAAGGTAGATATCAAATCCTCCTTATTTATAACGGTTGCATGGACGTGGCCAGGTGAGCGATCGAGGAGTGTTTTTGTCGAGATTATTGCGTGAAGAAACGTATCAGTAACATGCAATTTTTTCAACGAATTATCCCTCATCGTAGCTCCATCCACGAGGTGTGCAAACGGCAATGCTATTGCTAATGCTAAAGAAGTCCTATCTTCATCTGGACTGTTTTTATTTGATAATATTTTGGAAAGTATCTTAAACCAAACTTCTCCAATTGACTCGACCTGTCTGCATTGCTTACATCCTCCCCTACGACGGCAGTGTAATATTGTGCACCAGGGAGGATTTTTGAGTCCTCTTTGACATAAGTCTCGTCGTCCATCAAAATACATGCATCCGGTCGATGCAAAACTTGCGAATACAATTTTCGGGCCCTCGTTGCTGGGCGTTGCTTCTGTTCTGCAGTTGGTTTGGCGATTTTCTGCTTCTTTTTGGTTTATCAGGTTATTCTGATCATTCCGACGATGGTTCCCGCTTTATTGGCCAAATCACGTATCGACATTGATTGGTTCTTCCGAATTAGAGCTGCCACTTTCTGATCCAGTCTAGGGTTGGAAGTTCGGGTTTTCTGCCTTTTCCTGACAGTTCATCCAAAGAACAGTGTTCCTCAAACTTGGTTATGATGAATTTTACACTCGGGTGATGCATTCCAAACCGCTTCGCCAATTGTCGCACCCTTTTCACGTAGCCATGTGTCCAAAATCTTAATTTTCACGCCTTTTCCAATGCGTGACATTTTAAAATGAAGAATTTAAACCGTGCAAGCAAGTAAACAAACGAAAGACGACAGTCAAACGCACAGCATGCTATGATGAATACATTAAAATCATCACAAATACACGCGTGCAACGCAAATTACGTGGATAACTTATTTTAGAAACATTTCTTACAGCAAGTAGTAGTGAAGAGTTTTTTG
Organism: Aedes koreicus; assembly: GCA_024533555.2. Taxonomy (NCBI): domain Eukaryota; kingdom Metazoa; phylum Arthropoda; class Insecta; order Diptera; family Culicidae; genus Aedes; species Aedes koreicus. Next base: position 1,743,737 of record JAHHFK020004150.1, read on the forward strand.
CCAACTTCTGTAGCTTACTATCTTAAGCAGATGGCAAAGCGGCAAAGCGCGGGAGAAAAGTCGCACCGGTGGCGGGACGAATTTGCGGAAGAGTACTCTGCACTACACATTACCTGAACTTGATCAAAGTAACAAGCGAGAAAAAATACATCCATCGCAAACGAATACACAGCTAGAATGATGATAATAACGTATCTTGAAGAAATGGAAAGAAATACATCGTGTATTCAACAATCCAACAGAGGCTTTGAAGCCTCAACCGGAAATCGGTGTGAAGAAAATACAGTGAGTTTTTACATGCAAAAGTATGGCCAGTAAGAATACTTCCCAACTTTTTCGAATTTAACTAATTTTCTGTTATAAAAGTAATAAGATTGTTAATGAAGAAACAAATTTCTGATAGATTGATGCAAAATGCTTAAAAATTTCTCATCCAATGATTAAATTAATAATGCTCAAAATCATATCATTTTTCATTACATGTTCATAATTTATATACACCCTTATACTCTTATGTGTTGTAAGAATTTATATCTTACGTCGTAATGTCACCAATATCCAGCAAAACTGCACAGCAATTTATTCCGAAACATTGAATACTCCATCTGTCGCCATTGTTTGCATCGTCAACATTAATCAAGCTCCGCGCCAACAACCCGTTTGTGTTTGCAGTCAATAGAAAAAGGGAACCCATCGAGAACGAGGACGAGGACCGGGACCAAAGGAAACAACCGCCACCTTCAAGCTTGTAAACGCAAATGATGATGATGATTTCCACCATCCATCTCGTTGGTTTGCCGGAAGGACCGGTTCCTTCGGTTCCAGTTTTTTTTCCCCTGGGCGAGAAACAATGAATGCTTTGGTTCGAATTCGCTTTGATACCAAACAAATTTCTTGTCAGTTTCGTCATTTGTTTGCATTCCGTCGTGTCGTGGGAATTCCATCTATAACAAACGACTGCCGGGGAGAAAAATGCTGCTCAATTCGACCAACTCGTTCTTTTGCCCGCCTTTTGACAAGGACGATGTCGACTCGAGGGCAGACTAAAGGATGTTAATTTACTGTCTCTGAAGCAAGCTCACAAACACATTTTCCCTCGATGCGCTCGTCGGTTTGCCTTCCGGATTTGGTTCGACCAGGAGAAAGAAAAAAAAAACAAATCGTTGGTTGTTACATCCGCATCGAATGCGCGTTTGATGAAGAAAAACCAGTAGGGTAAGAGCTCGTGTTCCATGTTGTTACAAATGAGCGTCCCAGAAGAAACTATAGGAACCCTCACCCTAACCGTATCCTTGTACCAACAGACGGAGCGAACATCGTTCAATCAATTTGCGACAAACAAACAGAGCGATTCTCTTTTTCCTCTTCGAGCGCATCGGTGGTGGTGGTTGTTGGTCATCAGTGTGAATACGAAAAACATTCATCAACGCAACGGAAAAGTCAACATCGGGAAGCAGGATGTCGAAAGAGTTGTCAGCGACAGCAATTACCAGATGTGGGAACATAGGAGTGAAGACTGACCTCTGATGAGACAAGGCTATGGCAGGGGGAGTTTTCCTCGCGAGGGCTTGTTATGAGCTTTGAAGCAGGCAACCGATTCGGATTGATGGAGAATGCACTCAGATTGCGATTTTTCGAACGTTTTTTTTTCCGAAAAAATTTACCGCTGGAGGGAATCTGTCAGTTGTTGCGTCGCTTCAGCATAGCTTTCTTATTCTTCCATTTTGAGACTCAGCTACGAAAATAGTGGAGTAACTCAAATCTCTCAACGATATCAGTACGGAAAAAACTGGAATCCATTCAGAAAGAAATAACTAATTTTAACAGACGCATAAAATGTCCCCTCTTTCAATTGCAAGTGTATACATTGAAATCGCCTGCAATCTGTATATATAAACATAAATTTCTATCTGCCTGTCTGTCTGTCTGTCTGAACCTTATAGACTCCGACACTACTGAACCGATCGACGTGGCATTTTGTATGCAGGGGTTTTTGGGGCCGGGGAAGGTTCTTATTATAGTTTGAGACCCCTCCCATCTCTGGAAGAGGGGGGGCTTCCATACAAATGAAACACAAGTTTCTGCATAACTCGATAACTAATCAAGCAAAGGAAACCAAATTTAGCACGTGAGAGTTTTTGGATGCAAGAAATGCTTCTATGGTGATTTGAGACCCCTCCCCTTTCTGGAAAGGGAGGCTCCCATACAAATGAAACAGAAGTTTTTGCATAACTCAAGAACTAATGAAGCAAATAGAACCAAATATGGCATGTGGGGGTTTCTGGAGGCGAAAAATGTTTCTATGGTGGTTTGAAACCTCTCCCCCTCCTCCTCTTTCTGATAGGAGGAGGAGGGGGTTTATGTAAATGAAACACAGATTTTAACCAAACATGAGAATTCTTCCTGTTCTCATGTTTGGTTAAAATTTGTGTTTCATTGTATAAATTTGTATGCAGGGGTTTTTGGGACCGAAAAAGGTTTTTATGATGGTTCGAGACTCCTACCCCATCTGAAGGGGGGGGGGGGGGGGGGGGGGCATACGAATGAAACACATATTTCTGCACAACTCGCGAACTAATCAAGAAAATTTGCATGTGGAAGTTTTTGAAGGCAAGAAATGTTTTCACGGTGGTTCGAGACCCCCCCTCCCTCTTAGGACGGGGGGAGAGGCCCTCATATAAATGAAACACAAATTTTAACCAAACATGATTATTATCCCTGCTGTTATGAAAATTTGTATGCAGAAGTTTTTGGGCCCGGAGATAGTTCTTATGATGGTTCGAAACTCCTTCCCCGTCTGGAAGGAGGGGGGGGGGGTTCTCTTACAAATGAAACACAAATTTCAGCATAACTCGAGAGCTAGTCAATCTAATGGAACCGAATTTGGCATGTGGATGATTTTGGAAGCAGGATTTTTTTCTTTGGTGGTTCGAGACTCCACCCCTCTCCGGGGGGTGGGGGGGGGGGGGTATAATACAAATGAAACAGAAATTTCAACCAAACATGAGAATTATCCAGACAACTAAAACACAAAATGTGTATTTCGTGGGGAAAGCAGCATGTTCTGATAGAAGTTAGAGCCCCTTTTTAGTCAAAAATGGGGGATGCTTGAGTTTCTCTCGGTGCTACATATGCACAAGAAGTTAATCTAAGGTTACGCAAGAGAAAATGACGTTCAAACTGACAGGATACGGCGTAGTTTGAAGATAAATGTGTTGTCAATGAAATGCTTCTACAAAGAAAGAAAAACCATGGTAGAAACTGAAGATCCGAGGGTATTATTAAAAATACACACCTACGTTTAATTTTTCTGAAATTACACACATTAGCAAACGAAAATATTTGAACAAAACTCATTCCTAAAAACAAAACTATAAAAGCCCCAGTTCTATTATATTTTCGTTCAATTTATTGCAAGCATAGCAAGGCTCGCACCGGGTTCAGCTAGTATTTAATAAAACAGACCTAGTTCAGGAATATCTGATTTAAATTTATTTGAAATGTCGCGTAAATTTATGTGGAAACTAGTGTTCCAGGGATATTCATAAGATATCGCGAAAATTGGATATTTTATCAAACTGTGGCGTTTGGCCGAAGACTACGCATTAAGACGACTGGCAACTCAACTGATTGAATCCAAGTGACAGATACAGTACACAGAAAAAATAATGAATTTTAACAGACTCGTAGAATTTCTCGTCGTTAAATAGCAAGCAAGCATTAACAACGTGAAATCACAAATCCTTTTGATCCTACAATTAAAAAAAATAACGATTTTCTAAATTAATGGAGAATTATCGGTTGAGGGATGCATTCCGTAAATAGTGAGGCAGAAAAAATCTTAATCCTATTTTGCCTTAAGAAATATCAGACCCTCGGTCACAAGGTAATTGTAGCACTCAGCGAGACACTTCAAATTCGACATGGCTTTCCACTGACTGACTGACTGACTGACTGACTGACTGACTGACTGACTGACTGACTGACTGACTGACTGACTGACTGACTGACTGACTGACTGACTGACTGACTGACTGACTGACTGACTGACTGACTGACTGACTGACTGACTGACTGACTGACTGACTGACTGACTGACTGACTGACTGACTGACTGACTGACTGACTGACTGACTGACTGACTGACTGACTGACTGACTGACTGACTGACTGACTGACTGACTGACTGACTGACTGACTGACTGACTGACTGACTGACTGACTGACTGACTGACTGACTGACTGACTGACTGACTGACTGACTGACTGACTGACTGACTGACTGACTGACTGACTGACTGACTGACTGACTGACTGACTGACTGACTGACTGACTGACTGACTGACTGACTGACTGACTGACTGACTGACTGACTGACTGACTGACTGACTGACTGACTGACTGACTGACTGACTGACTGACTGACTGACTGACTGACTGACTGACTGACTGACTGACTGACTGACTGACTGACTGACTGACTGACTGACTGACTGACTGACTGACTGACTGACTGACTGACTGACTGACTGACTGACTGACTGACTGACTGACTGACTGACTGACTGACTGGCTGACTGACTGACTGACTGACTGACTGGCTGACTGACTGACTGACTGATCCATACGGGATCGCGGAGGTGCCCATCGCACGTTCCTCACGGCGTCTCTATTCATGCAGTAACGTTTGCATTTAAAAAAATGGACCATTTTCGGATGGTGATAAAAAAGCTAAGACAGATAATTGCTTTTCATAAATTTCCCATGGAAGGTTCTTATTTAAGCTTAATGTTGAGTCGGTCTTCCTCTTCTGCATCCTTTGGAGCTTCTTGTCGCTCAGGGTCGTCGGCCGTCCGGAACCGGGCTTTCTTTCGATGCTCTGATTGTTGTCTAATAGTGCCAAGATGTTGTAGATGCTGGAACGGGCGTATACGGCGTCCACAAAGTACCGCACGATGTCCGTTTTCGACGCGGCGGGGTGCCGTTCATTGAAGGCGCACACTTCTGAACGGAGTCGCTTCACTGTTTTTGCCATCACGGTTAGAGTTCGTCAAATTTTGTCTACTGACTCATGGGTTACTATGATTGATGCTGCATGGGTAGTTTCGTCAGTGCGGGTGAAATTAAACCCATTAAAAATGGGCAATTTTTTGTACATTTCGTTTAATGCAAACGTTAGTATGATTGTGTGGCAAGTACAATAATACGCTATGCCTAGGGAGTCGAGAAATTTTCCTTTACGAAAAATTCCTTAACCAGATCGGGAATCGAACCTAGCCACCTCCAGCATGGTGTTGCTTTGTAGCTGCGCCTTTACCGATTGAGCCAAGGAGGACCCATGATGTGTGCCATGATCTATGAACATGATAAACCTTTAACGCTTGTGTAACCCTACAACTTGATTCAACACTACATTATCCTGACTCTACACTGAAAATTAATTTTACTAAAAAAAACTCTTTCGTAAACATGGATTTTGTACGTAGAACAAATGTCTCGTAAATTGTATGAAACATTCATATTGCTTTTTATGTGGTAAAATGCTATAATTACACCTTTTTGTATAATGCACGAAACATTCCGCATCGAACGCTGAAGAGCTTCGGTTCAGTTTTTTTTCGCACTCCGCACTACCTCTTTTTTTTTTTTTTCAACCCGCTATCAACCACGCGGTGAATAAAATTAGTGCACTGTTTGAACCGCCGATATCCAGCCGAGCGTTCCTTTAGGGAAGCAGACATTCCCGGCCGAGTCCGACGGATGATCTGTCCAGCCAGTACCCTCGTCAAATACACGAGGGAAAAAGTGTAACCCCATAAGCATCATCGCAGCAGGGAAGGTCATCGCTCCATCCACTGCCGGTCAGCAAGCGGTGCTTTGTTTGCGAACAACAGCAGAAAGTGCCACACCGGCAAAGGCGCAGCGTAAGGGCAAGTAGCACAGTCTCCTTTATTGTTGCCTCATCTGTTAGTGTTTTTTGTGTATCTCTCTCCCATATAGTGAATCGTTCTGCATAGGGTGGTTCAAAAAAATATCGTTCTGCATAGGGTGGTTCAAAAAAAAATCATCTGATTTTTATTTTGTTTTATTTAATTTTTTTTTTTTTGTCCCTGAATTTGTTTTTTCATGGATGATTCTAAGGGGGGCGACTTGCCTCCCAAAGATGTTTTTAGGGCGCGCTGTTATCAGCCGTCTTCTGCCTCTCCTTGGGTTGTCTACTTTCGGCAGAAAGTGAAAGCCCTAGACTTTTTGGGCATAAAAAGAAATTTGACGCGTCGTTATCCGGGGACCGAATTTCATCAGGTCAACCGAAACAAACTGCGTGTCACTGCACCTACGTATAAAATTGCAAATGAAATTGCTAGTGACGAAGGTTATAATGTCGAGTACTACGTCTACATCCCATCTCGAGATGTGGAGATAGATGGTGTGGTTTCTGCAGCGAGCCTGACGTGTGAAGACGTTATGGAAGGTAAGGGGCGACTTCCAGATTCTGCTTCGTCTACCATTGAGATTCTGGAATGCAAACAATTGCATGCAGGATCAATGGTAGATGGAAAAAAGACGTATTCACCGTCGGACTCGCTACAAGTGACCTTCGCCGGATCAATTCTCCCAAAATTTGTTGAAATTGATAAAGTTTTTTTTTCCCAGTGCGCCTTTTTGTACCAAGGGTATTTAATTGTACCAAGTGCAAACAGTTGGGTCATACGGCTACTTTTTGCGACAACAAGCCCCGTTGTGGCAAATGCGGCCAAAGGCATCTAGAGGATGCTTGCCAACAGGAAGCAACAAAGTGTGCTTACTGTGGCAAAGAGCCTCTCCACGATTTGCAGAACTGCCCCGTGTACAAGAAGCGCACTGGTAACGTGAGACGTTCCATACAAGAACGCTCCAAGCAGACGTATGCAGAAATGTTAAAGTCGCAAAACGGAGCGTCTGCATCGTCTGTATCAGCCGCTCAAAATGAAAATCCTTTTTTGATTTTGTCTTCCGACGAACTGGACTCTGACGTAGCCGATGAGAGTGGATTTCCGGAGGTACACGCCCCCGGTAAAAGGAAGCCCACTAGTTCCCCGGGTGTGCGCCGGAAACTAATTAAACCCACTCTCAAAAGCTTGCAAAAAAATGGAGGTAGCGGGGGTCAATTAAAAAAACCGAATAAACCGGTAATAGCTGATGCATCCGTTCCTAGCTGTAGCTATACCAACCCGCCGCTACCTAATAACAGTAACCGTAAGAGGTTGCCAAAACCAAAAACTACGTCTTCTCGCAATTCTAAGAATATCCCGTCCAAGCGAGGTAAGATTAATTTTAGGGACATTGTGGATAACATTTTAAATGCTCTTGGCCTTTCGGATGCTTCACCGCTCCGAGGACTTATTGACCTGCTTATTCCTATAGTTGGAAACTACTTCAAGCAATTGACTGTATCATGGCCCCTCATTGGTGAATTCATATCTTTCGATGAATAATTCGTCGAGTGAGGATCAAGATATGATCACCGTATTACAATGGAACTGTCGCAGTCTAATACCTAAATTAGACTCGTTCAAGTATTTGATTCACAATTCTGATTGTGATATATTTGCTCTCTGTGAAACATGGCTTTCTTCTGAAGATGAATTAAACTTCCACGATTTTAACATTATTCGCCTGGATCGAGATGATTCATATGGTGGCGTACTTTTGGGGATCAAAAAGTGCTACCCCTTCTATAAAATCTCACTCCCAATAATCTCAGGCATTGAAATCGTCGCTTGCCAAATAAATGTAAAGAATAAAGATCTTTGCATAGCTTCCGTCTATGTCCCTCCGAGGGCATCAATAAACCGCCGTCAACTTTGGAGTTCAATTACATTACTTCCATCTCCAGTTCTTATTCTGGGCGATCTGAACTCCCACGGTACTGCTTGGGGCGAACAATACGATGACAACAGAGCGGGTATTTTCTATGACTTATGCGACGATTTCAACTTGACCATCTTGAACACTGGGGAAGCGACACGAATAGCAAAACCTCCTGCCAGGGAGAGTCGACTTGACATATCTTTGTGCTCTAATTCACTATCATTAGATTGTCTGTGGAAGGTAATCAATGATCCCCATGGTAGTGATCACTTACCAATTATTATCTCAATCACAAATAGTTTTCAAAAAACAGACCAGTCAATCCATGTTCCTTATGACCTCACGAGGCATATTGATTGGCAACATTTTGCATCGGCGGTAACCCTTGGTATTGATTCTACCGATCCTCTTCCACCATTAGAAGAGTATCGTTTCCTTTCCGAACTGATGTACAAAAGTGCATTAGAAGCTCAGAAACGACGTGTTCCAAGTGCATCCCTCAAAAGAAGACCCGCCACCCCTGGATGGGATGACGAATGCACTAAGTTGTATCTTGAGAAATCCGATGCGTTTAAAGATTATCGTAGACATGAAACATGTGAGCTTTTTGATAAGTACCTCAAGCTTGAAAAAAAGCTTAAAAACTTACTCAAAGCAAAGAAACGCAATTACTGGCGTTCGTTTGTAGAGGGACTATCTAGAGAAACCTCGATGACAACGCTTTGGAGAAAGGCTCGCTACATGCGAAACCGCTCATCCTCCAATGAGAGTGAAGAATACTCCATGCAATGGATATTCGACTTCGCTAAAAAGGTTTGTCCAGACTCTGTCCCAACACAACCGAATTTACGGGATACTACCCGAAGTAACGGTTCTCTGGACGAACCATTCACAATGTTGGAATTTTCAATGGCACTTCTTTCATCGAATAACTCTGCTCCGGGAAGCGATATGATTAAATTCAACCTTCTAAAAAATCTCCCCGATATCGCTAAAAGACGATTACTTAACCTGTATAACACTCTCATGGAATTAAATATAGTTCCACCCGCATGGAGGCAGGTTAAAGTAATAGCTATTCAAAAGCCTGGGAAACCAGCGTCTGATTACAATTCTTACCGTCCGATCTCTATGCTATCATGTTTAAGGAAATTGTTAGAAAAAATGATCCTATCAAGACTTGACCGTTGGGTTGAATCAAACAACCTGCTATCAAATACGCAATTTGGTTTCCGAAAGAGCAAAGGAACAAACGATTGTTTAGCGTTGCTTTCATCTGATATACAACTGGCCTTTGCACACAAGGAGCAATTGGCTTCAGTATTTCTGGATATTAAGGGCGCATTTGATTCAGTTTCCATAGATATACTGGCAGATAGTCTGCACAGTAGTGGTTTACCAGGAATTTTAAATAATTTTTTGTATAATTTACTGTCAGAAAAACAAATGACCTTCAATCTAGGCCAACTGACAACTTCCAGAATTAGCTACATGGGCTTACCCCAAGGCTCATGTTTAAGTCCCTTACTTTATAATTTTTATGTTAAAGATATTGATAACTGCTTGGAAAATAGATGCACGCTAAGACAACTTGCAGACGATGCTGTGATCTCCTTTAGAGGTCCACGTGCGGAAATCTTGCAAAGACCATTGCAAAATTCCCTAGATAATCTGTCCATCTGGGCCAGAAATTTGGGGATCGAGTTTTCACCGCATAAAACCGAATTGGTAGTGTTTACTAGAAAGCGGTTCCCTGCCCAACTGCGTCTCAAGCTGTTGGGAAGAGACATTACCCAATCTTTGACCTTCAAATACCTTGGAGTCATGTTTGATTCGAAATGCACTTGGAGTACTCACATTGCGTATTTGAAACAGAAATGTCAACAAAGGATCAATTTTCTAAGATCAATTTCCGGGACATGGTGGGGTGCTCACCCGGAAGACCTCATTAAACTCTATAAAACAACTATTCTTTCAGTTCTCGAATATGGCTCTTTTTGCTTCCTCTCGGCAAGAAACAGCCACCTCATCAAATTGGAACGCATTCAATATCGTTGTTTACGTATTGCCCTTGGCTGTATGCATTCAACGCACAATATGAGCCTGGAGGTTCTGGCAGGAGTAAAACCCTTACAGAACCGCTTCTGGGAGCTCTCATCTAGAATACTGATCAAGTGTGGAATCAGTAACAACCTTGTGATTGAAAACTTCGAAGAAATGCTCGAATTGAGTACCCAGTCTAGATTCTTACGAATCTATATTAACTATATGTCATCCGATATTAGTCTTCCATGCTATAATTCTCCTAGTGTACGCTTCCCTTATCACAGTTCCTCCATTGACTATGATCTCTCCATGAAACAGGCTATTCAAGGAGTTCCAGATCAACTTCGACTTATTTTAATTCCCCATATTTTTATTAAAAAGTACCAACATGTCAATTGCAATAGAAGAATTTTCACTGATGGGTCGCGCATTGATGGATCCACTGGTTTCGGTGTTTACAATGAATACTCATCTGCCTTCCGGAAACTTCAGGAACCTTGTTCCGTATATGTTGCTGAGCTGGCAGCAATCAATTTCGCATTGGGGATAATTTCCGACATGCCCATAGACCATTATTTCATCTTCTCGGATAGTCTCAGTTCTATTGAGGCCCTCCGGTCGATGAAAACAGTGAGGCACTCATCTTACTTTCTTTCAAAAATAAGGGAGCAGATGTGTGCGTTGGTCGAAAGATCATTTAGGATTACCTTTGCATGGGTCCCCTCACATTGCTCAATTCCAGGCAATGAGAAGGCGGACTCTCTAGCAAAGGTGGGCGCAAAAGAAGGCGAGATTTTTGAAAGAAGAATTTCACATGATGAATTTTTCCCATTAGTACGTCAGAGTTCTCTTCAAAGTTGGCAAAACGATTGGACAAGTAATTCTCTTGGGCGGTGGTTACATTCCATTATTCCAAATGTTTCGTCGAGATCGTGGTTCAAAGGTCTGGATGTAAGTCGCGGTTTCATTCGTGTGATGTCAAGACTTATGTCCAACCACTACTCGCTAGACGCACATCTCTACAGAATTAACCTCGTCGATAGCAACATATGTAGGTGCGGAACCGGTTATGATGACATCGATCACGCAGTTTGGTATTGCCCGGATAATGATGCCTCCAGAGCACGACTATTGGATACCCTAGTGGCCCGAGGTAGACAACCCTCCCGCGAGGTAAGAGATGTTTTGGGAATGCGTGATCTCCCCTACATGCAAGCGATTTACGAATTCCTTTGTTTGTCTGATCTAAGAGTGTAATGTCATCACCCCCTCCCCTCCAGTCTAGTAAATTCCCTGCCATTGTGTCCCAGTTATACTATCCTTTTGTTTCCGTGCTACTTGTACCTGCCCAGCAAGCAGTGGTCACCCATCTGCGGCTTAGTTCCTGAAAGGGACTACAGGGACCGTGGATTTGGTAGATGTCGCAACCATGAGCAGCAAATAATACCTTCAATAAGTTACCTGCCTAGCCCCTTCCAAACGATAATGTGACCCATTAACCTCGAGCTAGCCACGAGTAATTGGCACCCCATTTTACTAAAATTGAAAAATTATACATTGTAAATAACAATATTGAATATCGGCTCCGTAAAGTGTTACACACGCCTGAGCCTAACAAATAAACGAACTAATTAAAAAAATGCCAACGCTAAACGATGGCTTCGTTTCAATGCAAAATGCATGCAATGAATATTTGATCATCATTAATTTAAATTGGCTGTCGAGTGGAGTGCCATCAATCATTCTGTGGAAGGGGATTTTCGGGTTTTTTTTCTGTTTGCCTTGAGTAATTCCAAATGGAAATCCTTTCATTAACTGACAAATTGTTGAAAATATCATTGTCTGTGCCTGCGCTGAATTCCAACAACCGTTCTTCGGATAATAGGCTAATTATCTTAATCCCATCTGCCCTCGACTCACAAAAAAAAAGAAAAGACTTTTATCCAATAGAATTTCCCGAAACGAGAGCTACGGCGAGCGAAGGAGAAATGAAAATCGGCTCATTCATTTCCCAAGCTCATCGTTCTTCGCAGGTTTGGAAGATGAAGGTAACCCACTTCTCAAGGGAGAAGACATTGCGAGCAAAGACAATTTCACGGTCCGGATCACTTTCAACATATAAATTGGAGCATTTTATGATATTAATAGTTTCCACTTTGTCGGATAGCTTCGCCCTCCGTTCGTTCAGTATCAGTTGATCCGATTCTTTTCGCTTTTCCAGCAGAATAATAATCGAGACGGTATTCCCCTCTAGCAGTGTACTGTTGCCAAAAGCTCTTAAAACTGCATAAAACTTCGTTCCTGCACCCTTCCTTCACGCAGATAAGATCCGCTTTGAGACACAGTCGAAGCGAATGAATCGAACAATAGGTAGATATGTGTGTGAACGTTGTGTATGTGCCGATTTAGTTTCACTTCGAATCGGAAAAGAGACTTTCTGAAATGTATTCAACTCGATTGAACCTCTTTGGCGTTTCTGTTTGTATGGCTGCACATATACACACCCATACGAAGCACAAGTTGGCATACTCACTCGTTCTGGAGTGGAGGAGGGTGGCTCTCAATTGAGCCAAATGAAAAGTGATAGTTTGCAAGCAATGCGGAAAAGTGCTGATGTTTGAACTTATCTTTACTCACTGAGGGGTTTTTTGGAACTTTCGAATCGTACATACCCGCCATACATGTTCCCGTTTTTTATTTCAAAGTTATTGAAAGATGAGTGACGAAACGAGCGGTAGCGTAGAGGGCAATTGCTTGACTGGAATGCCATTTATATTAGGTCAGAATATGATTTTTGACCTAGCTTTCTCAATGCCTGGAGGATAGGTTAATTTTGAATTAATATTGGCCAAAAGAGGTAGCTTTGGATAAACAAGCCGTCAACCCAATCTTCGTCATGTTCGTCAAGACGAATCTGATTTTGCAAACAAAGAAGGGAAGAAAGATTAAAACGTAAATTTCTCAAAACTCTGGATATCGATATCGTAAAATAAATCTTTGAGATGTATGGTGCGAACGTACATCACTTGTCATTAGTGCTTCAAAAACCAAATACTTCAAGAGGTTCACGAAAAGACAATGGTAGTATCCCGAGCTCAGATCAACGGTGATGAAATCGAGGTCCTAGCAGAACTCGTGCTTCTTTCACAATTGGTGACCCCCAACAAAAACACCCCCTCACACCCCCTGTACTGATTTTCTGCTTTTTTTAAGTTTTTTCGTATTTGGAAGACGGGATTCAGTGACCCACAGCATAATAACGTTTGCATTTAAAAAAATGGACAAAAATTGCCGGTTTTTCATGGGTTTCTTCACCCGCACTGACAAAACTACCCATGCAGCATCAATCATAGTAACCCATGAGTCAGCTGACAAAATTTGACAGCTCTATCAGTCGAACTCTAACCGTGATGGCAAAAACAGTGAAGCAACTCCGTTCAGAAGTGTGCGCGTTCAAAGAACGCACCCCGCCGCGTCGAAAACGGACATCGTGCGGCACTTTGTGGACGCCGGATACGCCTGTTCCGGCATCTACAACATCTTGGCACTATTAGACAACAATCAGAGTATCGAAAGAAAGCCCGGTTCCGGACGGCCGACGACCCTGAGCGACAAGAAGCTCCAAAGGATGGTGAAGAGGAAGACCGAGGGAAAAGTGGCTACATCGCTGCGTGCGCTTGGCCGGGAGGTCGGTTCAATTGGCCAAAAAGTCAAAAAGTACCTGGCGAACATGAACATACATGTCAGAAAGCGGAAGTCGCGTCCACTGGTTTCGGAGCTGCAGGCAATGACGCAGCGGCAGCGGCTGAATAAGATGGTCAACTCGATTTTCCCGGCGAATCGCGACGTGGCGGTGGTGATGGACGACGAGACCTATCTCACCCAACGATGGCAACGACTGGCAGGGCACTTCGTATTTTACTTCCCCCACGAAGGAAGTGAGCTCCGAGGTGAAGTTCATTTCACACACCAAGTTCCCCAAGAAGGTGCTGCTGTGGCTGACAATCAGCGAGAAGGGGAATGTCAAAGCCGCTCTTCTTTCGCTCCGAACTGGCCATGAACGGGGAAATTTATAGTACGAAATGCCTGCTGGAAGTTGCGTCGTTCATCAAGAAATACCATAAAGGGCGAAGACGCGGTGTTCTGGCCGGATCTGGCGTCAGCCCACTACTCGAAGCGATCGTTGGAGGAGATGGAGCGGCTGAATATCGATGTGGTACCCAAGTCGGCGAACCCGCCCAACGTCCCCCAGCTGCGTCCCATCGAGAGGCCAACCTGAAGCGTAAGATCTACTCCAACTATTTTGTCGCGAAAACTGAGGAGGAATTGATAAATAAAACGAAGAAAGAACTCAAAAACATGCCTACACGCATGTTTTCGTCCGCCATGGCGAATGTTCCGGTTAACTGCCGGAAGGCCGCTCGCAAGGGCGTAGAATTGTTTTGCAAGTTAGCTTAAATAATTACCTTCCATGGGAAATTTATCAAAAGCAATTATCTGTCTTAGCTTTTTTTATCACCATCCGAAAAAACTCCATTTTTTTAATGCAAACGTTATTTTGTGAAGTTAGAGAACTCTGTTATTTTGTCTACCCGAAGAGCAAAGGGAGTGTTGGGCGTTATAAGGTTTGTGTGTGCATTTTGGGCGGGGATGAGGCAGAGCTCAGGGGGGAAGGTAGGGGTGGGGATAATAGGGGAGGTTTAAATTGGTGGGGGTGGTGATGGACGGACAAGTTGGGGGTTTGTTGTTTTGTGTGGGAGGGGGGGGTATCCCAGTAAGAAAGGTTCGTCTAACATTAGTCTAACGTTAGTCGAACACGTTAGACTGTTCGTCGAACATTTTGTCTAACTTTCATCTAATGTTAGACGCCTGTTAGACACATCTGACACATAATGTTAGACGTTACTGGGTAAAAAAGCTTACCAACTAGTTCAACGATAGACTAGATTTAGGCGATATTTACTACGGGTGGTTAGACCCGTTAGATTAGGTTTTGCAATCAAAGTTTTATGGTCGTTTCTTGACACTCTGCTACACAAAACTTGTCACTTTTGCAATACTAGCAGAGTGACAACAAACGACCATAAAACTTTGATTACTCACCTATTTTTGGGCAGCTTAAATCGTCATATCCCGCTCCTCTTGTTTGCAGCTTCAAACACCGCCAAGTTTGCCGACTGAGGCAAATGACTGGAACAATAAAGAACAACATCTGCGACGTAATTCATTCGAGCTCTATCTTCCAGCGTTGCCATAATTATTTCCAATTAACTTTATATTGCGTCAAAAGAAATCAGATTTCATATGTACCGCCTGCTCAAATATGAACCGGACTGGTTAAATATTTATTTATTAGACGTTAAACAATAGTAGACCGTTTTGTTACATGGATAATTCTTACATGGATACATCCTTATACTAAAATTAAATGCCTATGTTCTATTACTTCACAGAGTGTTAAAATATTTTTCAATTTGTCCTACACTGAACAAAGGAACTTAAGAAGTTTATTCAAAAACCTTATGAAATTTGGCCACAAGGAATCGATTTGAATTTCATACTTTTACCTTATGAATGCGAATGCGATGTTTTTTGTCTTCATTAAAAGCTATGTTTTACATATGATAACTACAAGAGTTTCATAACACAGCCTTATGAAACACATTATTGTTGATTATGATAAATGAACGTGTCCGTTATGCATTTTAAAATTGATTTCTAAAAACAATTTTCACTTTCATGTTTATTGTTTTTAGGAAGATGGGTCTATTTTTTAGAATAATTAAACTAATGAGACATCTTTATTTGTAAATAAAAGGTACCTTCTTATAATCCTTGATGTGTTGATCTGTGTACATAGTGCACAAAGTTTCCGATCCCAAACGGTTCAACAGATCCTTGAGGGCAACCAGCGTTTCGGCCTCGGCCAAGCCTCCGGCAACGGCTGCAACTTTGCGCTTGGGGGCACCCCTCACTGCTTTGGGCGACGGTTATCAGGACCGATTTTCATTCGACAGCTTCATATTCACCACTTGAATTGCGTAGCATGGGGGCAATCATACGTTGGCACTTCAACCCATCACAAGCAAAGCGGGACTTGCCATGCAAGCAAAGCAAAGCGGGAAAGAATGAGTTTTTTTTTGATAAATTTGTTTGAAATCATAAGCCTGAATTTTTTTTTAATGTCTATACATATTTCACAGGAATATTTTCTAACCAGATAACCTTAATGTTACAACCATGGTTCACAAGCAGTGCTGTAAATAGTCATTACGATTCATTTGGATGAACTTACTGATAACTTGTTTCAAAAGCTAAATTTATCTATGTGAAGTACAATCAAATCAACGATGATCTTGACACATTTTACAACATTATGTAATACCCCATCAAGACAAAAAGCTACATTACGTGATATTGAGTATCTTGAACTCAAATGTCAAGCATATTATTTTCAGTAAAAACTAGATGCATGAATGTTGATATAAAGTAAAGCTATATCAAGTAATATAGTTGTATTGTTGACGGAATATAACAGTGCATTGCCCTAATTGGTAGATAGAAAGAAGTATATTCACTGTCAATTTCAAATAATACTCTTAGTCTTACATCTTAGATTTTAAAGTTAGAGCAATACATTGTGAGACCAATTTAAGATCAATAATAATCATTAATAATGCTTGATGATAGTAAAACTCAACAACATCGTACGTGATATTTTGATCGAACATTTTAATTTATTTTCGAAATCTCAAGTTTAAGTGACAATTCACAAATCTTAGCGCAACCTTAACTAAACTTTACTCTATAAAATAGGTTTTTGATAGCATTTAATAAATTTTGATAAATTTAATTAACATCGCCAAAAATAAGTCGAGCCAAAATTTTTGATTCGATATAAAATAATTATATATAAGGTTTCTTTCTGATGCGAAAGATTATGTTTATAAGTATCCTTATATTGAGGTTAAAGTTATGTTAATTCTAGTTACGTTTTTCGTTTTACTTTATTTGTGGTATAACTGTATTTTACTCTCTTCCAGCCTAGCAATCCATTTGGCCTTTCGACCTAATAATACGCGGCCTATTGGCGTTCGATCTAATGGCATTTAGCCTAATGACCCACCACTTAATTAACCGCAAAAGTGATTGAAAATTAACTCAGTTACTATATCAATAGAAACTCATCAAAAAAATCATCTTTTTGAGCCACCATCCTTTCTAAGACCTTGTCTTGCATGCAGCTCCACTGACCAGCAAAATCAATTTGAATTATCGGTCTGAGTTCACAGTTCTGTGTACGCTCTGGGAAGTTTCAAAAACGAAGGAGTCGACCCGTAAATAGAAACACTTACACGAAACCCGCGAAAACATAAGAGTCTCCTTCCAACAAAACATCCAACAAGTCGAATAACCCAATTCGCAATTCTGAAAAAGGTTTGCATTAGGCCAAATGTCATCAATGGTCAAATTTCAGCTTATTGCTTGCTCTCAACTTAGTGTTACAAATGCACTTCCAAAGTTATTAATTGAGACTTTTCGATGCCAGGTACCATTTACGCATTAGTATGGTTGTGTGGCAAGTATAATCATACCCTATGCCCAGGGAGTCGACAAATTTTCCTTGACGAAAAATTCCTAGAGTAGAACGGCAATGGAACCCAGCCACCTCCAGCATGGTGTTTCTTTGTAGCGGCCTGTGAAACCGTAAAAACTAAATCCAACAACAAGATTGTACAATTGGTCAAAAATACGAGCTAACCAACAAGAGGATGCCCTAATCAAGCGAGAAACCCGCTTTATTTACAAATTATTAATGACGGAAAGTGGGCATTCCAACTCATTTATACCGTTTTAGTTACATTTCATGGATGGCAATTTGAGTTATCGAAGACCCTGGTCAGATGATTTTGGAAAAAAAATGGAAGAGTTAATCAGAATATAATCAAATGCTGCTTATAAGCACACGCCAGGAAATAGTTGAGGTTCAGAAGTAAATACAAATGTTATGCTGAAATTCTGAAAAAAAAAACGAATTGACCCTTTCATGCTTGTCATGCTTCTCTATGCCCCCAAGATAAATGGTTTTGGAATGCAAAATTGACCCCAAAGTGTGCTGCAACTATAAATTAAAGAAAATGGAAAATATACAATGTGATTTAGTGGTACACCATTTTCAGCCACAACAACCCTCTCCCTTCACTATAGCCAAATTGACAACATTGTCCAGGCTACGTCAACCAGCGTCACCCGCAGACTGGTCAGCTGATCATATGACTCGTAGATAGGAACTTGTGTTGACAGGAGGTCGGTCGCACCCTCCCTCCGGTTGTCAACTCACCATTTGAAATTCATTTAAATTTACAGTCATACGTATACGTTAAAATATTCAACTACACAGAGTTCAAGATCTGCTCTAGAAAGTGTGTTCGAAATTCAAGCTCTTGAAAGCGATAAGAATGAATAATCAATCAAATTTATCAGGAATGCTGTATATAAGGCAAAAAAATTTAAGGTGTGGTGCGTAAATGTTCAGATATATTGTAATTGCTCAGTAATTTTGTCAAACGGATTTTCCAAATTAGTATTATTACTCCCGTAAATCAATTACTTTTGTAATTCAATTAAATAAAACATAAACAGATGCTCTGGCAACGCTGAAATCCACCTAGTCAGATCATGAAGCTTTAGGCCGGGCGCCCACTGAAGTAACATCTGTATGTACTCCAAAACATCTTGTCGGCATATTCCTCACGCCGTAAGACTTTGACTCGATGTTTTAAAATGATATGTGATGTCAAACTTCCGTCTCATCGGTGTGCATCTCGACTTATGTTGGTTAAGTACGCTGAAAAGAGAATCACAGCAAAGCGTAACAAATTCCTCCTAAAAGCATGCAACTGGTAGTTAAAGCTTTATGTTGGTAACGTCGAACAAATGTCTAACCACGTCTAACTCTAACATTTTTCTTGCTGACTTACCTTGTATGCAGCTGAAAAGGAGGACAAACGTCGTATCGTTAGTAACGCCTGCGCGTTAAATCTAAATGGGACTGCCACTTTTCCTTGCGGAATAATATTGCGTTCAATTATTCCGCAAGGAAAACTGACATGTCACCCATACTGGAGCAAATGGTAAAAACTACTTCAGGTCTTTACTTGCCAGCTGCATACTAGACTTTATCCGGTAGCCGTATAGAATTCATGAGTTGAATCAGCTGGTGGAGTTTTTTTCTTAGCTCAACAAACTCGTGTACAGCTTACGCGCACTTTCTTAGGCTGTTGTCTTTTGCTTATCATCTCGATTTGGTGTCACTGTCACCTTATATGTTGGCAGTTCGGCTCGTTTCTTTGCTCTTTGCACTGTTGTGTGGGACTTTCCCAATTTGTTTCCAATGTCTTTGACGGAAAGCTTGGAATTGCGTTTGAAAAGGCTGGCCACTATTCTTCCGGTCGCTGCGGCTTCCTGGTTTCGGTATCCACCTGATCCCGGCTTCTTGGCAGTCGTCAGACGTTCTCCGAACACTTTTGTAACATTCGTTACGGTTGATTTAGCAATAATAAGTGATTTTGCCAAGTCGGCGTGGGAATACTGTGGATTTTGCTTATGCTCGGGTAAAGTTTAGATACGCTGCTCTTCTTGCTTCAACGCCATTTTAACAACTGAATAGAAAATGGCAAAAACAAAATAGAGCGAATATTCCGTACACATCTTCTTGCTTGCTCTCAACTTAGTGTTCTAAACTTCCACAGTTATTAATTGACAGCTTTCGATGCCAGGTACCATTTTTGCATAAGTATGATTGTGTGGCAAGTACAATCATACCCTATGCCCAGGGAGTTGAGAAATTTTCGTTAACGAAAAATTCCTAGACCAGACTGGGAATTCCGTACACATGCACCTACGAAATGAGGGGTGCTCAAGTTTTTTAATGCACGATTGAAAAAACTACGTCATATTTAAGTCGACTAAGTTTTGACCGTTCCATCCTTTACTTCCTACATTTGAACTCGTATCATACTGAATCTTCAACATTCGCTTCCTAAATCAATGCACAGTGGTCCAGAATGCGAATTTGGCTGGAAAAATACGTTTAAAGCCTAAGTTTGAAGTTCTGGAGCAAAATTGTGTTTTACAAAGTTGTTTCTTATAATAAGGCCCTTCTTCTGGTATGAATGAAAACTGGTGTGGTCCTTGTTTTCAGAGAAATCGGAGATCTTACTTTTTATTTGCAGAAATAAAGGCATATATTTTTCAGAAAAAATGTAGATTAAATTTTTTTAAGCAACTTTGGTTGGTCAAATTTTTGTATAGCTTTTGAAATGGCTGAATTAGAGCAATTTTTCCTATGTAGCTTAGGGTGTCCCTATAAAAAACAGTTATTTTACCTTAACTTTTTCATTTGAAATTTGTCAGCAAAGTTGTGTTAGCATTGATTCTAGAACAACAAAAGATACAACTTTTGGTGTACTGAAATCATCGCTTTCGTATGTCAATCAAAAGTTATTATGGTTTTTGTAAAAAATAGGATTTTTTCAAAGGTTGATTTCTCTGATTGGGGCTGACAGAAAAAAAAAATTTCACTGCATTTAGAAGGTTTTATATTATTGCATATTATAATCGAAAACTGGAGATAAGTTTTTTTTAAATTGAGTAAAACACATTTGAAAAGGGCGTAATTTTATTAGAAAATCGTAAATAACGCGCTAACGGTAAAAGATATCAGCAAGATTTATGAGTCAAAGGAACTTCTTTTTATGTTCTAAAAACCATCTCCAGACCACTTTGTTGGCAAATTTGAAATAAAAAAAGTTAGAGCAAAAAACTTGTTTTTTTTTGTAGGGACACCCTAAGTTATCTAAGGAAAACTGTTCTGATAAAGGTCTCTACTTCCGATATTATTTATAAGTAATTTCAATATTGTATTTTTTGCTGTTTGATCATAGTAGCTTAACGGTTTTCAGTTAGAAGTGCTATTTCGTAGTTAGTGTTTGGAAAGAAACACAGTTACTCTAGTTAGAACTTGATGATTAAATCACACGGTGAATTTGTAGCTGCTGCAAATCAGAGTGATAATTGGCTGCGTGGAACTTTTGCAGTGCATTCTCCAAAAAACTTCACGGAAAAGGAAGCTAAAACCATTCTCCACCAGCTGCAGAAGAACTCCCGAAGAATTGGGATTGCATGGACAGAAGGTCGCCGTAATTCTGAAAAGGTATTTTAAAAAATTGCGAAAAATCCAGAATCAGATCTTGCAGAATCATTTACATCTAAAACCAGTCATGATACCGCTGTATTAATGTCTCCCGAAAAAGCAATCGGCTTCATATGCCGAAATAATTTCAGCAAGGCACAAAACATGGACGTGCGAATTAAATTAATGGAGCAGTATTAATCTCTACCCGTCGTACAACACTATAGTAGAAGCAAAAAAGCTTTGGCAATGTTAGACATCATAATAAATCCTATAATTACAATAGATATTCGCATAAAAACCGCCTGAGGCAAGTGTTGTGCTTCAGGATCTAATTGATCATACTGCGAAGGGCCTAATTGAGTACACACTTAGATTTTTTTTACAGAAATCAGTAAAATTTTACCGAATTCTCAACAGCCGAACGTTCGGTAAACCGATTTAACGGATTTCGGAGAAATTTTACAGAGTTTAACAGTTGAGCTTTTGAGAGTTCGGTAAAATTTAACAGATTTCTGTAAAAAAATCTATGTGTGTACATCAAGTATTGTTTGTTGGTTCTTATGTTTGTTGATACATAAGACTTATTGTTTTATTTGCCGAAATAAAGGTTATACATTTTTTAAGTAAAATGGTTGCTTTGCTAATTTCAAGCAACGTTGCCAACAAAACATTTTTGCAGCTTTTGAATAAACCGATTTAGAACAATTTTTCCTAAATAACTTATGGTGTCCCTACAAAAAAACAAGTTTTCTGCTCCTCCTTTTTTTTTTCAAATTTGCCAACAAAGTTACCTGGAGATGGTTTTTAGAACATAAAAAAAAAGTTATTTTTGACCGACAAATCTTGCCGATATCTTATACCGTTAGCGAGTTATTTACAATTTTCTTATAAAATTACGCCCTTTTCAAATGTGTTTTACTCAATTTTAAAAAATAACTTATCTCCATGTTTCGATTATAATATGAAATTTTATAAAACCTTCTAAATGCTGTGAAGAAATATTTTTTTCTGTTAGCCTCAATCGGAGAAATCCTATTTTTTTTTACAAAAACCATAATAACTTTTGATTGACATACGATAGCCCTGATTTCAGTACACCAAAAGTTGTATCTTTTGTTGTTTTAGAATCAATGGTAACACAAAAAAATTTCAAATAAAAAAGTTAGAGTAAAATAACTGCTTTTTATAGGGACACCCTAAGCTGCGTAGGAAAAATCTGACCAACCAAAGTTGCTTAAAAAATTTTCGTCTACAACTTCTTTGAAAAATATATGCCTCTATTTTGCAAATAAAAAAGTAAGATTTCCGATTTCTCTGAAAACAAGGACCACCCTTGTTTTCGTTGATACCAAAAGAAGGGCCTTATTATTAAAAACAACTTTGTAAAACACAATTTTGCTCCAGAACTTCAAACTCAGGCTTTAAACGAATCTTTCCAGCCAAATTTGCATTCTGGACCATTGTGCAATGTCACATGTATTCAAAGTTATTACGATTTTGAAATCAACTTGAAAGTAGCTCTTGTAAAAAAATACTGATAATACTACTATCTCCATACTGAAAACTTGAAAACCCCATAAGAACCCACTTTTAAAAACCAGAAGAAAATGCAGGGGTGGTTCTTGGATAATTTTCAACCATAGTTTACAAGGCACGTTCGCAATAGTGTTTATTTTTAAATTGAATCAGTCTATGTGACAGACAAATATTTCACTTAATTCAAACGTGTTCGTTAAACAATTAACACAGAACGCTCCTCATTAACTTTTCATGAAAAGAATTTTAATTAATATCTACAACGCCTGTCAATTAAATCATCATTAAGCAAAAACCTGTAATCACACACACACACACACAATCACACACTCGTCTGCAACTTCAGATACGCTATCATAAGTCCTTATTCCAGCATACGCGTTTTCGTTCCACCCACATTGACGAAACTTCAACCAATTTGGCAAATAGTGGCTGCCGTGGTGTGTACGCCTTGTGGAATTATTTTAATTTAACAAATTGACACGTTTGTAATTAATTTCTAGCCCTGCGCGGCGCTGTCTCGAGCAGCCAACCCAGAAAACTCATTCGCCGATTCTCGTCTATTCGATGTGAAAGCTGTGGCAACTCTCCTGTCGAGCTCCAGCTCAGTGTAAATAATTAAGTAAATGGAAATGTCGCCCTCACTGGCAAACATTAAGACCTGGGATCAGCAGCAATTTGTTAAAATCTTGAATGTGATTAAAAGGACTCGGATGATGAGATTCGAGTTGAATAATGAACGATTTCAACTGGGATTCCCGTATGGGATAAGCAGAATTTATGCCGAAAATAGTTGTCCATTCCCAACATCCGACCAATTGAACCAGCATGCATGATTTCAATAAAATTTGTCCCAACTGAGTTCGGTGTTCACCGGAAGCCATCTTCTCCTTTCGTCTGCTGCCATCAAGGTACGACAAATGACGATGACGACGACGACGGGTGTCATTGTAAATGCCTATACGTTCACATTGATTCATGCATCCATTGAACCAGCCAAGCTTCTCGGCTCACACAGCTGTTGGATTTCCACTAGATTGCCTCCGATAACACTCCCGTTGTGTTGTTATTGCGGGGTTCCTGCTGCTCGACGGGGATGAGGCAGCAATTGATTTGTGGACGATTCCCGAAATCAAATCCAGCCTCCACACTGGATCCGGATGACACTGAGCATGTCTCTCCATACGTACGTCGATCGATAGGATGCGTGGGAAATTGAGAATTGGCCCCGGGCGGGAGGAAGAATGAGTGGGTGAGGTTATCCGATCCTGCGGGGATTCAGTCGTACGTGTATGGCTTCTTGCCTGGCGAGGCATCTCTTCGCCGTCATCGTCGTTGGATAGATTCAGTCGTACGGCTTGCAGTCGGTGGAGTGAACTTAAGGTACGAAAGAGAGCGCTCTGACAATCATAAAACAGAGATTACCCATGTTGAGGCTGCTTGATTTGGAAAAGTGAAACGGATTTTCACGCATTTTTAGATCCATTGTGTTCTTTGAATTGATGAGATGGTTGGTATGATGATATCTTATTGACTTTTTCGTAGATTCGGAAAAAGGATCCGAATAGTTGGTGGAAGATTAGCACTTATGCCTCTGTTGAAGGTTTTACACAAAATATACTTAAGTTGGTGTGGATTCAAAAAAAAAAACTGGGTCTTGAGAAATGATGACGTTGTTTGCGCCTTATTGATTTTGGCTAAGTCTTACAAACTGGTAGTTCAGCTGCCTGGCATTTTACAGATGTTAGTGGCACTATTGAAATAGCATTACTACAAAGTCTGAAACTGCTCATCAGTTCCATATGTTTGAAGACAAAAATGCAGACGATGTTCTTTCAAAGTGTTATACTTTGGCTGTGGAACAGTTGAAAATTTAAAAAATTGCGACCGTCACAAAAAATGAAACACATGTAACTTAATTATTCTGCGGTAGATTTTTCAAGATGTTTACATCAATCAGTCGCGAACATCAAATTTATTATCAAAAGTTATCATTTAAAAATTAAAACATTGAAAGTAACACAAATAAAAACGTCTTAAAATTTAATTTAATTCTGCATGTTAAAGGGCGAACACGAAATTATTGCGACACCGAAAATGTCATGCCAATTTTCTTATAATGTTTCGAATCAAACCAAAATTTTAGGGTAGTTTTATACATATATTTACTTCAAAAATCAAAAGAAAAGTTAATCGATGGAGCCTTGAGTGTAAAATTGAACGCATTTTCGCTTGATGCCCTCCATCAAAGTCTTTACAGTGTCATCCGGTACCAGTTTCTCAGTTTTTTTTTTTCATTTTCTTAACATGTCCTTCTCGTCTTTGACTGTCTTCTTGCTCTTCCGAAGTTCCCGCTTCATCATTGCCCAGTACTGCTCCACCGGGCGCAGCTCCGGACAGTTTGGCGGATTCATGTTCTTTGGAACAAAATGGACAGAATTGGCCTCACACCACTCCAGGACACTTTAAGAATAGTGGCATGATGCCAAATCTGGCCAAAATAGCGGAGCTTCGTCGTGCTGCTGCAAGAACGGCAAAAGGCGCTTCTCGAGGCACTCAGATTTGTAGATCTCGCCATTTACTGTGCCCTTTGTCACGAAAGGCTCACTCCTCAGTCCGCAAGGGCAGTTGGCCTGCCAAATGAGATATTTGGAGGCGAACTTCGACATTTTTTTCTTCTTAAATTTGTCGTCCACATAGAACTTGCTCTTGCCGGTGAAAAACTCCAACCCCGGAATTTGCTTAAAATCGGCTTTTATATACGTTTCGTCGTCCATCACACAGCAGCCATATTTTGTCAGCATCTTCTCGTTGAGCTTCCGTGCCCGAGTTTTAGCCGTCGATTGTTGCCGCTCATCGCGGTTTGGGAAGTTCTGTACCTTGTATGTATGTAGTCCAGCTCTCTTCTTTGCATTCTGGACGTAGCTCTGCGACATGCCGATCTTTTTAGACAAATCACGGCTTGAGACGTTGGGATTTGCTTTAATCATCCGCTTCACCTTTCCCTCCGTCTTTTTGTTCTCCGGTCCCGGTTTTCTTCCAGCTCCTTTGCCGTGGTCCAACGCTTCAACACTCTGGAGACGGTTGAATGGTGAATGTTCAACATTTTTCCCAACTACCGGTGCGACAGGTCAGGAAATTCCAGGTGTTTGGAAAGAATTTGTTCTCTCGACTCGCGTTGGTTCACCTCCATTTTCGTTGAATCGAAAAACACGACTTCGAGTTTGACAGCATGTTAACAATACACATCAATGAGAAAGTGTGCAAAATTTGGTTGATTTTTACCCAATGGTAAAAAAGTTATGCCCTGTTGAATGTGTCGCAATAATTTCGTGTTCGCCCTTTAAGTGGCCGAGAGTTGATGACATTCTCAATTTCGGCGAATGTGTTGCGCAGAACTTCGTCAGTAGGATGTCGGGGTAGCTTCAGTTGACTCAAGACTTTCTTCACCGATTGCACTAACCTATCCCCAGAACCTCCCATGTGAGGTGAAGGTGAGGTGGTTTGAAGGACCATTTTAATTCAGACGACTCAATGTTCTTCAATAGTTTATCGTGGTTGATTTTCTGGAAGGCTTCTCGCAACTCTCGGTTGGCACCAATGAAATTAGTTCCTCGGTCACTGAAGAACTGTAAGGGTGTCCCACGTCGTGCCAAGAAATTTCTAATGGCCATGATGCATGAGTCAGTGTTGAGTGTATGCGCTATCTCAATGTGTATTGCACGTACCACCATACAAGTGAAGAGAACATTCATAGGGCCAAAATAGTCGACGCCTGTGTATGAGAATGGTCTGGAAAATGCAGCCAGTCTAGCAGGCTGTAAATCGTCCATCAGGCTCCGGACGTGCTCTGTTGTTCATGCAGACTTGGCTCATGCTTGCGGATCCTGTAGCATAATCTGCGTAATTAAGGAATCCTGTATTTCTGTAGAAGCTCAGTCACGACAATCTCATGGTTAAGATGATGATACTCAGCTTAGTTTCGCAGCTCTGATGATGTTGCTTTGGTAACCAGTGCTCTCTCTTCGGCGTACTCAGCTACTTGTGCCTGCCTATAGATGTACAGTTCTGTTTCTTGTAGTTCTTCTTGTGTCAGAATTCCAACCAACGGTGAGTGTCCTCGAAATTTGGCCTGAACATTGCGAGTGAATCGTAGAACCCAAGTGAGTGAGCGTAGGAGTCGATTCCAGCTGGAGAAAATGATGGACATGTACTACATGCTTTAACTCTTCTGATGTAGTTCTAGCACGTTTCCGCAAAGCTGGCCATTCCCTCTGAGGTCCACAAAACCATCGACTAGAAGGTGACAAATCCGGGAGTTTCTGCCTCTTAGTTCCTTCGTCGGCAACGTTTGGTTTCGTTGATACCCATTGCCATTCAGACAACTCCGTGCTTTCCAGTATCTCCCCCAACTCGAAATGCAACAAATTGACTATAACGACGGTGATCAGAATCCAGCCAACAAATTACATCCTTCGAATCTGTCCAGAAGAATCGTTCGTGAATTGTTATTCGGTGTTGCTCGACAATCGATTTGGCCAGCCTTGCTCCTATTACAGCCGCTTGGAATTCGAGACGGGGAATTGACACGAATCTCAACGGTGCTACACGCGTTTTTGCTGTCACAAAGGCACATTCGATAACTCCTTCTTCTTCGAAGCGTAAGTAAGCAACTGCAGCATATCCACTCTCGCTGGCATCCACAAAAATATGAGGTTCGAACTCGATAGCATCTTGTAGTTGTCTCAAAGTTGTACAGTTATAAGTTTTGACAATTAAGAATTTAAACTAAATGTGTTATGTAAACCATACTTAAAATTCCCACCCATCGTCCCATCCGTTAAATTGTTATTCCTATTAACATCGAGACGGCCGCGAGCACTCGGTTCTACTCCTAACTTTAAAGTTCTGTCCAGTTAGAATCCCGATTCACTTATTGTGTTGCAGTGGCACTAAAAGAGACCGCTGTGTACACGGTGTTCAATAAGTTCGAATACAAGTTTTCATCATTGCGTAGGTATGCGCCATGTACATATTCTGCATTGGTATTGGTGTCAGCTTTAGCTTCATTCATACGCTACCGAATGTGCGCGGTGTTGACATTCTGTTAGTTGTTGTTTGTTTGTTACGCGCGATGAAAGAGTATCGGGACTTCGTAATTAAGCGTTTTTTGAACGGTGAGCGACCCGGCGATATATTCCGGCTGCTGAAATCGCATGGGGTCAAGCGGAACTTTGTCTACACGACCATCAGGCGATACCGGGAGACGTCCTCGACCAATGACCGTGCGAGATCCGGTCGGCCGCGTTCAGCGAGGACGCCACGGGTCATCAAGATCGTGAGGGAGCGAATTCGGCGCAAAAAGAACCGCTCAATCCGGAAAACGGCTGCAGATCTCAACGTTTCCATTGGAACCGCTCACACCATACTCACCAAGGACCTTGGTTTCAGGCCTTACAAAAAACGTAAGGTCCATGGCGTTTCGGAGGCTACCAGCAAAAAGCGGTTGGATCGAGCTAAGAGGATCCTCTCTCGGCACGCTGGTCAGGAGTTTGTTTTTTCGGACGAGAAACTGTTCGTGCTGCAGCAGCCGCACAATGTGCAAAATGACCGGGTGTGGGCGCCATCGAGGGACAGCATTCCTGAATCCAATATAAACATCCCTCGGTTCCAAAGTGCCGCGTCGGTGATGGTTTGGGGGGCAGTATGCAAACGTGGTAAGCTACCCTTGGTGTTTATTGAAAAAAAAACGTCAAAATCAACGCGGCGTACTACAAAACTGAGGTTTTGGAAAAGGTTGTTGCCCCCAGTCTCCGAAGCCTCTACGGCGATGAGCACTACGTGTTCCAGCAGGACGGTGCACCAGCCCATACGGCAAATGTGGTTCAAGCCTGGTGTCGGGACAATTTAACCGACTTTCTGGACAAAACTTTGTGGCCTCCCAGCTCCCCGGACTTGAATCCTCTCGACTTTTTTGTTTGGTCCTATATGATGGCGAAGCTGAACGAATACAAGGTCAGCACTTTGGATCATTTCAAGACGGTAATTCTCAAAATCTGGGACGAAATGCCCATGCAGTCCGTGCGTGCCACCTGCGACGCGTTCGAGAAACGTTTGAAGCTCGTTAAGGAGTACAAAGGGGGGGTCATTCCAAGAGAAATGTTGTAAACGTTCCTTGTAAACATAGCTTTCAATAACATAAATCCAAAAAATAAAAAAACATGTTTTCATTTTTTTAACAAATTTTGAAAGTGTATCCGAACTTATTGAACACCGTGTATTATGTGCTGAAACGTTTCAGGGAGCGAACGAGCGTGGATCGAGTGCCTAGTGGAACATATGACCGCAAGCTGAACCAGAAGGTGTTGAGAACCGTCAGAGCAAACCCTGGACTATCAGCTAATGAAATCGCACAAAAATACGCTGCTGCTCGCAGTACCGTTCGAAGAATTCGTTTGCGAGCAGGATATCCTTCTTATTGAGCCAGCAAGCAACCAAACAGAACGTTGAAGGTTTGACGAAGTACACGATGAAACCTACGTCAAAATGGATTTCGGGCAGCTTGCTGGCCAAAAATTCTACATGGCGCCGGCACGAGGAGATGTTCCTGCGAAGTTTAAGTTTGCTTTTATGGACAAATTTGCCAAAAAAAAAACTGATGATTTGGCAAGGGATATGCAGCTGCGGAGCAAAGACCAATGAGTTCGTGACGAATAAGACGATGGACTCGAAGAATGCCTCAAAAACCGCGTACTACCTTTCATTAAAGCCCATAAAGGTCCCGTGAAGTTTTGGCCAGATTTGGCGGGTTGCCACTACAGCCGGGAAGTCAACCAGTGGTACCACGATAATAACGTAGATTTCATCGATAAAAACATAAATCCACCCAACTGCCCGCAGCTCCGGCCCATCGTGAAATTTCGGGCAATAATGAAGCGGAAGCTTAAGAAAAGTGAAAA
Source organism: Aedes koreicus (assembly GCA_024533555.2). NCBI lineage: Eukaryota > Metazoa > Arthropoda > Insecta > Diptera > Culicidae > Aedes > Aedes koreicus. Next base: position 1,773,327 of record JAHHFK020004150.1, read on the forward strand.
AACGGCTCGGGACGTGATTCAGATGACCAAAATGTGGAACAAATGTGCCAAGAACTTCCTTGTCAACTTCGACTCCGGAGGTGTGCAGCGTTTGATGGGAGGAATAAAGAAAAAAGTGCGAATTTGCATTAGAAACGAAGAGAAATGATTTGTATCGGTATTTTTTCTTAAAAGTAAAGTAAATTACCTTTGTTTTGATGTATTAAACTTATTTGTTCGTCAATCCGTTACCGAGATACAGATGATTTTATTATTCCGGATTCTAAATTGACATAGCTCTAGTTTTAAGATAACTAAAGTATAAAAATATGAAAACTTGGCTCTGTAAAGTTGATTCTATTGCGCCTGTACAAATAAATGATTAAAAAAAATAAAATTATTCGTGGATCAGACTCGACTTTTCTTTGCCACAGGATCGTAAATAATAGACAATAAGACGGAGCGCAGTTACACAAGTAACAGCACCTATCCTTAAACCCAAGAAGTCATAATAATTGCCAACTGAGCCAATTCGAGCCAGCAGACGGACCAAATTTCAAATAACACCATCACCCCAATAATAATAACCATTAGTGAGGGCGAAATGCCGCCACCCTCAGCGCCGACCGGTCCAAGGTGCCAAATAAGCATAAAACAAATGATATGAAGCAGATAACTGCCGCCTTTGGACCGTTTGCAGAAGAGGATCACCCAGAAAGCATCCATAAATAACTATTTTAATCAGATAATGGCTGGGTACCATAGCTTGCCTTTTTTTTCAGAGCGAATGCAGATCAGCATCAACAAGATGTGGGTTTGATGACAGTTTTTTGTTCTTACTCTGAACTCGTTTCAAATGGGATGAATGGCTTCATTTCGTTGATCCGGTTGGCAATTTCGGGGATTCGTTTTTTTCTTTGTGGAACGAGCCCTTCTTCGCTGAACGTTGAAGGAGATGTAATTCAAAACCTCATCTCCCCTGTTGCCACCCCTTGGTGAATGGGGTATAAGAAAATCGCCTGCGTATTTTAAGCATCTGCTGATCCACAGCGCTTCAGAATGACACGATACATACATAAATGGATGAGCTGGTGTGTGGTGGCTGTGTTGATGCCAACCCTGATGCCCTCGGCGCAACGAGACGATGATTAATTCCAGGAACAATATGTGTGACATGTTTCGCAGCCACAGTCGAGTGGAATATCATCCCCATATCGCGGTTCGGTGTTGCCAACAAACATTTTCTGCTGCTGCTGCTAATGCCCCAAATTTCGAGGTTTTCCAGCCCATGCAAGAAAACACCGCACAGCTCATTGCATATTCAAAGATAGTCTGAACCATGATTTCAACGAGGGCAAACAGCCAGTGTCGTTCGTGCATGTGTGCCTAGCCGAAATATGGCGCACATAGATCATGTGGGTGAGATTTCGCGGCTGAGAGAATATGAGCGTGAAAAGCTGCAACACGATGCTCCGAACATGACCGTCAGAATATTTTCCGTTGCATCAATGGATGAACTGGATTTCGTCAAACTGACCCCAAATCAGCTTAATCTCCAAAATTCGGTTATCTCACCAATCCCAAATTGGTTAATTCCAATTTACATAAATAGATTGATTCTTGATTTCAGAATCCGATCCAAGCGATCAAAGTCCCGTTTCAAAGGAAAATTAATTTCCACTTAACAACGAGAAGCTATTAATTCCACAGATCCAATCCAAATCCTTTCCCGAGAATATTCCACCAATCACCTTACAGGCACTGACGACGGAGCCGCCATCCAGCCAGGTGATGGCGTGCTTCACGGTGTGCTGATAATGGCTCTGGAATTGGTTTCCTTAAATTAAGCCGAACACAACCCAATCGATTGATGCCGTCGAACAAGAGGGAGCCAAATTGAAATTTTCAAGGGGACAAATTTATCGTTCAAGCTGAATAATTGATCAGAGCCCCGTGCCACAGAAGAGTCTTCAAAAGTGTCTTTGAACTTGCGATGCTCGTTTGGGGCAAAGATGGATACAAATTATCCCATCATTTCGAAGGAAATTCGTGCATATTTCAAAGTTTAATTAGTTTCAGAACTCAGTGGAAAGAAAAAAAAAGAAAAGATTAATGTTGTGCATCGTAAATTCATCTTTGCCCTCTGGGTATGGCGACGATGGACAATTTCCACGCCAAAAAAATGAAAGGGGGTAAAGAAGCGGGAAGGTAGATTGGGCGAAACTCTTTCAATTTCACGTTAACTTTTACCGGTGATACGTTGCTTTTTGGCAAGAACGATGCTGACACGTTTCGGAGTCACGAAGAAAATAAAAGTTATTTTCGCCAGTAAGCACAGTGGTCTAAATCACGAAAACCGTGATCAGTAGAGATGTGAGCTTGTTCATAAGCATGAGCATGCGTAACCGCACAAGGTTGCTACTTTTTTTTTTAAATATTTCTAGATGCGTGAACATCACGGCGGGAGAACCGCTAGGTTCCATCCTTGACTCAACACTTTGGAACGGGATGTACAACGAGAGGTGACACTAAAGCTGCCCAAAGCTGGAAATGCTGAATGGATAAGCATTATTGAAAACTGGATGTAGGGGGTGAAGCTGCAGATAGCCCATCACAAAACGGAGGTACTGTTGATCAGCAACTGCAAAGTGGTCCAGCGGGCGGAAATCTCCATCAGATAGCCTCGAAGCGCGCAAAACTTCAACAGTCATTTCGATTGATCAAAAAATTCCCGGAATTTATTCAAGAAATTAAAAATGCAAGATTGTACAACAAAATCGATATTGTCTGCTTCTGTTTCTTTTTCTTCTTCGTTCTGGTTGTTCTGTTGTTGACAGAGCATTAGGGATGGCACAGCTGTGTCAGCCAAATCGCCAGCGATTAGCGTTTGCATTTAAAAAAAATCTAACAAAACTACCAGACAACCACAAGTCGTATAACAGTGTTCAAATAGTATCGTATATTACTATATTTCAAGTCAAAATCGCAATTAATTGTGGCCTTTATCGTATTATGTTTAAGTTAAATCGTAAAGAGTGCACATTTTCAACTTACATACGATGTGTCATTTATTCATCGTATTGCGGCACAAACTAAATCGGATATACATCGCTAAACGTTTTAAATCGAATTTGTTATTACAAATTAAATCGCACACGATATAAAATCAACTCGTTTAGGAAAACAATGGAATTTGCACGTATATGGCCTCCACTTTTGCACGTATAAGCCATATTTTTGCATTCTATACGATTTGTTTACATACATATATGTTTGTATATCATAAAAACAACTTTCAATATACGTGCATTTTGGTTGTCTGGCCATGTAGCATCAATCATAGTAACCCATGAGTCAGCAGACAAAATTTGACAGCTCTATCAGTCGAACTTTAACCGTGATGGCAAAAACAGTGAAGCAGCTCCGTTCAGAAGTGTGCGCGTTCAAAGAATGGCACCCCGACGCGTCGAAACGGACATCGTGCGGCACTTTGTGGACGCCAGATACGCTCGTTCCTGCATCTACAACATCTTGGCACTATTAGACAACAATCAGAGCATCGAAAGAAAGCCCGGTTCCGGACGGCCGACGACCCTGAGCGACAAGAAGCTCCAAAGGATGCTGAACAGGAAGACCGAGGGAAAAGTGGCTACATCGCTGTGTGCGCTTAGCCGGGACGTCGGTTCAACTGGCCAAACAGTGAAAAAGTACCTGGCAAACATGTACATACATGTCAGGAAGCGGAAGTCACGCGGAGCTTTCGACAATGACGCAGCGGCAGCGGCTGAATAAGATGGCCAACTCGATTTTCCCGGCGTATTTTACTTTCCCACGAAGGAAGTGAGCTCCGAGATGAAGTTCATTTCAAAAAGCAGGTTCCCCAAGAAGGTGCTGCTGTGGCTGACAATCAGCGAGAAGGGGATGTCATAGCCGCTCTTCTTTCGCTTTGAACTAGCCGTGAACGGGGAAATAATACGAAATGCCTGCCGGAAGTTGCATCGTTCATCAAGAAATACCATAGGGGCGAAGACGCGGTGTTCTGGCCGGATCTGGCGTCGGCCCACTACTCGAAGCGACCGTTGGAGGAGATGGAGCGGCTGAATATCGATGTGGTATCCAAGTCGGCAAACCCCCCAACGTCCCCCAGCTGCGTCCCATCGAGAATTTCTGGGCCAACCTGAAGCGTAAGATCTACTCCAACTATTTTGTCGCGAAAACTGAGGAGGAATTGATAAATAAAACGAAGAAAGAACTCAAAAACATGCCTACACGCATGTTTTCGTCCGCCATGGCGAATGTTACGGTTAACTGCCGGAAAGCCGCTCGCAAGGGCGTCGAATTTTTTTGCAAGTAAGCTTAAATAATTACCTTCCATGGGAAATTTATCAAAAGCAACTATCTGTCTTAGTTTTTTTTATTCACCATCCGAAAAAAGTCAATTTTTTTTTAAAATTGTTTACTCATTTGGTCATTTCAAATGTCCCCTGCTCCAATGAACAGGCTCCTCAGACATGATCTGGAATGCAAGCCGTACAAGAAACATCGGGTTCACGGGTTGGCGGAGCGTCAAAAGCAAGCCAAGGTCCAAAGAAGCAGAAATCTTTTGGTTCGGCACGGTGACTGCGAGATTTTATTTTCGGATGAAACGCTCTTCCTCCTTCAGGACAGTCAAAATCAACAAAATGATCGTGTGTATGGCAAAAGTCTTGCCAATATTCCAAGACATAAACTAGCTGTAGAACCCTATCAGAGTGTATCGAAAATCATGGTATGGGGCGCCGTTTCACGAAAACCTCCTCCTCTTTTCAAAGAACCTAACGTAAAAATCAACACTGAATATTACATCGAGCAGGTTTTGAAGAACCATCTGCTTCCTCATGCTTCAACGCTGTATGGGTAAACATCATATTGTTTCCAGCAGGACTCAGCTGCAGCTCACAAGGCAAAGAAAACACAAGCGTGGTGCGCGGAAAATTTGCCCGATTTCATCACAAACGCCTGGATCTTCACCGGATCTCAACCCACTTGACTACTTTGTTTGGGGTTATATGCTTCAACATACAGGCCCTACGAAAGGGCTTACTTAGATCGATTCAAGAAACATTTGGTTGATAATTGGGACCAAATTCCTCAGGAAATCGTGCGTGTCAGCAGCGATGGGTTGACAAAGCGTTTGCGAAAAGTTATCAAGGAAAAGGGTGAGAGATTCGAATTGAATTAATATGGTTTAACTCTAGAACATGCATCCTTTATCTGCATCTCGGGTCCTTCCTTATCTCAGTCGGTAAAGGCGCAGCTATAAAGCAACACCATGCTGGAGGTGGCTGGGTTCGATTCCCGGTCTGGTCTAGGAATTTTACGCAAAGGAAAATTTCTCGACTCCCTGGGCATAGCGTATGATTGTTCTTGCCACACAATCATACTAATGCAAAAATGGTACTTGGCATAGAAAGCTCTCAGTTAATAACTGTGGAAGTGAGCTTAGAACACTAAGTTGAGAACAAGCAAAAAGTTAATTGTGAAAGCAATAAGCTTGAAATTCTATTTAAAAAAATGCATCTTTTACATGAAAAATAAATGCTATGATTTGGTTGATTTGTTTTGCTGTAATTCCATTTTGTTTCAGTGACACCTATTGTGAGACACCCTGTAGTTGTTTTATAGAGTTTCATTAGGTCTTCCGGGTGAGCACCCTGTCATGTCCCGGAAATTGATCTTAGAAAATTGATCCTTTGTTGACATTTATGTTTCATATACGCAGTGTGAGTACTCCAAGTGCATTTCGAATCAAACATGACTCCAAGGTATTTGAAGGTCAAATATTGGTTAATGTCTCTTCCCAACAGCTTGAGACGCAGTTGGGCAGGGAACCGCTATCTAGTAAATACTACCAATTCAGTTTTATGCGGTGAAAACTCGATCTCCAAATTTCGGGCCCAGATTATCTGGGGAATTTTGCAATGGTCTTTGCAAGATTTCCGCACGTGGACCTCTAAAGGAGATCACAGCATCGTCTGCAAGTTGTCTTAGCGTGCATCTATTTTCCAAGCAGTTATCAATATCTTTAACATAAAAATTATAAAGTAAGGGACTTAAACATGAGCCTTGGGGTTAGCCCAATCAGCTAATTCTGGCAGTTGTCGGTCTGACAGTAAATTATACAAAAAAAAAAAAAAATATATATTTAGAAATCCTGGCAAACCACTACTGTGAAGTCTATCTGCCAGTATATCTATGGAAAGTGAATCAAATGCACCCTTAATATCCAGAAATATTGAAGCCGATTGCTCCTTGTGTGCAAAGACCAGTTGTATATCAGAAGAAAGCAACGCTAAGAAATCGTTTGTTCCTTTTCTCTTTCGGAAACTAAACTGCGTATTTGATAGAAGGTTGTTTGATTCAACCCAACGGTCAAGTCTTGACAGGATCCTTTTTTCTAACATTTTCCTTAAGCATCACCTGACATGATAGAATTGTAAGCAGACGCTGGCGCTGGTTTCCCAGGCTTTTGAATAGTCATTACTTTAACCTACCTCCATGCGGGTAGAACTGAATGTAATTCCATGAGAGTGTTGTACAGGTTAAGTAATCGTCTTTTAGCGATATCGAGGAGATTTCGTAGAAGGTTGAATTGAATCATATCGCTTCCCGGAGCAGAGTTATTTGATGAAAGAAGTGCCATTGAAAATTCCAACATTGTGAATGGTTCGTCCAGAGAACCGTTACTTCGGGTAGTATCCCGTAAACTCGGTTGTGTTGAGACAGAGTCTGGACAAACCTTTTTAGCGAAGTCTAATATCCAGTGCATGGAGTATTCTTCACTCTCATTGGAGGATGAGCGGTTTCGCATGTAGTGAGACTTTCTCCAAAGCGTTTTCATCGAGGTTTCTCTAGATAGTCCCTCTACAAATGAACGCCAGTAATTGCGTTGAGTAAGTTTTCAAGCTTTTTTTCAAACTTAACTCACATGTTTCATGTCTACGATAAACTTTAAACAACTTACCCAAGTAGCACACAAAACATCTTTAATATTCAACAATTGGTTTTCAAGTTTTAATGTATGTAAATCTTCAGTAACAAAACGCATATTTTGTAACTCTGCTGTAGTTATTTCACGTATACGATAACTAGCATTTTCATTGGTGTTGCTCAATTTTATTTCAAAGACCTTTCAAAACAAACATTGGAGGTAGTCGAGACCTGTTTGTCTTTGTAAACTTGCAGCTAAGTAAACCTAATCATGACGTTGCATATTTAATATTTTCCAGTGTATGTGATGTTTATTATGAAGTAATTTTAACCTACAGTGCAACATAACAAACAATTTACACTCTTGTTCCAATGAAGTAATCTGAAACTTAAGGTTTTCAAAATACGTTTTTTGAGCCACATACGCAACGTAATGAGAACACACCGTAACGTCAATGAATAATGTTACGTTCTTGCAACGTTGAATTGCACATTACCACAACAATGATAACGATTGAAATATATCCGAAGGCAATGCACACTACCGACCACATGTGTTCTGATATGAATGAAAAAAATAATCAATTCATAATCTGATCAAGTTAGGTAAGGATTGATTTCTAGAGGTTATTGTTATTATATAGGAGCATTTCTCAGCCAAATGAGCAAATGACTGAACTCGACCCTCTCCGATTTGGATGAAACTTTGCACATGTCTTCGGAATTGGTGACGATGGATTTTCCGCCAGTTTTCGACTCAAGACAAATTTTTCAAAAGGGCGTATGTGTTTTGTCATGCGTATTTTTCAAAAAATCATAACTCGAAAACCGTTGGTTGTAATAAAATTGCGTCTGAGAAGAAGTTGTAGTTAATTAATTTATGAAAAAATATGTACACTGTAAAAAAAAAAAAATTTCTTATAAAAAAAATCAAAAATTAAACTTAAAAATCAATTAGCAAATCTGTCCAACGTACGATTTTTATAATTTTTTTTTTCAAAAAGGCTTTGAGTCATAAGAAAAAGAATAAAAGTTGTTTAACGATGAAACAACTTAAGATAAAAAAGTTCTTAGAAGTAAGAAAAATTCAGAGACTGGATGAAACCTGTGGAAAACCATGACATCCCTTACAACATATGTGAAACGTCACGTATAGATTGGGAAGTCGGAGGTCCCACTGTTCGCCATGGCTCCATAAAATTCTTCACAGATGGCTCAAAAATTGGAACAAAAACGGGAGCAGGAATCTTCGGCCCTGGGGTAGAAATCTCAGTGGCGATGGGAAACTATCCAACGGTTTTCCAAGCGGAGATCTTTGCTATAATAAAATGTGTTAACGTTTGTCTGAAGAGGAGATATAGACATGCAAATATTTGTATTTTTACAGACAGCCAAGCGGCACTCAAAGCGTTAAGTAATTATAAATGTACATCCAAACTTGTCTGGGAATGCATTCTTTCATTGCGAAAGGTGTGCCAAGAGAACTTGGTAAATTTATTCTGGGTTCCGGGACACTGTGGCATTGAAGGCAATGAAAGGGCAGACGAGCTTGCTAAACAAGGTTCAAATGCACAGTTTATTGGCACAGAACCATTCTGCGGTATATCATACTGTGCCATAAAAATGGAATTAAAATCTTGGGAAGTGCAAAGGGTGATGACCAATTGGTTGGTCACCACAAAGTGTGTTCAAGCGAAAACTAAAAAAATAAAAATAACTAAAACTAAAAGATAAGTTATTTCCATTAAATTCCGACTACCTTTATTGCTTATCTTAACAGAACGTATTTCGTCTACAATGAATTATTTATATAATTAGTACACGACACTGAATTTTTATTTTGCATTTCCAGTTTATTGCTCTTCACAATTAGCGTATTGCTATAACTATTGGTATTTGCTTGCTCTTAACTTTAGTGTTTATGATGCATTTCTATAGTTGTAAAGATAAATAGCCGGCAGCATGGTTATCAGAAGTCGTAATATAGAATAATATGAATGGTCCCTCACCACATGACATGCGCATATTTCTTGAGCACAATATTTATGTCAGTCTCAAGACACAGTGCATATTCTTACACGTGCACGGTAGGCTAGGTATTAAACGAAACGGAGAAAATAATACCATAAACAAGCAAAATCCCCCATGACAAGAAGGTCCGTGCAGCAAGGGAGCTGTCGAAGTGTATCCGTAAATTGAAATCACTTGGCTACGGTGTTTACCGAAGTTGAATTCACTCGGCTTCCCCGGTTGCCGAAGTTGAAACCACCGGGTTCAAGAAAAATGCACGGGCACTGGTGTCGGTGGTTTGATTTTCGCTCTGCGTGTACTCTATTGAACCCTGGCGCGGGGTGGTGATACTGATACACGCTGCAGCGGCGTTCAAATACCGCACGCAGTGTTGTGTGTGTTTTGGACAAAAGGTTTATAATTCCAAACGTTACAATTAGTAAAAAGCTTCTGGAGCTCAATAAGAGAGTTCTTTGTACCTATACTGGCCTAGTAACCGGACATTGCCCGAGTAGATATCATTTGAAAAACATTGGCCAGGTTCAGATTGATATCTGTCGTTTCTGTAACATGGAACGTGAAACCTCGGAACATCTGCTTTGCAGTTGTGATGCTTTGTACAAGAGCAGACTTAAATTTCTGTACAGTCGCTATATGCAACCTAAAGAAATTTGGACTGCAAATCCTGGAAAGGTGGTGGGTTTTATAAACTCAATTTTGCCGGACTGGGAGACGCGTCTTGGGCTGGTCACTTGACAAATGGTGATCTAGCTTTAAGATGCGAATTAGAATAGTAAACAGGGGTATACCACAAAAGTTCAACTCAGTGGACGCAGTGGTTCTACGCCCCAACAAAAAAAAAAAAGAAAAATTCAAGTTTTTTCTAATTTGTTGTTTTTGCATAAATAACCATATTTTAATAATATAATTCGATTTTTTTAATGATTTTAAACAAAAATGCTCTTGGTAAGCAACATTCTAAATGTATCCGTTGTCGAGATAATTTGAAATTAATGTCGAAAAAATGGCTTTTTCCATGAAAATATCACTTTTTCAAATGTTAGTCGTGATTGTCTATCTGCAAAAGTATTTTTTTCAAATTGTACATAGATTTTCTACAATATACCTTTGATTACCGAGAATACTAGACAAACTGATTCCTGATATTTGCTGTAGGTAACACGACAAAATTTGCTGCTTTTACTTACAGTATATTATGAAAACCTAACCCGAAACAAAAATAATTAGTATTCATGTTAGTGTACAAGCGTATTTTGTTCAGGTAGAAACATAATGTATTTAATTAGTTAAACTGTTTATACCAGTATGAATACAATTGTTACGCCCATTTATACCTATTCATGCATTCCCTTTGGTGTTGACAGAAAATATAATTTACATGCATACCCCTGCACATACCAATATTTCAAAACAGTACCTAAAGTGCGTACCTAGTACGTATAAAAAGGATTACATTACAAAGTCATGACATCAGTTTAACAGTGTCTTTCATAAGTAGCGTAAAGTGTAAAACGATTTGAAATGGAACTAGAAACAAAGCATTGTTGTAAACCTTTTCGTGAAATCGGGAGACGGTGTTCGCCTAAACTTAGAAATTTAACTGACAAGTTAATTGAAAATTTTTATCCATGCAGTGTACGGTCCATTTGGACACGTCATTTAGAATTTGTGATTCATGTCGGTTATATTCGTATCATCGTAATCCTGTCGAAAGAGTGGAGCAACCAGAAAACGGTGGACATGACGAAGCACCAACCACATCACGGAACAATTTGAAGGAAATACCATCGGCAGCTTCAATTACCTCGGCATCTTCTCAGGACAGTGACCTACCGGATTATTCCAGGATACACAACATTGAGTTATTCAATAATGGGATTGCAGGAATAAATGTGTCTCCGATATCCATTAGAGAATTTAAAAACGATAAATACCGTCGGCAAAAATTTGCCGAAATTGTAGCAGGTATTAGAAAATATCTATTCAGCTACCACCACTAGAAGAAGTCGAAGAGTTAGCTACATTGAAAACAAAGGTTGTGGAATATGATGAAATTATTTCCAAATTGAAAGAAAAATTCATAGAACCAGATTGTTCGAGAATAGATAAAACACGTATATTAACAGTTTTGCCTAATTCGTGGACGATTCAGCAGATAACGAGCAAATTTGAAACAAACAAATACCTTGCATTACAAGCAAAAAAATTGGCAGCCGAAAATGGAGTATTGGCTACCCCCAACGACAGATCGGGGAATAGTTTGAATCCGGATATAAAGAATCAAGTGATACAATTTTTTGACGAGGACGACATCAGCAGAGCCATGCCGGGACAAAGAGATTATGTCTCTGTAAACACTAACGGTAAGCGTCAACAAATTCAAAAACGGTTATTACTTTCATCACTTAGAGAAACTTTCACTAGATTTAAAGAAGTCAGTGAACATAAAATTGGATTCAGTACTTCTGCAGCATTACGACCAAAACATTGTAAATTGCTAAATGCTTCAGGTTCTCACAACGTTTGTGTTTGCGCAATTCACGAAAATATTGATTTAATGCTTCACAGTTTAAAAAAAATATTCATTCAACACTGATTGTAAGCAACATTTTGAGAAGTTATTGTGTAATTCATCATCAAGATCAAAATATTGTTACCTCCGTGAATGCGAAATTTGTCCCATTTGAGAATAAGATTTTTAAAAGAACTTGAGAAACATAACTTGTCTGAGATATCGTTCGAACAATGGATTACAACTGATAGATGTAATTTAGAAACGCTATTAAAACCTGTCGAATATTTTAGCGAGAAATTAGAAAAACTATTAACTCATGATTATATACAAACAAAGCAATCTAAATTTTTAAAAGATACAAAGTCTTCATTAAAAGAAGGAGAAGTAGTTATTTGCGATTTTGCAGAGAATTATTCATTTGTACTTCAGGATGTTGTTCAAAGTCATCATTGGAACAATGATCAGGCTACAATTCATCCGTTTGTTATTTATTATATGGAGTCAGGAATGCTTAAAAATCTAAGTTTTGTTGTAATATCAGAAGTTCTAAGACATGATACAATTGCGGTACAAGTATTTATTTCTAAATTACTAACGTATTTAAATCAACTAATGAATATAAAAAATGTCATTTATATGTCTGATGGGGCTGCTTCCCAATACAAAAATAGAAAAAAAATTTCAAGCCTCTGCAAGTTTAAAGAGAAATACAACATTGATTCTGAGTGGTATTTTTTCGCAACTTCACATGGTAAGGGACCATGTGATGCAATTGGCGGCACATTAAAACGAATGGCAACAAGAGCAAGCTTCGCCAAACAACATGAACATCCAAAAACAAGTGCGAAAACTTTGTTTGATTGGGCTATTAGGAGAAATCAAGAAAATTTCACAAAAATATCATTTTGCTATGTTTCACAAGAAGAATATGAAGAGGGAGCTGCAGAATGGGGTGGTAGTTATCAGCAAACAAAAATGATTCCTTTAACACAGAAATATCACTCCTTCATTCCAGTTGCAGATAACAAAATCGCTGCGAAAATATTTTCAACTGACGAAATACTGAGTTTTCATAATATTTATAGGAATGTTAGGAAATAGTGTTTGTAAAAATGTAAATACAATTTTTTTTAAAAATAGTAGAAAAAATAAATAACTCATGTATGAACAAAAAAAAACTCAAAAATTTTTATTTGGTAATTAAGATTCGTTAATTTCGTTAATTAAGAAGATGTTCAACCTTCTTGGTGTCCAAAAGATAGTAGTTGAAAATTTTATGTACAATTTGAAAAAAATACTTTTGAAGATGGACAATCCTGACTAACTTTTGAAAAAGCGATATTTTCATGGAAAAAGCCATTTTTTCGACATTACTTTCAAATTATCTCGAAAACGGATACATTGCTCACCACGAGCATTTTTGTTTAAAATCACTAGAAGAATCGTATTATATTATTTAAATATGATTGTTAATGCAAAAACAACAAATTAGAAAAAAAATGATTTTTTCTTAATTCTAAGAACTTTTTTATCTTAAGTTGCTCCATCGTAAAACAACTACTATTCTTCTTCTTAAGACTCAAAGCCTATTTGAAAAAAAAATTATAAAAATCGTACGTTGGACAGATTTGCAAATTGATTTTTAAGTTTAGTTTTTGATTTTTTTTGAAGAAAAAAAAATTGTTTACAGTGTACATATTTTTTTCATAAAGTCAAATTAATTAACTACAACTTCTTCTCAGACGCAATTATTACAACCAATGGTTTTCGAGTTATGATTTTTTTTGAAAATTACGCATGACAAAACACATACGCCCTTTTGAAAAAAATGTCTTGAGTCAAAAAATTCCCTTAACCCGCGGAAAATCCATCATCACCAATTCCGAAGACATGTGCAAAGTTTCATCCAAATCGGAGAGGGTCGTGCAAGATTTTGACTTTTTCCGGCTGATTTCATCTGGAAACGCTCATAGGCCTTACAAAGAAAACGGCTTAGAGTGTTCATTATGCAACCTCCATAAGCTATGATTTTCATAATAGTGGCTATTACTATTTAATTTTTAAACAAGGATCACTCAAATAGTGAGAGCATAAAATTTCCATTTTCGGATGAACTAACTAATTAATATTAATAAACCTACGTAAAGCTGAAATAAATTATCTTCCCAATCATAATAAACAGTTGTGAGATTACTTGTAGTCCGTAATTAACAAAAGCTGTTATGTTTTTGAATGAATTCTGCCAACTGTTTACATAAAAAAAATCAATAATTTCACAGGAAACCCGTAGACACAATTTTTTTACTATGTTCCCAACTATAATCTAATGTATTCAACACATAGTGAAGCTTTGGTATTGGTAAAATGTTCAATGCATCGGTACTTGATTGTATTTTTTTCAAATAGCTTATTTAAATCAAAACCCAAGCAACAATATCTGTAAAGTAGGGGTTGTAATGTTTTGAATATAGAATAATCGATTGATCATAAGCGAACATAATCAAAATAAAATTGTTTTAAAGTTGTTCGATATAACTTTGGTACATGAAATTTTGTGTTGAATGAAGCAAATAAAGCAAATAAGCTTCGAATGAAATGCTTAAAGTAACAATAAAAATAAACTTTATCAAGAAGGCTGAAAGTCTCTTATATACAGAAATTCAATCCAATCCAACTTTATCAAGATTGGTTTTAACGATCAACTTAAATGATGAGACAAAGTTTTCGTTTTTTAAAAGCAAGCTATTTAACTTCTTGGGGTTCAGAACAGGAAACGACTTATTGAGATCCTTTAAACAATCATATGATTGAATTTGTCTGGCTAGAGGTTTTTCGTCATAAACAATGCAATTGAATAATTGAATTTATAAGTTCTACATGTTAAGAACGGTTCGATATTTTCCACCTATGCAAAGATAACTTTACTTAAAAACAGTTGTGTCTTAAGTGAATTGGAAAAACACATCTTATTTTATTTTATAATACCATTAAAAAAATTTTTATGTGAGACCTAGACCAAAATTATGGATAATTAAATTGCGTGCAATCCAGACTTGGGATACATGGAAGAGTTAGTAATACTAGGATTTTATTTTATTATTCCGGTTGAACCTCTTAACGAAATCCCCATTCAATTGTTCTTCAGTTTTTTAGGTAAAAACATGGTGTAGCCTCTGAGTTATTCTAATTCTTTGTTTCAATGGATTGAACACATATGGTGAAGGCGTATAAGACATTTTTGTTTTATTAGTAATGCCAGTCAAGCATCGTCTTTTCAGTACGTTATGCATATTCTTTGAACAAATAAGCAGCTATTAGTTCAGTTTAATTTTTTTTTAGTAGTACAGTAGTTTCCAATTCATTTTAAATCAGGTATACGTAAACAAAAAAAAACTCAGTATCAAACTGCTACTTACAATACCCAATGAGCTTTTAAAATTTCACTCATTCCTCCCCAGCATAAACCTAACATGAACCCGCAACGGTTTATTAATCTTTAAATGAATCTGAAATCTGATTTTTCCAAATGTTGACATAATTTTACACAAATTTTTCTATTGCAAGTTCTGAAGCAATGCTCTTTTCTTGAGGATTTATTCAAGGGCGTTTATATTTTTCATAGTCGAACAGAATATTGATCTATAAATCTGAAAGCGTTTAAGAAAGAAACTTATTCCAACACGATTTTCAGATCATTTTACTTTTCAATATTTTGATCTGGAATGTTTGGTTGATAACGATATGCTTTTAAAAAACAGTTATCCTCGCAGCTCATTTTAACATGGGTATGGGTGCAGAAAAGTGAAATAGTGACGCGATTTACAATATTTGAAAGTTTTACAAAATGATATTGCAACTCTGTAGAAACAATCGTCAAGTTTCAAATAGTGCTCCACCCTTGCGCTTTTTCCGTTGCTGTTGTGTATGATTTTGAGGTACACAGTCAAACAAAACTATCCCCAATTTGTTTCAAGAGAGATATTTATGCTCTTTTGAAACAATTTGTGCTACTTGGGTAGTTCTTTCGTAATCCCATCCAGGGATGGCGGGTCTTCTTTTGAGGGATGCACTTGGAACACGTCGTTTCTGAGTTTCTCATGCACTTTTGTACATCAATTCGGAAAGGACACGATACTCATCCAATGGTGGAAGAGGATCAGTAGAGGGCTACCGCCGATGCAAAATGTTCAAGCAATATGCCTCGTGAGGTAAGGGAATTTTTGACTATTTTTGTTTGAAAATTGGAAATATCATTCTTATCAATATGCAACCCTAGGAGTGGACAGAATTTCTGCTAAAACCAAAGATGTGAAGAGAAAGTATTGATAGGTCCGCAAGAGCACGGCAGGTTGTGAAATTGAATACAAGTAGTTGAAATTGTGCGTAGGGCAAAACATGTATTGCAAGCAACAAAACTTAAAGATAGTATCAAAACAATGCAAAACTTAAACTAGGGCAGAACGCACCGTGGCGTTGTATACTTCTACACGCTTAGAAAAAAGTACCCAGTGGAGTAATTAAATGTGCGAAGTCAACCGTATAATCATGTAAACCTACACACTTAAAAATTATTAATTTTACACGAGACGCAATTCATAATGGAAATAGTCGGGGAACATAAAGAAAGATTTCATGTAAAATTAAACTTGAACATAATGAAGACCGGATGAAATTTAATTCCTTCACGAATTTTCGAACTTTGGATCGAATGCTCTTCATCAAGTTCCGGAAAAGTGTTGCATCGCATTTTTGGACGCTTTGTTGCCAAGTTTTTGAACTCCACCATGTTCCCAGCTGCCTTGCAAGAGTCTTCTTGAAGACCCTCTTCACGATTGCCCAGTAACGTTCGGTCGGATTGATACTGATAGCAATTTGGTGGAGTGTTACTCTCCTCAACAAATCTACGCCCTTTCCCACTTAAGCCAATTGAGAGTGGTTTTGGCATAGTGAGCCGGCCTTTAAATCCGGCCAAAATAGTGGGGGTACTCTCTTTGTTATATAAAGTGGCCATAATCTCTTCTGGAGATGCTCGAATCGATAGATTTCCGTTTTTATAGTTCCGGTAGTGTAGAAAATGGTTGACTTCCAAGCCACAGGAACCTTTCCTTTGCCATACCGATACCTTTTAAGCGAATTTCTCCACTTGAATCGACCTGTCCGCATCGCTCCCATCCTCCCCAACGACGGCAGTAGAGAGTATTGCGGACCTGGAAGGGTTTTTTTGATTCATCGCCCTTTTATATATGTCTCATCGTCCATCAAAACATGCATCCGGATGCTGCAAAAGACGCAGATACATTCGGGCCCTTGTTGCTCGCTTCTTCTGTTCTGCACTTCTGTTCCGAGATGTTCTGCTTCTTGTAGGTCTTCAGGTGGTTTCGCGTACCTCTTAATACGTTTTTTTTTTTTTTTTTTTTTTCCTGCATTTTTGCCAAATCCCGTATTGACATTGATTTGTTCTTCATGATTAGAGATACCACTTTCTGCTCCAGTTTCAGGTTTGGAAGAACCTTTCCTTCTGCCTCTTTCTGGTAGCTCATCTGAAGTTTAGTGTTCCCCAAACATTCCAATGATGGTTTTAACACTTTGGCAAGGTGAGGTGCAAATCAGCGCCAATTTTCCCCCATTAACGTAGCCCACCTAGCTTAGCCATGGCAATGTCCCATGAATTTTAATTTTCACTTCAACACCAATAGACGACATTTTGAAAACGCAGAATTTGAACCGCACAAACAAGTAAACAAAAGAAAGCTGACAGTCACACGCACAGCATGCAGTGTTCAGAGCATAAAAAACCATCACAAATACATGCGTACAATGCAAATGTATGTGGATAGCTTATATTCTAATTATGTCACGCAAAAAGTGACTTTTTATAACCCCCCACTCTTGTCACGTTTTTTGTATGGACCTTCAAAATTTGTTGTATGGATTGTCACGTTTTCCGAAACCTCCCCTCCCCCATTACTGCGTTACATAATTAATGGACCTTCGCGAAAATTGGCGAAGCGGTTTGGAATTCATCATGCAAGTGTTAAAACCATCATTAATAAGTTTGGGGAACACTATTCTTTGGATGAGCTACCAGGAAGAGGCAGAAAACCCGGTTCTTCCAACCCGAAACTGGAGCAGAAAGTGGTATCTCTAATCATGAAGAACAAATCAATGTCAATACGTGATTTGGCCAAAAAAGCAGGAACGAGTGTCGGAATGATCCAGCGTATCAAGAGGCGAAACCACCTGAAGACCTACAAGAAGCAGAAAATCTCGAAACAAAGTGCAGAACAGAAGAAGCGAGCAGCAACAAGGGCCCGGAAATTGTATTCGCGTCTTTTGCAGCGTCCGGATGCATGCGTTTTGATGGACGATGAGACCTATGTAAAGGAGGACTCAAAAACCCTTCCAGGTCCACAATACTTTACTGCCGTCGTTGGGGAGGATGTGAGCGATGCGGACAGGTCGATTCAAGTGGAGAAATTCGGTCGAAAGGTACTGGTATGGCAAGCAATATGTTCCTGTGGTTTGAAGTCAACCATTTTTTACACTACCGGAACTATAAATGCGGAAATCTATCGATCTGAGTGTCTCCAGAAGAGATTGTTGCCTTTATATAAGAAGCATAGTACACCTCCACTGTTTTGGCCGGATTTAGCGTCGGCTCACTATGCCAAAACCACTCTCAATTGGCTTGCGGAAAAGGGTATAGATTTCGTTGAGAAAAATATCAATCCACCAAATTGCCCTCAGCTTCGACCCATCGAACGTTACTGGGCAATCGTGAAGAGGGTCTTCAAGAAGACTGGTAAGGCAGCTGGAAACATGCAGGAGTTCAAAAAAATTTGGGCTCAAGCGTCCAAAAAATGCGATGCAACACTTGTCCGGAACTTGATGAAGAGCATTCGATCCAAAGTTCGAAAATTCGTGAAGGAATAACTTAAATTTCATCCGGTCTTCATTATGTTCAAGTTTAACCTCGTACAATAAAGGATCAATTTTTTGTATGAATAAAATATCGGTTTTCAACAAAATTTGAAAGAAAGTTTGTGGATAGCTTATTTTCGATACACTCCTATAATGCGTTGTGAAAGAGTTTGTCTCATATTTTATTCACGCCTGGTGTAATTTTTTATTCAAATAAGCCATATTCTCGAACGAAATTATTCACGCCGCCCACCACCTGCACCAACAGCCAAAGTCTCGCTCTCTTGGGGAACAGATTGCTGAAAACCTCAAAATGTAGCGGATACACTCTACTGCGATCGCTCCTTTTATTCCCATGCCATATATCAAATGTGCGCGAGAGTCCACCTCAACGCTAGCTTCATCGCTTTTTTTTCTTTCTTTCTTTCTTTTTTTTTTCATCATGCCACTTCTGACAACCCGCTCGTATCTGTGAAAGCACTGCGTCGTCATCATCAACCCGCCACTCCCGGGGCGCGCGCGCGCAAACATCAAAACAGACATCACTTTCCGCTACTCATCTGTGTCAGGCCATCATCCGGTCAAAAGAAAAAATAAAGCGGAAGTGGAACTCTTGCCGAACAATTTCGTACCCCGTATCGTCGTGGTGACCTCACTAAAGTTTCCCGAAGACGGTAATGGAGGAGGGCATTTTTTTTTCCCTCTTTTCTGTACGTTTTGGTGGTACTTAGCATGATTTACAAAAATTCTACTTGACTTTTTTTACTCGGCGACTCGGAAGGTGATGTAGGGTGACTTTTGCCAGGGGATCAAACGCCCGGAAGAACGGGAGCCTTCTAGTAGATGAGATAAGGATCGGGGTAACGGGGGATGGTCCTGCGACTGACGTCAAGAGAGTCAGAACGAGAAATGAATAATTACCGGCCCTATGAGGGCGAGGAAAAAAGGTGAATTTGATATGAGCGGAATTCCAGGCATGGGATCCCTTATTGAAATCGAGATGAAGATTTATGAAGTGTTTAAACGAGGTGAATGGGACATACGAATGCCAGTCGATCCCCTTCTGGAATGGTATGTTGCCATTCCGACGATAGAAAACCTTTTCCGGTACTACTGTAGAATAGAAATACCGCAGAAGGTGGAGCTTACGAAACATAATTTATGTCTAACAATGGCCAAAAACAAAAAAATCTAAAACCTCAGTTGAACAAATTTTTGCCGGCAACAAAAAAGCATTGATGAACCAGGGGTTCATACTATGAACGCCAAGCTTACTAGGTCGGTGTTTTTACTGTTTGACCATTTCAACACATGCGATATGTATTAGACGGAATCCTCGTAAACTTCACCATCATCCTATTAACCAACCAAAAAGTGGACTTAAATATGCATTTACTTTAATATAAGAGAATTTAAGCCTGGGTTTAAATTAAAAGCATTTGCTAAACCAAATTATTGGTTGATTGCGACTACATTTTGTTGATATGTCACGTTGTCGTACAAGCAATGGCATCAATCATAATGTTCGATCGTACAAACAAAGGGCCACTGAATTTTTTAATTTTTCATCATTCTATTAGTTTTTTTATTTCTTTGATCCTTGAGAGAGATTTTCAGCCCTACCCAGGTAACCAATATGCATTAGCATATGCAGTAAATCAACCCTTAATCTGCATTTCAGATGCTACAAGCATTATATTAGCATTATATCAGCATCTCGAATGCTATCTGTTGTAAAGTTGGATTTCAAATGCTATTTAAATGCTGTAAGCCTGTAATAAGCATTTCGAATGCAAAATAGCATTAATGGAGCATTATCATAGCATTGCAGTAGAGCAGCCGTAGATTGGGCCAAACGTGGCATTTATGTTGCATTTAAGGCGACTTTATTGCTTGATAGGCTGCCGTAAAGACGCTTTGGAACTGCTTATTTGATTACCTGGGTAGGCTGGCTCATCTCCCGTCGTAGTCACTCAAATACATTGTTGGGTAGCTATCGTGACTTGTCCGGGGTGAGATTCGAACTCGTGACTTTGGCGTGAGAGGTATGGATGCTAACCACTACACCGGGGTCGCCCCAGTTCTCATCATTCTAGCATAACTAAAGCAAAGTTCAAACACTATCTTTTCCCGATTAATATTGTTCGAACAAAACAAACCTGACTAGTTTTGTTATGACGCTTGACGTTTCTCACATGTTTGTTTTTTGAAATACGGAAGACTTGTGTTGATACATATATGAAACATAATATTCAAACAAGATATCAGACGCAAATAAACATGTTTTAACTGAAAAACATAGAGTTCATGTATCATTAATGAGCTAAAAGAATCTAGATTTGAATTGCATGAAACGTAC